>VXBU01013105.1:0-78695 GCA_013400315.1 Bombycilla garrulus | reverse complement strand
CACGGCAGGAAAGGATTTCCTGCCCTCGGGCTCGTGCGCTCTCCCCTCACAGAAGAAGCGATGTTTTCCCTTACAGGAAGAGCTGTGTCACCCCTCGCTGTCAGGTGTGTTTCCCCCGACAGGAGGAGCGATGTTTCCGCTCCAGGGTGTTCTCCCCTCACACTTCGAGCTCCGTTCGGGGTGCCGTGGCCCGCCCCATCCACACGTGAGGCGGCCGCTTACGCGGTAAGCTTGAGCCTCTCGCGCTGCCGTCCGGGCGCCGCTCGTCCGCGGAGCACCGGCTGCCGCCACAGCGGCTCTTCCTCCGCTGCAGCCATGTCCGCCGTGGCCAAAGCCTCCGGCGCACTCAAATCCGTGGATTACGAAGTGTTCGGGCGGGTGCAAGGTAATGGCGGGCTGAGGGGGGCTGGCGGGCGAGGGGCGGCGGCGGCACCGCGCGTGCGCGGGGTGGGAGCGGCCTGAGGGGAGGCGGGAGCTGCTGCCGCCTTCCCGGCGGGACGGGAAATTTATTTTGGTTTAGGTTATTTTTAAAAAAAAAATTTAAATCGTTATAAATATTCCCCCGCTTTAAGGCTTGTCTCGCTATGGAGCACAGGCTGCTCTGTCCAAAGCAGACATTTCCCATTCCGCGCTTGTGGCTTCTGCCAGCGCGGTTGTGTGGAAATGCCCCTCACGTCCTTCCCATTCACACGCTGCAGCGTTTTCATGACCGCTTAGATACATGAATGACAACAATCGTGTGACGAAAGGGAGCCTCAAACACGAGTTCTGTTCAGTTTCACGAATAACGTCAGTGAAATTTACATAGTTAAACACCACGGGTGGCTTCTATGCACATCATTGCTCCTTTATATTAACTGAAATTCTTACAGATTATGTGCTTTCACAGGACTTTAATTTATTATTGTTTTTCTTTTTTAGGTGTTTGCTTCAGGATGGTAAGGCAATGCTGGATTTGCTAGCTACTCTATGGTATAATATTTCCTGTGCTAAAAATAAGGCAGCAGGTCTGTGGAGTGTAAATATATCCAGCCTGAATTTTGGTTGGATGGTTAAGTACTGTGAGTAGACTTAAAGCGGTTTTATACCAAAATGCATTTTTAAAAGCTTACTAATGTGTTGTGTGTGTAGATTGTGGTTTGGATTACTTGTGATGTAACAGCCGCAAGAATGTTGTATCACCTTCATCTTTAGAAAGGTTAAACGTGAAACAAGGTGTTTCAGAAGGTTACTGTGGAAAAATGTGGGGAAAATGTGCTGCAGATAAGCAGCTTGTGGCTCATACCCTGAGCAGTGACTCCAGCAGCTCTGAAGTGCAGCAGGTGGTTTTAGCATTTCACAGAAACCCACAAAACAAGAGGACACAATTAAAACAAGAATAGTGGTTTTGTCTCAAAATAGTGCCCCACGCTTAATATTAAACCTGAGGAATTTGATGTGTGGTTTATATGCATTGTGAAACAGTGCCCAGCGGAAATGAGCAGAGGACAGCAGTGGAGTTTGTCTTTTGTTTAGTTATTCTAACGAGAAGAAAGGGTAAATCCAAGCTTGCTGTGCCTTGTTTTGAGCTGCCCCGGAGCCATGTGAACACACAGCTCACTGCCAGGCCTCAGGAAAACGTTTGCAGCTGCTTTCCTGTGCTTTTGGCCAAATTAGTTTGTAGATGCTGCTCATAATCACCTTGGAAAACACTCTTTGTAGGTAGCACCACTTTTTCATTGGCTAAATCACCCCAAAGCATGGTGTTTTGTTTTTTTTTTTTCTTTTGGAATGGGTCATACATACCTGAGGTTTGGCTCTTGCTCTTTGTGAATTTCATCACAAGTGGGTGGCTGGGAAACTGTAATTTTTTTGGTATTGCAGAAATATGCTTGTTTTCTTTTTCTAGTAATTAGATTATAACCTTTACTGCTGTGTGTTGGTAGAAATGCAGCAGCTGGGGGTAGGATTTAAAGGGTGAAAGTCAGGTGGAAAGGAGTTGAAAGGGAACTGGGAAATTTGTACAGGTAGCAGATTTATTGAGTTTAAAAACTGGTGATTGAGGGGTCAAATGAGCAGTGATAGGAGCTATGGAAAGGAATAAAAAAAAGGGAATGATGTGGGATTAGTGGAGTCCTTTGTGATCAAAATCTTGTGCTTTTTGGAAAATGAGCTGTGCCTGCTGCAGCTCCAGAGCTGCCAGGAACATCTGAATGCCTGAGGATGAGCATCACTCATGGATTTTTATTTTTTAACTGTGTCTCTTACAGCTGGGCAAAGGCAAGTGGGGGGTTGAGTGTTCTGTGTGTGGTGTTTGTGCTGGCACTGATTGTCCTCTCTCATTATTCCCCACATCAGTACACAGAACAGGAAGCCAAGAAATTAGGAGTGGTTGGCTGGGTTAAAAATACCAGCCAAGGAACTGTGACAGGCCAAGTTCAGGGCCCAGAAGAGAGAGTGAATGAAATGTAAGTATTTCTATGTTCATCTTTTTTTTTTTCTCTTGCTCTCATTAAAGTAATTTACCAAGTGTTTTTAATACAAAGTGACAAGTAGATCCATGTGTCAGTAATGTAACAGTGTTTTCATTCAGCTTTACAGGTAAGGAGGTGCATTCTTTAAGCTGTGAACAAATCTTTAAGCTTGAAAAATACTGTGTTTTCATTTCCAGTGCCACACAGTTTAATGTATTTCCTTAACATCCTCATTACTTGTGGAATGAAAAGAAAGCCTTATTCATGTGACTAAAGATCTGGTTTTTAATTCATCAAAACTTCTCTTGTTAAAGAAAAATGAAGAACTTCTTGAAATGCTTTCTCAGTCTGTTCTTAAACAACACTTTAAAGGAAACTGGGTTTAAATATGATTTATTTTTTTCTGATTTAAGAAAAAAACCTAATATATAAATACACATTTTGGCCAAGACCTGCAGTCTCTGCCATTTGGAAATGAGTTTTGAGGTATTTTTGTGTCTTTTAAAGAATGGATAATAATTTTCATTATGAAGTTGCCAGTTTCCAGGAGCTTGAAGCTGTCACTGAGGAAATTATGCCTGGAAAAAACACAAAGCCTGATTGAGTTGCTTCCAATTATCATTTTTTTGCAAGTTTACAGGGAGGTTGTTGGGAACTTTAAAAAAATCCTTTGTGGATTTGTTCTCTCAAAGAATGAGTGAGGGCAGAACTTTCCTTTTCTAGATGGGAAATTAGCAGTGCACATTCTGCCAACACTTTCCCGTACAGGAATTGCTTCAAAACTCAACTTGGATGAAGAGAAGTTGGCTTTGTGCACAGAAAAATGTTACACATTCTAGTCAGGATATTTAAATTATTTCCAATCATTTTCCTTAATTCCTCATGCTTAACATCAGGTTGCTTATCTTGGGCTGCAAAACATTTACAGAGCCAGAGAAATAGCAGGGTTTTTTTTCTTATATCAAGCTTAGGCTTACTTTTTGAAAGAGTTTTGTTAATATCCAGATTTCTTCATGTTTTGTGAATTTCTGTCTTGGTGCCATGTTTTTATTTAACTTGGAACACGAAACTGACCACATGAGAAACCAAGGTTTGCTTTCTATTTATTATCCTACTTTTTTGTTTAAAAACACAGATCCAGAAGAAATAAAAAGTTGTTTTCACTTGCTGCTCCTTTATTTCATGTTGGAAATCAATATGTTCCTCTGATGTGGGAATAATGTGGCAATGCTGAAGTCAAAGTCTGTGTTTGATGAATGGATTATTAAATTTGGGGTCTTGGAGTAAAATTCTGAAATAGGAAGATTTTCCTTGCACCCTCTGTGCTCTCCAGTGTATGGAAAATGCAACGGGTTTATTTTTGTCATTAACTTGGTGAAGTTGCATGTGGAAAGTGATGTTTTATGTTTGAACTGCTCATTTGAAAAACCCTTATTTCTCTCTGCTGGTACTGGTGAATAACAGAAAAATGGTTTTGAGGTTCTAGAAGGTTGTTCAGCACTTTTTAGTAATGCTATGAATTCACAATTCTGTCTTCTCTAATTTAAATGTTTTTTAAAAAAACAAAACAACAAAATGAGGCTGTGGGAAATGGATATAAACCAATAACACTAAACATGTATTTGTGTTCCAAATGTGATAAATCACCAGGAAAAAAATTCCATCACCAACTGCCTATGCATGCTCTGGTTTGTGTTTTAGCTTTTCAGGACTTACAGACACTGTGATGACACTTGTTAAAAGTTTGTAGCTTCTGCATGTTCAGGTAAACCAAACACTTTACAGAGGATGAAGTGCATGAGTCAATAGTCAGATATTTCAAGAAAGCTTCCTGGTGGTGTTTGTTACCCTGTAGTAATCTTTCCAGAACAGTTTGTGCAGTATCAAGACCAAGATTTTCACACTTGCCCCAGCTCCTCAATTAAACATGAGGCACAGAGCAGCTTAAAAATCACATGGTGGTGGTAATAAAATTTGTCAGTTGTTTTGCTGGTTCTGGGTTTTTAATGTTAATGTGCTTTAGGGGGAAGTAGTAAAGGTGTTTTGGTCTGTCCTAAACAAAATTTATCTTTCTGTGATGCTAAATAGAATCAAGAACATGGACTAAAAAGAGCAGGGATGCCATTGGAAAGTACAGGTGTCCTACAGGTAAATAGGCAAAGCAGTGTAAGAGGGAGAAAGATAGGAATAAGATTGAGAGGATGATAAAAAATGAGGAAAATGTAAAAAAATGTGGTGAAAAAGCCCATGAGGCTCTCCAGTGTTGCCAGAAGCATGGAGTGACTGACAAAGCCTCCCTTTGTCCTGGAGCAGGAATGCAGCAGACCTCTAACACGATGGTTTTCCAGCAGCTCCCCATTTTCTGCCCCTTTTTCTTCTATTTCTGTATCAGTAATTATACTGGGAGGTACAGCCACAGTGTGTCCAGTGGAGGCTCAACATCAAGAAGCAATGGTTTTATAGAATTTATTTTTTTTTGTGCAGGTTGCAAGGTAAGATACAAATTAGGAAGGACAAGAGGACGAGCAGACATAAAATGGGGTCGTGCTGAGTTACTTGAGAGGTGCCATGCAAAACAGTTTGCTCTGGAGCAAACAGCTGAGCAGGGGCCTCCTGGCTCTGCAGAAATCAGTGTTAAATTTGAAATAAGTGTGAACAGCTGGGGCTGGGAAGCGCTGCATGTGCAGGAAGTTGCATCCCTGATTGGACCCTTCATTTAGCGTTGAACATGGGTGTGAATTTCTCTGGTGTGCTGGGAGGCTCATTCCTTGATGCTCTGTGCTGCTGAAATCCTGATCCCACTGACAACTGGCCAAAGGTACCAACCTCCCCTAAGCCTCAGATGGCAGTGGGAATGTCACTGAGCTGCTGTGGGATACATGAGCACTTGTAGATATTTTCCTTTCCATTTTGCATTCAGTTTGGTTTTAATGAAAACCTTTTAGGTTCTCAGGGGTGGGATGACTTTTATGTAAAGTATTTTAAAGCCAATTTTTAAATTGGAAGATCTTAGAGATTGTTTTAGAGGGTGTTTTTAAGAAGTCTTGAGAACATTTTACCTGTCAGCTTGCTTTGGTATCCCTTGGTTTTTAACTCTAGATGGAGCTGTTAGTTCTGAAGATCCTCAAGCATCCCTGCTCTGTTTGCAGGGAACCTATTTTTAGATTGTTACGGTAGAATCCATCTTTTTCCTCACTGTGTTTTATAGATCTGTTCCCTTTGCTCCTTCTGCTCCCACAGATCACACCCCTCATCCTTAGATAAAAAAGCTCATTTTTCAGAGAGTTTTACCTGTCAAGTCCCAAGGAAAGCAGAACTGCACCATTTCTGTGACAGGATAAGGTTTTATGGTACAGTGGAGGCGTTTTTTTTTTTGCCAGCCAAGGTATGAGCTGATGCTAAAAAACAGGGAGGAATGTCTTCCTTTGTTTTATTTTTTTTTCACAAGAATACTCACAGCACAGGGTTTTTCATTTTAGTACCTTGTGCTATTTTCTTCCACTTTACCCATTAAATAAGGCTGGAGCCTGGGTAGTCATGGTGGTTGTTGCCATAGCAACCTGCATTAACAGGCTGGAAGTTGCTTTCCTGGGAGAATTTTTTAAACTTCAATGACAAATTGTTTAGTTATCCATTAAAAAAGGAAGATAAGAGCCTTTGTAGAGTGCCAAATTCAGAATTTACTCTAAAAATCCAAGGTTTCAAATCAGATTGACACTTGAAATTGTGAAATCTTAGGATATTTTTTTTAGGCACAGGCACGTGACAGCACAGTGAGTGTTCTTCCTGTCTCTAGAGAAAGGCAGAGATCTAAATATAGATAGCTGTCTTGGAAGTGGGCTTTAATTAGGAAACTAATGGTAATTTCATTTGAATATTTTTCATTTATTACCAATGTCAGTGAAGAAGGATTAATATTAATTAAGATTTAACTGGTACAAGACTTAAATTACTTTAGTGTATGAATGCATAGAAAAATCTAGATTTTTACCACGTAGAAGAGGTAAAGGAAGCTCTGTATTAGTTATTATCATATTTGTTATTGTTTCAGTAATCAGGTGTAGCCAAGTCCTGTCTGTACCAAGTAACAGTGAATAAATACTTCTTCCAATATAATTTTTAATTGTTTGCTGAGAAGAGCCCTTAAATGGAACTAAATGCTATTAAAAATACCTGTGGGGAAAAATTATAGATCTTCTGTGTCTATATATATATATCATATCTATCTCGTCAATCCCAATTTATGTTTAGTTATAAAATGAATGGATTTTAGTCAGTGTTTTGAGATTTTTCTCCATTTTCAGAGGATATTTTTAAAAATGTTTTGCTCAAGCTAGAAGTGATGTCTAGGATCAGAATCCTCAACGTTGATTTGCGTGTGAACTTGGTGAGGCAGAGATGTGCCCTGGTGGGATGGCTGAAATATTCTTGGGATGTGCTGTTCTTGGGAAGCTGGCAGTGACAGATTTCAGAGAATAGGGCTGAGAGAAATGAAAATCACAGTCTTTCATATTTTTTAACTCTGTTGAAATGCAGACCAGTGAAAGGTGTTAGATTTGTTCTCATTTATGATGGTAATGAAGAACAGTTTTCACATTAATCACTGCTGAAGGTGATTTACAGTGTTTCAGTGAATCAATAGGAGATGACAGGAAAATATGATGGAAATTTCATAATTCAGTGTGGCTCCAAATACAATAAGATGAGGTTTTTCTTGTTTGATTATATTTTTTAAGTTTAAAGGTAAGACTAATGTGTACTGGAAAACTAAATTAAGCTATATATTTTGTGGGTAATAAAATGGTAAATGTGATTCTCTCTTCATATGGAATGTTTGAGATATTAATTTCTTCTATAGTTATTTATTGCTTAAAATTGACAGTCTGAATTGTGAATTATTATAGTTATAGGTCCTGTAAATGAAATTTACTGAACTGTTACTGATGATGGCCTGGGAGGAGCAGCAGTAAACCTTGTTCTTTGGGTATTTTAGCCATATAAAATTAGATGAATGATCTAATTAGTTTGTTGCAGCAGCTGTGCTCTGTCTAAAAGCCACGGAAAGGATCAGGTAAGTCAGAACATGGAGTTTTGGTTACTGAGAATCAAGTGAGCTGCTTGGCTTCCAGCACAAACGCAGAGCCCATCCTGTGCAGTGTCCCAAGGGAATTCTGTGTCCCCCTGGGGCCAGGAGAGGGCTGTTTGCCTGTGTGCCCTCAGGGGCTGAGGGAAGAGGTGTCCCTGTGCCCTGAAGGTCACCCAGCCCACAGAAATAGCAGTGGCCTCCTGGCACGGCTCCTCTGCTTTCCACTGTCCTGGATGTGCCTGTTCCTGCAATGCCTTCAACCACAAAAGCTTTTAGCCATGCTTGGGTCCTTCTGGATATAGAATAGTGAAAAAAAAACAAACCCCAAACATTTTCCACACCCCTGTTTCTTCTGCTGGAGTATAAAAATAGCTGCCTTGCATGACCTTGGAGGTTTTTTTTTTACAGTAGCTCTGTGGAATTGCAATTCTTCATCAAGTATCTGCTTCCATTTCTTCTTATCACTGAAGAGTTTTTGTTTATAGAGCATTTACCAGATATTTCTGCATGTAAACAAGTCTGAATTTCTAGGAATTTGGCCCTGGAATAAGCAGTGTTAGTGTTTGCATTGTCTTGGAAAGCTCAGAATGTGATGTTGGGCAAGACAGTTCCCTTTGCTCCTGTGTCTGGTGGGTGCTGCATTAGTGCTCCCAAATCCTTTAGCAGGGCTAGGAGCCAAGGCTGTGTTTTCTATGGAATTCCAGGCTTTTATTGGCCTGGCTGGTGGGTGTCTGTGGGAACACCCAATTCCAACATCCCAACTGCACCGTTAGATGCAGGAAGGACTGCAAGGCTCTATTGGATTGTACTGTAAACACAGGCAAGTTGAGCTGTTTGAACACTCAATTTAGGCATTTTATTGCATAATTAGCAGTCATGGGCCTTTCTTCCACACTGGGAAGTCAGGCTTCTTTTGGCTCACAATTAATCTTAACTAAAGGACAAGAATTGTTCTGTGAAGGATTGGTTGGGCTTTGTGGGAGACCGATTGGAAAATAAAATTTCCGATGTAATGCGTGATTTCTACTGGGAGCTTTTTGTTCATTTGAGCATTTATGCATTCTTTAATGCTGATGGTTTTTGTTATTTAGCCACATGTAGTGCTTTGTTATTTCCAAAGTGAAGGTGTTTTGTTATTGCTGATGCAGTAGGATGTGGTGCAGTTCATTGCCATTCATTTGTCTTTTTGTGCTGAATCAAGTGTTTCACATGTCCTTAGTGCTCCACTTAGAGAGCCACTAATGAGTAAAATTAAGGTTAAACTAGGATTTTTGAATGCCTTTTGTTATTTAGTTTATCAGAGTTGGGTAACTGTGCACACAGTCAAAAATAGGTCTTTGGCAACAAACTGGTAATTATCAATGAAAACATGTACTTATTGTAGATTTCCTGGAAACTTATTCTGGATGTGTTCTTTCAAACGTTCTGCAAATACAAACCAACTCATGTGACTCTTAAAAAGCAACTTCAAAACTGCAAGTTTTTGGTTCTCCTGTAGGTGTGCTGATATTTGAAAATTACTGAGCAGGGAACAAGCCTTTTATGACCATTTTTCTATCTGAAGGATAGAAATTTAGAAGATAGGATAGGAATTTGTTATTCTGGGTCTGGAGATTTGTGTTTGCAATCCACAGGAGAAAGAAACATTAAACTAATATTAGAGTTGCATAATGTGAGGATAAGATCTCTGTGGGGAAGCTGCTGCTGTCCCCAAAGGGGGTGCCACAGCTGGGCAGATATTCAGGTGAAGCTGCTGCTGCTGGGGAATTGGGAGGGAATGTTTTTCAGGTGTAACTCTCATGTGTAGCACAGCAGGAGCTCTCCCACAGGAATGCCAAGGTGTGTCCCAAATGGAAAATGTTTGGCTGACTTATCCAGGAGCCCTGTGCTGAGAAGGTGGATTCAGTTCTCAATTTGCTGGTGGAATTGTGCGCAAGTCACGGGTCGTGCTGTTGATCTTAGCAATGTTGTGGTGGTGGTGAAAAGCATTTCAGCACTTCCTTAGCAGGGTGAGTCTAGGACTGGAAGCAAAGTCTCTATTCCTTATGCCATGTTAGCCAGAAAGGGTAAGGAAGCTGTTTCCAGCTTTTATGAGGAAAGAGCTCTGAAGCTTGTTGATGTTGCTATTTTGCTTTATTCCTTAAATTACTGTCATTCTGCTTTCATTCACTGACAAGCTGTGTTCAGTTTATTTACCACTTTTTTTATCAAAAATGAGTATGTTTCACACTCATGTACTTGAGATATACCATTTGCCAACAGCAGAAATCAAAATTACTCCTGATGCTGCTGCTCTTCCCTCAGCCTCTACTGGAGTATTGCAGCAACAGGAAAAAGTCTCTCTGGGTAACTTCATTATATAACTCAATTTTATCTTGTGCTTTTTTCCCAGCTCCTCCCTCCCTCTACTCCCTGGTCTGACTCTGCACAGAAATACAATGTTTATTTGTTTAAGGTGGCGCCCTAGATGTTTCCCTTGAGCTGTGCTGGATGTCTCCAGCTATCCTGCAGAGTTAATATTGCTCTTGGTGTCTTTATCTTTATGTGGCCCCTCTGAAGGGGGATCCTGAAGTCTCTCTAGAGAATCACTTGGAGAAGTCTCTGGGTTTGGTCTGCCAGCCTTTTGCTCTCCAGCTGAATTAGTGCTGCCACTCCATGACTGGAGTAGAAGCTTTCTTTTCAAAGCTGGTTTTCTTGGAGATGTTTGTTCTGTAGCTGGGGTGAAACAGCTGGCTGGGCTCATCTATAATGAATGCTCTTTTTGTGCACCTTCAGTGCTTTCCACTGGGGTTCACATTTGTGCTCTGCTCTTGTGATGCTCTGGGCTCTTCCTGCTGCTAAAGAACAAAGAAAATCGGTCTGGAAAGTGTTCAGAACTTTGGGGGGGCAGGGGAAGACAGAGTTTTTAAACTTAGGGAAAAAGGAATCAGGCATTAAATTTAATTAATGCCTGATTTAAAAGTGGGCAGCTGATCCTCAGTTTGGGCAGTTTCCTTGAGCTCCCAATGGACATTCTGGTGGGAGAGGATCCTGGGCAAGGAGTTTTCCTTCCCTTTTTGGTTCTCTAAAGCTGTAGAATTTTAATATGTGGTAGAAAACAAACCCCTTTGGAGCAAAGTTCCAGTTTGCAAATCTCCCAGCAATTATTTAAGGATGTTTCATTCCTTATACTTCTGGATCTGAGCAGGCTTAGTGTATCACAGAGGAGTTCACCTGAAACCATCACACTCTGTAAATGCTGATCCTGAGCCTCCCTGCTTATTGTATAATAAAAACCCTTCCTTGAAATTATATTTTCATGGCAATGCTAGGAGCTTTTCAGGCAGCACAATTCTACACCCCAGTTGGTCAGGTAGGGTTAAAATAATCTTTAATTTTAGATGGCTGGTAATTTGTAGGGGGGATTTTTAAGAGTTTAGGAAAAGGTTTGGTTGGGTATTCTAGGAGGAAATTAAATGCCTGCTGCCAGTCTCAGATCTCCCTGAGCTGCCCTGCTTTTCCGGGCTGTGGATCCAGGAGCTGGAGCCTGGAAACTGAGGTCTTCCTTGGCAGTCAGAGGGATGCAGGGCTCCTTTGCTGGAGTGAAGACTCCCAGCAAACGGCAAAACCGGGTCCTTTTGGAGGTGAATCTGTTCAACCTCCAGCAAATCAGTTTTCCAGAGAATAACACCTGTAACCTGCCTCTGGTTGGGAGAACATGCAGAGACTTTGCTGCAGCTGCAGATTTCTATTGCCTGTGCTGCTCCCTGCTTTGCTGGAAAAGCTTGAGCAGTGTCACTCCACCTCAGGGATAGAAAACACCTTTGCTGTTCATCACAAACATCACTCCTCGTGTCTACCTGTGCTTTAAAAAGCCTTGGCTGGGATGTGATCAAGATCTGATGGATTTCTGTGTTTTCCAGATTTGTCTTGTCCAGCTCGCACAACACACGAGTGGTTTTGTGTCAAGTTCAGCTGCCAGGACCTGCTGTTACCCAGCCTGGGGGGAGTTGATGCTCTTACTGCAGTCTGTAATGTCCTAAATCCCAAATCAGCAGCAATGCAGTGCAGCTTCAAAAACCGGAGTTCATATTTGCTTTTTGGCTTTGTAGTGGAGCTGAAATTGAGAGCCATGAAAGGACTACCTAAATTGGGAGTGAGGGCTGAGACAAAATTTGGTAAGCACTTGTGTTTTATTAATTCCTAGTGCAAATGTGAATTAAAATGGAAGATCATTTTGGTGAGTAGTTACGCATGGATTATTCCCATGCTGTATGTGGAAGAATTGGGGCACAGGGCAGAATCAGTTCAGTCTCTTGTGGCAAATTTGTGATGGAGCTGAGAGGGAGTGTGGGAGTGTTGATATAGTCCTGTGCTAATCCTTGGAACAGAGTTTCCTCCTGTAAATTGCTGGGGCTCTGTGCATTGGTTAACTACTGTCAGTGAAGCACTGCCCAGAATTTCAGGGTGTATTATGTGCTGATTTAGTTTCCAGTAACTGCTTTTGGACTGCTTCAAGCCCTACAGCTGCATTATTGTATCAGCTGATTCCTCTGGCCCAGATGGAGCTGTTGCTTTCTGCCAGGTCCAGAAGAAATCCATCTTCCTAATCTCAATGTTCAAGAGTACAAGGAAAAAAAAAATCCGATAGGCTGGAGTCAGTCGGGATCTCATTCTGATTTATCAACATGAAATTCCTACTACCAAGAAACAGATAGTAAAATTAAGGAACAGAGCTAGAGAATGAAAACATGCTCTAGGTTTCCATTTGTAAATTAGTACTGAGAGGAGCTGATTGGCTCAATTGCACAGAAATTCTGGTGCTGACTCTGGATTCAAGTTGTTCCCTGTTCCCTTCACCACTCTCCTCTTTGCTCTTCTGGTCCTGTAGTTTAAAACAAAACTGTTCAGCTTTCCTTGTTAGTAGCTGTAAAATACAAACATGCCCTTTGCAGTTCTCACACACCAGAAGTGAAGCAATTGTTCTGTGCCAGCTGGCCTTTTTTTTTTTTTTTTGGTAAATGCTAGCATTAATAATAATTAATTGGATAATTACATAGAAATTTTCATTCTGGCTCATGTCCATATGGATAGTATGGGCAGAAAATGCAGTGTGGAGTGCAACATACGAGCAATTAATCGTTTCAGTGAATACTTGTAAACAAGGTCAGCTCAGCAGGCATCCAGGAAATCTCTTCTGAAATGTGATGCCATCTTCATTATCCTTTTAGAGGGTGTTGGTGCAGGACCAGAACAGCAGCAGGATTTCTCTGCCACGCTCTCTGACTACGTGCAGCAAATTTCTGTGGGCTGGTAGACCTGGAGATGAACATTAAAAAAAAAAAAACCCAGATAGTTCACCACAACACCCAGAGCTGCAGTATTTTTATTAGAACTGTGTATTATTCTCATCTTTGAAAGCTGCTGTTTTGCCCGAGTTTAGTTATGCAGGCTAACAAAAATCTATTCAACTTGGTGTCTGGTTTAGTATTTTAGCTAATATCAGATGGGGTGTTTCTGGTTGGGAATAATAGGAGCATGTGGAAGGCTGACAGCCTCAGTGTTTACTGAGTCACATGTTCTGAGAAATGCTAAATATTTTGCTTGGTGTTGTTTCATAGCATTAGAAACCATCTTGAGTTTTGTAGTTGTCAGACACGCAAGCCATGCCTGCTGGAGACCTGGGAATTGCCAAGTCTGGAGCACATGGGGCTCAGGCATGAAGCAGTGTGGTGGTGGCAGAGGTGCCTGGGGTTTAAAATGTCCCCAGGCCATGCAGGAGGGGATGCTGGAGCTCTGGGATGGTGCTGGGACCTGTGCTAAAAATCCCTCCTGTTGGAGACCTGCCCAGTGCCTTTGCCCTGAGGAAACCACTCTGTGTTATTAGCTCTCCTCTTCCTAATTATCCTCCCAAATGGAGGTAAAAAATGAACTTAATGGCTTTAGCTGGACTCCTGCATGGAGATTTGTCTTCTCCCAAGGGGATCGAGTCACTGGGAATGTGACTCCTATAGAAAGGCCTAAAAGAGGTCTGTGTTACCATGGGGTTTGAAAATAGAACTTCCTGAAATTCTCTAAGTGTTTTTCCAGCTGATGTGGCTTTCCAGAAGGATGACCTTCACCTTGAGATGGATGGCTGAGTGCAGAGCCCAGGTGCCTTCAGTGGGATTGTGCCTGTGCGTGTCTCCATGACTCGTTATGGGAAACACTTCCCTCACTCCTCTGGCCTGTTTAAATCACAGTGTGTGCTTTGAGACGTGGGGGACTGGACAGAAATAGAATATTCTTTGTTCTGGGCCAGGTGATCTGTGCTGCCTATCCCAGTGTTTCCAGTGAATAGCAGGAATGGATGTGCCAGAGCACTGCAGGCAGGGACTGTGCAGCCTCTTGAGTTATGTGGGGCAGTGTCCTTGGCAGCCCAGTGTTTGTTTGTAGGGTGGTTTTCCTGGCAGGCAGCTGCTTATTGTGGCTGTTGTTGAGAGGACAGAGTTTGTAGCGCTGTCAATAACACGTTGATGCCAATGAAGTTATACCTGGTATGCAGCAAGTGTTAATTTTGAACAGCTGTCTTTAGGTGGGAATAAGTTCTCTGATCCACACTCTCCAAATACAGAATGGGCACGCTGTGCTGGTCACAGGATTGGGCAGATCCTGCAGCGGAGGTTGCTGTGGAAAGGGACACAGGTGCCACGGGCTGTGTGAGGTGGAACACGCTGTCCATGTCCAGGGAGTGTTGATGGCACTTGTTTGGAGCTCTGTGGTTGCTAACCCTGCTCCCAGCCTGCCTCCCTGCTCTTACTGGATCAGCAGGGAACGTGCCAGTGGCTTTTGGAATTCATCTCAAGGTCACATCTAAATACAGGAGAACAAAAGGGCAGGACTGTGATGCATTCCCCCCCAGTCTAGGCAGGAGCAGAGTATCCTCTGTATGGCTTCTATATTGCAATCCTCAGATTTGCTGAAGAGGAAGGAGTAAGGTGAAGTACTCTAAAGCTGGATAAAATAAATATTATTTTTACTTTTATTTATTATTCTGTAACCAGCTCAAAAAGCAGAGAATAAGATGGGCAGGGTGACCAGGTAGTTCTGTTTTTGTAGATGACTCCATCCTTCTGCAAGGGAGGGAAGAACAGTTGTTTTGACACCGCAGACACTGAAATCCAGGAGCACTTTTGTGTCCTGGCTCCATTCCAGCTTGACAGGAAGCAAGATCCTCTGGTGGCAATTTAAGTTGAAGTTTTGGTTATTTTATGTACTGTAATGTGGCAGAGTGACTGGATGACAAATTCTGCCTTGATGACATTTGAACTGTCTAGTGATGAATAAAAAAATAAAGCAAGCCTCAGGAAGGGGGTTTTCAAAGCATATGGGTCTTGAGGAAAAGATTTTTAAGAAAGGTTAAAAATTAAATTCCTCTGGGAGAAAGGTTTATAACATGAGAAATTATTCCAAGAGGGCTGTTGTTCTAGCAAATAACTTCTGGTGTGTGAGAGTTGCTGAATAAAAAAAAAAAGTCTAGAAAGGAAAGTTAGTTTTAGGTAATTATGGAGAACATGGTTTTTAAATCTGTTTTCAGGTGCACTGATAATATTTAATTCACTAATGACTCAGTGATAGCATCTCGATTGACTGCATTGCTAATTAAGCATTTGTGATAATACTTGATGTTTTTTGCTCAAGGCCCAAGGCCTCGGTACAAAACTACTCTATAGGAATTGAAATTCTCTTGTAAATAAAGGTTTGTAGCCTTCCATTTTGCATTGTTGAGATAATGCTAAAGCCCAAAGGCAGGCAAACATCTGAATTTTGGTTTAATGATCTCAGCTTTCTGCTGGTCTCATGATTTTTTGGCAGTTGATTAATAAATCTGAACGTGAGGGATTATTACTAATCCTTAGTGAAAAAGGAGATAGTAAGAGTATTATGAATAATTTCCAGGTATTTCTTACTCTGTTCAGGTTCATTGCACTCTTTGCTGCTCTGGTGTCTAGTTCCCCTAATTAAAAAAAAATGATAGAAATAAAACAATTATGTTCAAGTAAGCCCGTTATATTTAAGTTTTTTTTATCAGACCCAGTGTGATACTAATGACAAACGAGAAAAAGCAGATCCTGAATCAGTGATGGATCATTTCTTGCAGTCTGTCTTTGGACTGTGGAGTTTTTTTATCTTAGCAGCTAGGGATGTGAAATGTAATTCAGACACTCAAGGAAACACAGCACAAACGTTTTGTTCCAAATCCCTGTAACTTGCCCTGGTTTTCAGTGTATTTCTGCAGTAGTTACTTGGGGGTAGTCACAGAGCTGCACTGGGCATTTCTCCAGTTAATTTCATGTTGTTTGGTTTCAAGCCCAAAACAAAAAATTGACAACTTTTGGATGTTTTTTCCTTGGGTTCTGCCTGTTTACAGTATCTAAATCCTCAGCTTGAGGAGCCAAACTGGATGCATTTGAGATTGGCAGGGTCTTGGGGACTGAGCAAATTCTCCTTAGCTTTCCCTTCAGGACTCTGTAGGGTTTAAGTGATGCCAAGGACCCATTTTCCAGCTGACTTGGTGTGGAAAGTGTCGTGACTGTCAGGAAACTTTGGCTCGGGGTGGAGCTCACTCCTGTGCCCCTGCAGCAGTGGCCCTGGGAGCAGCCCTTGTTCCATTTTCCAGCTGGATTTGCCATTTCCAGAGCTTATCCCGAAGTCGTGGCTCACCTCTGACTCATCGTGCAGAGCTTCCCTGGAGCCCTGAGTTTTCCTGACTCAAAACAGCCCTTGGGTCGTATCCACAACAGCACAAACTGTCACTTGTGTAATGATTAACACATTGGGTCAATGGTGAGCTGGGGAATTATATTTACTTTAAAAAAAAAGAAATTTTGGCCTTCACCATCAGTCAGGGCAGTAGGGTATCAGGACACAGTGAATCATTGGGTTTGAGACAGAGAGATGTCCTAATATTGTTATGGAAAATGAGTTGTGGATGAGTTGGGAGTTGTTTGGATGCTCTTCTCTCAGCTTTTAAGATACTATTTTTTTAGACATTGCTTTTTGAAATTATTACAGGCAGGAAAATGAAAATAGGGCTGAACCAGCCAGGAAAATGTGATGAGGTCCAAAATCTCTGCCAGTGCCACCAATACTGGACAGAGCAAAAAGGAGATTAACTCTTGATTTCTTTGATGTTTATTCCTTTGAAAGGAATGAAAACATCTTTGCCCAAAGATGTTTAATATGCTGAATTCTGGGATCATGATGTTGCTACAAAGGGTCAGTCTTCAGTGGAATGACTTTGAAAAGCCTTTTATCTTTTCTCCAATATATAAACTTTCTTTCCCTGTTAGTTGTGTTAAAGAGCAGTTGATTAGAGACTATTTACAGCTCTCCTCATCAGTCTGTGGCCTGCAACACAGAAATGGGAGTACCCAAGATCTTTCAGTCTTACATTCTAAAATTAAACCATGCAAGTGTTCTGCCTTTGTCTCCAACTCTTCACCTTATCCAGAGGTGGAAAAAGCTTCTCCTTGACCAGCTGACCTGTGTTCATCTTTCTTGTTCTCCCTGGCACACTTTATTTCTGATTTTTCTCATTTGCTCTTCTGATTCACTGCTGACATCTCATTTCTCCTCTGCTGGAAGCCGCATTTCCTCAGTCACTGGTACAATGTTTTTGGCTCTGTGTAGCTGTTAAAAAAAAAAAAACAGTAATTTAAAGTGCTTGTATTCGGAGCATTTGATTCTCTTGTCATTTTAAAAAATATATCTTAAATTAATCCTTGTTGACATGGCTTTGTAGTTCAGTGTTTTTACACTAGATGTCAATCTACTTGCATATGTGGAAGTTACTATTTTGTGCCTTCTAGATATTTCTCTCAGCAACTCCCCTACTAAAATGCTGCTTTCCATCTGCTTTGCAGGGGAATCAATGCCAGGAGAAAAGGGATGAGTTGAAATATTGATTTTCTTTTGGTGGCTGATGTTGAACAGGACTTTTTGCAAATAAGACAGCAGTTTTGGGCTTGTCAAGTGTAATTAAAATCACTGATTTCAGTGAAGCTGGTTGACAGCTTTAATGGAAAATGAAATTTCAGCCAATATAGAGAAACTTGTTCCAGTGCTTATTTCTTAATCGTTCCCTCTTTTCAAACACCATTCTTGCAGGGTTTGTGTGAAATGAGATCTTTGAGTTTACAAAAGCATTTCCCACCTTGCCATTGCAGAGCCAGTGCTCCAATGAGTTGTTTAGGAATAAATGGAACTAATTCCTGCTAGGAATGCACAATCTAGCGAGTTACATGGATGTTTCTTGTCACAGAGCAACTAATAATTGTTATTAACTGCTTTTTAATATACAACTCCTCATTAAATTAAGCTCTTCCCTTATGTTAAACTCCAGCTCTGTGATCTCTTCTGACAGGCCCCCAGAGTATAAAAGCTTTTTTTTTTTCTAGTCAAGCAGTGTTTAAAAAATGTTTTAATTTGTATTTGTGGAAGTTGAACCAAGATGATGTCTTATATTGTGCTCTAATCCTATACTTTATTATTTTTTAATTTTTGGAGTGCATATCAGTGCCTTATTGATACAATTTTCCAGGATATTCTTGTATAGATTAAAAATTCCAAACTTCATTGGAGAACCAAGCTGGCTGGAACTTTTAGTCATTGGAGAACTATATTATTTAGAAATCATTTTTAAAAGGGAAAGAATATATACAACATGGCAGTAAAACAGAGAAGCCAGACAGAGCATCATAGCTTCCTAAAATAAAGTTATATAAGAATTTTAAATATGCAGAGACTTGGAAGAGTTCGTGCTTCTTCATTATGAAGTTGACTGCTGATGAAGAGTGAGACAGGCCTGAATTTCTTTAACTCAATCAACTTTAACTTTTTAATCATTGGGAGGTTTTTGGATTCTAAAAGTATTAAAAGGCTTTTTGGTGCCCAGTACCACTTGGTAGCCCAAAATGCTTTTGAACTTCCGAAAAATGAAAAATTTCTAATTTGGGGTTTTGGAAGGGTTCACTCAAGTCCTGGGTTTTTGACTGGAGGTTCCTGAAAGGTGTATGGGAGTGGCCTTCACAGTTATGCTTCATTTATTTTGTTATTTCATAGGGCTGAATATCAGTTCAATAGACATAAATTTGTGTGAAACAGCTGCTAAGAGTGGTGAATGTACATAAAGTAATAATTAATGAAGAATAATTTGCTTTACAAAAAATCCTTTTGATGAGCTGGGATGATTTGTATTCTCTAGCCAGCAAGAGTTTCTTTGTCTGGAAGAATTTTGCCATAAGGGAAGTGTTTTGCATTCCTTAGCAAACAATCTCTCCCAGGATTCACTGAAGTGCCCTGAAGTGCTGTAAGTACTAAGTAATTGCTTGGTACCTGGAATTTTCTTTGGAATTGGATTTATTTTAAAATTATATCGGGAAAGGTGCCTTTTGAATGCTGCATAGTAACATTGTGGAACAGATTTAGGTCCTCTTTATCACATTTTACATAAAAATCCCCAGCTTTGCGCTCTGTTGCTTTGGAGCAGCCTACAAAGTGATTTTTATAGAAGCACAGGAGTGGAAAGTGTACCCAGTTCTTTGGTTCTCTTCCATGTGTGAAGATGGGGATCAAAAGGAAAGCTTGGTCCTTGTCACCTGTCACTTGGTGTCCCTCACACGTTGGAGCTGTTCTGTCTCTGCCTCCTACAGACTCCTCAGCAGCCAAGAAACCTCCCAGGAGGTTTGGGGTGGTACCCTCATTCTCCACAGACGTTTCCTTCCAACTTCTTGGAACAGTTTGCCCAGAGAGGCTGTGGAGTTTCCCGCTCTGCAGATGCTCCAGAACCAGCAGGTACAGCCCTGTGTTGTGTGCTCTGGGCTGCTGGGGCCGAGCCACTGTGCTCCCTGTCCCCTGACCCATCCTGGGATTTGATTCTGCCAGTGTTGGTGCACCCAGGCCATGTGGAGCTCAGGAGTTGGTGGGAGTTGTTGCTCTGCCTTGGTCTGTGCAGATTTAGGCACACCGCTTGTGTTCACAGCTTACTCTTTGCCACATTTAACTCTGCTCTAAACCAGTGCCGTAGGTTTCATCTGTCCTTTCTGCCACCAAGCAGCAGAGTGCTGGGAGCACACAGCTGTCACTTCAGGTGTGCAATATGGCAAGGTAGCCTGGATTTCTAAGGGTGGGAAAGAGACAAAAATGGGAGACATAAAAAGATTTATCCACATAAAACTGAAGGTGAAAGCTACTCCTTATCCTAAATGAAGCGTTCTCTGCACCCCATGTAGTGTCTCTGCTTAGGTCTGGTGTTCAGCCAGGTTTCTATCAGAGTTGTGTGGCTGCTCTGTTTAAATGTGGCAGCTTTGAGCTTATGGTTCATGTTAAAGCTGCAGCCACACAACTGTTTTTGTCCCATGTGCTCATGGTAAATGTAATTGTGTTAAAATTATACATGCAGATAAAGGCCTGAATTGTTTATGCATAGTTTTCTGTTCTGGTAATTTGTTCTCCTTAGGGTTCTCCCTGTTTGTTTTCTAATTAGTCTTGTAAGAGTTGTAAATGTGATTGGGTGGATAGAGAGGTTTTGTTTCTGCCCTGTTGCTTCAGGGTTTGGTCAGTTGGTGTTTGCTGGTCACCCCAGCTGTGTATCAGTTGTATATCTGGGAAAAATGTCTTTTCCTAATAAAATCAGTAATCTGTGTTTTGTGAAAGCTAGGGAACTGTCATCCCTTTACCAGTTCTTGGGAACCATCCAGCTTTTGGGATCTTAGAGTGCTGTGGGGTTTGGAGAGAACCTGCTCCAGCAATTCGGAGTGCTCATTCTCCATCTCTAAACACAGGTGGAGGAGGAGTCAAAGTTTCATTTAACCAGCACCTACAGCTTGATTAGCTGGGCAGGTTTTTCTGTCTGTGTTTTTATCCTTTTGCTGCTGCTGCAGGAGCAAGGCAAAGCAGGAGATATTAATATTTAATGAAATTTTCTGGATCTCACCTGTAATCGTGTTGCTTTTTAGCTGGAGGTTGCCCCTTGAAGTTCCTGCTGGGTTTCTTTGTCTGAGAAGCTCAGCCCAGATTTCTCAAGCTGGTAGACTTAATCCTTTAGTTAGGTATATTAGCAGTTGTTTGGGTGTATTTGTAGGGGATCAGACTCTTGGCTTAAAAGTATTTATAAATTTATAACCTGAATATAAAAAGTTTTGTAGTGGTTAGGTTTCCTGGGTGGTCACTGAACTGATTTTTAACATACACCTTGAAGATGAAGGACCCTTAAGAAATGGATCCATCAGTGTTTATGAATTCTGGGGCTTTGTCTTCCAGTATTGGAAAAGGTAAGTCATTAAAAATGTCCAACAGTTAAAAATGTGGTGAAAATAATGATTTGAAGCTGAAATGTGGAGTTTTATGTATTTGAGAGGCTTAAAAATTAAGGAAATGTCAGTTTTTTTCTACATACTGGATCAATATATGGATAACTAAACAAAATTGCATAAAGGAGAGAAGGTTGTTTCTATCATGAAGTCAAAGGAGAATGAACAGAAGGATTTACTTCACAACAGTAGATCTGTCAATATTTGAATCCTGAACTTGTTTTCATTGTTTCAGTAAACAAATAAATAATGTAGGCAAGCCTGTGATGTCCTGTAATAAGTTTAAAGCCCAAACGGATGTTTTAATTGAATAAAAATCCTTTTTGCTGTTTTATAATATTTCTGTACTTGCAGGCACCTTCCTAATAACCCGTGTGCTGTTTATCCTGTAGCAAAGGAGCTGGAGAGCCAAGCTCCGTGTGGGAATTCTGGACTGGTAATGCAAGGTTCTGGCTTCATTTGGGCTCCACACACAGGATTTCATACAAGGCCAGGAAGGTGGTTGATGTAATTGGAATTATTTGTTGAATAATTTGTCAAGTCCTGTGGCCAAATGCCCTTGTTTGCAAAGAAAACTGATGCAGCAGCTCTGTATTAGGTTGGTTATGGCACTGTGTGCTTAATGCTTGGAATCAGCATTACAGGTGTTCTCTGGCTAATGAATTCCTAGAAACCCTTGCTGACTGGGTTCTGACATCTGTTGTCTTCCCAGTGCCAGGATTTCCAGCCTCCTGAGGGAGTTTGGTTTGCCTAAATAATTGAGTGTCTGTCCAAGAGGAAATGTGCTCTGGTCACTGGTATCCAAGAGTTTGAGGGATGGCTTGTTTTAAAAAGGAATGTCTTTGGAACTGGAAACCTGTATGTGGTCGAGAATATATTCTGTGGGGAGTGGTCACAGTCAAGATTAGCTTTTTATATATTTATTACACTAGGTATAAATACAGATTTGCCCTCAGTAGGATCATTTACACAGCAGCAGCAGTTGTGCTGCTTCAGATGTCTTTGCCTGTGTGTTTACTAATGAAAATTCCACCAGAATAAGCAACCACTCATTGCTCCAAACACAGGAGAAGGATTCAGCATGATGTAACAAATGGGACTGACTGTGCACTCGTGTCTTAGTGCTGTGCTGAATGAAATGGCAATTATTGCTGCTTGTTGAGATGATGAAGGATGAAATGGTGTTTCTGTGCCTTTGGAAAGACTTGCAGTGATTCTTCCTTTTGCTGGTACCCATTCTGAGAGCCTGGAATGTGACTCACAGAGGTGATGTGCTCTTGAGCTCCTTCCTGATCTCAGTTACATCTGTTTGGTGGTAAAATCTGCCATATCATCATAAATATTCCTAAATCCCTGTCCTTATCTCGGAGTGGGAATTCCTGGAGGCTTTTAGTGCCTTTATCTGGAGGCAGATCTATGGTCTAGCCACTCTCTTCATCCCACACATGCTCTGTCCTGAATTTCAGCAGAGCTGCTGTGAAGTTCATATTTAACTGAGATGATTTATACAGTGTTTGGACTGTTTCTTCTGGACAGCCAGGCGGCTTGGTTTTATAAAAACCATGATGGCATGAACTGTTCTGACATGGATTTTGTGAAATTATTATTTCACAGCAGCTCCCCCAGTCGTACACTGCTAATGTTTGGAAGTTTGCATGATTCCTCCTATAAATTATTACTTTTGTTGTTTTACTTCGAAGGTCTCAGTGTTGCCAAAAACTGAAAGCATCTTTTATTCTCTGTACACTTAGAAATGCTCAAACAAGCCACGAGCAAAATCAAAGAGCCTGAGCTTGCCTTTTGGGAGGTTTTATTCTAGGAATGCCTCTGTCTTCTGTGCGAGGGTTTCAGCTCCCTGCCTTTGGAAATCTTTGTCACTGAAAGCACCAAGGAACTCCGAGTTGACTGTGAAATGAGTGGAGGGTTTTTCTGAAATACTTGTACATAAATTTCAGTAAAAGGAGCCACTAGTGAGATCTGCGGTTTTCCAGGATTTTTTTGTAGTTCTCAATTGACATCCCAAGCCATGTAGCTCCTGCAGCTTTCAGACTCCGTGGGAAAGCCGTCAGGAGCGGGTCTGTCCAGGCAGAAGGAAAATTCAAAAAAGGGGGAAGGGGAAAAAGAGAAAATGTCATAAATTACAGAAAACAAATGAGATGTTTGATACTTCTTGACAGCCTCTGAAGCTTGAAGGAAAAATGGAAAAAACCCCAGGAAGATGGCGTTTAGGAACATATTTATGCTTTGCCAATAATTCTCTTCTTACCAGGCATCTCACAAAATATCAAAACCTGCTGCATGTTAAGGAATTATGAGGCATAAACAACAAAATTTAAAATTTCTGCAGGACAAGGTACTTGCAAATAGCTATTAACAAGACCTATTTAGGAATACTCAAATAGAATTGATGCCTGCTTTTGCAAAATTTAAACAAAGAACTACAACGATAGAAGAAAGAAATATCAAAAGAAATCATCATTAGATGACTATTTCATACTATCTCCCTGTCCCCTAATAAGTGTTGTCTTTAGTAGATACAAGATGCTGCTGACTGCAGTAGAAATAAAATAGTGTCTTTAGTAGAATTCTGATTTTATTCTGCCTTTTTGGAGTCTCTCTACCAAAATCTCACTACCAAAATCATCTACTCTCAACAGGCAGGTTTGGAATGAGCAGGAAAATGTCCAAACCCACTGGAAGTTTAGGTGGAAAGATGAAACCAGTTACCCTCAATGACAATAAAATCCATCGGGTTTGTTTTCTGTAAGTGGTGACTTTAAGTAGGATGTTCCAGAGCTGCCTTGAGAAAGTGAGATTTTGGGATTTCTAGTCTGGGTTCATTTTATAGGGAAAATGGTTCAAAGAAATTAATTTCTTGATTCATTCATTTTATCACTGTTGCAGATAAACAGGAGAATGGTTTTTAGGTGAATACTCTGAAAATGAGATTTAATAAAAACGTGATGTAGTACAACACTGAACAGCAAGAACGCACATCAGATCTCATTTCAGTACGTATTAAAAGCCTTGTTTAACAATTTTTTTTACACAAAGAAACATTGAACTGGGATACTTCATGCTCTGATGGCTTCCTTAAATAGCTGGGAGCTTGAAGTGTGTTTGTTTTCCCTCAGTGAGTATATCCATAGTGACAGTCCATGGACCCCAGGATGGGCTTTGCCCTCGGCATGCTGTGATGAAAAAGTCTTTTCTATCTATTTTTTTAATATTAATAGAAAGTATAAAGCCCAACAGTTAGAGATGTTGCAGTGTAGACTTTGAGGAAATCAAGTAGCTTTGGCTGAGTTCTGTTTGGTTTTTTATCTGATATCTCAGCTGATCTGGAGTGGTTTGGGGTCAGGACTTGATTGGCTTCATTAGGGTGAGGTGTTTAATGCCTGCCTGCAGAGAGTGAAAGGATAACTTCATGGAACGTGGAAAGCCAGGGAAAAATGAAATTGAGCTGAGATCTGCCAGAAATGGTATCTTGAATATAGGTGAAGTCAGAAGAAAATCATGATAAAGAAGCGGTGTATTGAAGAATGAAAATGATTTTGTCACTGTAAGTGGGATGTGGCAGTGTGGAAAGGGGTGTTTGCTTCCTGAAGGTCCCTGAGGAACAGCCTGGCACATCCCATCGTGGAGCCCCTCCTGCCTCAGGCTGTTGTGTCTGGAGCTTTACCTCGAGGCAGAGCAGCCAGAGGGTCTTGGGGGGTGTAGGATGGAAACAACAAATAAATAATACATATCCTAGTCCTCGCTCTGCTTTCCAGGGAATATTGAGCGTGCTTCCTGTGGGTGACAGGTGCAGTGTTCCCTGCCTTGTAAACACCCTGCTGGCTGCACCTCCGTGTGCTGGAAACCACGAGGAGCTCTGTCAAAGCAAGAGCAGAGTCCCTGCAACATCCTTGTGTTCATGTTTTGCTCTCTGCTTGTTGGAGCTATATCTGTAATACAAAAAAAAAAATAGAGCACTGTGAAAATAAGTCTTGATAAAGCTCAAGTTTTCTCAGCTTATAAAATTTAAGCAGTCTATTAGCTAGTGGAATCCACTTGGTGTTTTCCTGAAGACTTGTGTTCTCTAATATTACGTATTACAACATTTTCTTTTTTGCTCTTACATTCTGAAATGTCTAGTATGTTATAGCACAGTTGCTCTAAAAAAAACAGAGATGGGAGGTTAAAAGGGTGGTGTAACTGCTTCCTTGGAAAGTGTGCAATTTAAATTAACAAATTAGGTCACATAGTGTAAAATTGGGGAAAAAATAGAGCTGAGCTTGCTGAACGCTTGACAAAAAAATTTCCAAATTCTTTTGCAAACCAAGAATAGAAAGAAACCCAAAGCTCTTAGTTGTAAGTCAACCTTGTTAGCTTGTGAAATATTCCAGCAGAGGCATTCTAGGAAAAGATAAATTTATGTGCAGTCACTGCAACACTGGAAATATTAAATATTGGCCCTCTGACTTGCTCAGAGCTCTACAAGAGGATGCTTTAAAAGTGTCAATGCTTTCCTTCAAGACATTTATAATTGGAAATGGCAACGTCTCAGTGAGCCTGCTAACTATTTTTTCAGTCCTTTAACTGTGCAAACAGATTTGTAAAGTAAGGGAGACTTTTGAGGAAAATAGAATCCCAGTGGTGCTTGAAGGAATTCACTCTGGTTTGGCCTGGCATTGTTCTTAGTTCTTGCATAATAATTTGTTCTTCAGTGTAAGTGTCTCATCTGAGGAGATGCTGAGGAGTGAGGAACTGTGGGTGTTGTTCCTCATGGCTTTTTGTCCAGCTGAGCCTTGGGACTGCAGGACAGGGAAGTGTTGTCTTTCAAATTCCTGGCTGTGTTGGTCAGCTGGGCTCGTGGCTCTTGGATTTCTGCCAGGCTGTGTAAGGACATGGGTTTGAACTAAAGCTGAGCCGGTCAAGTGTGAGGATTCATTATGGCTCTGAAATGGCCTCTGTAAGGGTTTAATTGACATCTTGATGGGTAAAGTTGGTCAGAGGTTCAAGTCTTTTAGTCCTTGTTCAATCTTATGTGGGTGATGGGTGCTGAGCGTTAGAAAGAGCTTTTCTTTTGTTGCTGCCCCAACAGCAACAGTTCCTCCTCATTTAGGCCTCCTGTGCCCTTGGTTTAATAGATGTGGAAAGGCAGAGAACCTTGAGTGGCATTCCGTGCAGTGGGTGGGGTCAGCCAAAATTCCCAGCCAGCCTGGGGAGCCAAGCGTCCCTGTAGGGGCAGACAGATTCCAAGAGAAAACACAAAGGGCCTTTTGGCTGCTGCTGGCTTCCTGGGATGTTTACTGCTCTGGGAGACAGGACGCAAGCTTGACTGGAAATTCCCTTTGTCTCCTACTTTTCTGTAGGTCAGTGTGGACATAAAAGCTTTGTTTGAGTTAGTGGAATGGCTGAATTTGGGTTCACTTTTCACTCACTTCTTTACTTTGGAACAAATGACTGCAGTGTTGCTGAGATTTTTCTGATAAGATCTCTGAAAGAAGCCAAAAGTGACTTGCCTAACATGGCCTAAACAAAGAGGTATGCTGATAAGTTTTAATAAAAATATACTTATGATCTCATGTTGAAATGATTAAATCCTCCTTGAAGGTTACCAAGATGATTAACAGGAAAACGCACAAAAGATCTTGGCATTGCATATGACAAAAGCAAAACAACTCCAGGCTTGGTTTCTATCATTGTGGGGTAATTCCTCTTCTTTAAAGTAATAGGTGAGGACATTTAGCATAGATCAGATAGCAGTGGCAGAGTAAATTTGAGATACATAGAGCCAAATTCTCTCCTGCTGCAAACTAGCCATGATCACTTTTACATTAACAAAGCCTTGCCAATACCATACAGAATGTGATGATTAACACATAAGTCACTTTTCTCAAGTTTATAAATAGAAATTCACCACCAAGATGTGTATGTGAGGCTTACTCAGGGCTGTGTCCCACAATATCTGTAAAATCTCAGATCCTGCTAATCTGTCCTTGCTGTTGACATCCTTTCCTATATACCTCGAGGAAAAGCTCATTGTGGATTCCCCAGGGAAATGCTGCCCCTGAGTGCAGCAGGGAAGGAAGAAATATAAACAAATTAACAGCATTCATCTGACAGCTGTGTTTAAAAACAGAGTCAAACAGCAGTTTTGATGAAGTACCTTTCTCTCCTTGCTAAAACACTTGCAGCCCTGGTGTTAAATCCCTGCCGGGCCGAGGCTTTCCTGCTGCTGGGCTGCAGGGAGCAGCCAGGCTCCCACACACCTCCAGGCTGCAGCTCTATTCTGGGCCGCCATGCCCACGCCTCAGCAGGTCCCTTCATTTCCAGCCACCCACCGCTTGGTCTGCATCCTTCAATCTTGCTGCTTTTGCTTCCTCGTTTTAATCCTCTGGAGTAACTCCTCACTTGGCTTGGGTGTGGGGCCATCCTAATAATGGGGTCAAAATTCACCTCCCTTGTGCTTTGCTCTCAAATCCCAGTATTCCCAACATTCTTTTTAATCTTTCTGCTGCTTTCTCACTGCAAGAAACCTTATAAATTTTCCTTTACAATTACCTTCTTTCGTGGCAGGAGGAGTGGAGGTGTAGGGACAATAGGAATGGCTCTGCTGTGAGCTGAGGAGGGAAAGGTGGGAGGTGTCTTTATGCAGAGGAATTGTGCGTTTATCAACACAAAGATTTCTGAGTAAATGTTCCTGACCTTAAAGACTACACAGCAAAGCTTGGAAACCGTGGTTAAAGTTTTTCCCAAAAGTTGAGAAGCCAGGCAGCCATGAGGGAGAATTCCACATTTCTTCTGCAAATGTGGAAATACCAGGATTGATGAGAATTGGACAGTGCTGTTGCAAAAGGCAACAATATTTTTGGAGGGATGTTATAAATATTTGCAAGCTTGGTCTATATGCTGTCACAGATGTAAATATAAGCTTCAAAAAGTAGCAGTCTCTGCAGTATTTTATTCTAAACAAAGAGAAATAAAGTGTAAACAAGTCAGTGCCATTATTTTCTTTCTCTAAATAAAAGCACAGGTTTCTCCTGTCCCACTTAAGTGACACTTGAGGTGGAGAGAGGAACATATTCCTGACCTGTGCCTTGTTCCTCATGTGTTAATGTTGAAGGGAATTTCCAGGCCCTTTCCTAGCACTACGGACTGTAAATTTCTCCAGTATCAGGATAAAAGTTTGTCCTTTTGCATACAAAAAATGAACCACTGCAGGAGTAGTTTTCGTATTGTAAAGAAATACTTCAGAGAATAATGCCAAGCAAACTGTTTATTTTAGAGAGATCTGTTTTGTAGCAGGGATTGGAGTTAAAAAATAAATATTATTCAGGAAATCAGCAAGGTACTCTGTTATTGTAGTATTTCAAGCACAGCGGGTTTTAGGGCTGTGCCAGTGTTATTAATTATTCTTATTATTAATGGTGGCACTTAGTGCTGTGGTTTAGTTGAGATGGTGTTTGGTCAAAGGTTGGAATCTATCTGGGAGATCTTTTCCAACCTTGGATTCTGTGATTGTCCTGAGTTCAGAGATGTAAGTCCTTAAATAACTTTTCCAGGGAGCTCTCCAGGTACCTGGCCAGGCTCCATTCTGCCAAGTTAACAGGTAGGAGTGTTTTCTGCTTGGAATGCTGTGCTCAGCTGGGCTGTTTCCACAATTGTTTTAAGCTCTTAGAAGTATCCCCATGAACACGGGGGTAGGGAAGCTCTGTGATTTAATTGGGAAGGTGTTTCAANTTGGAATGCTGTGCTCAGCTGGGCCGTTTCCACAAGGATATGAACTGGGATGGTGCAAACCCAGCTCTTTGGGTGTTGTTTTCCAGGAACGTGCGGAGTGGAAAGGGCTCTGGTGCCTGGGTGTCAAGGCAGTGCCTCTTAGCCAGGTTTATTTTAGTTAACGAAAGGAGAGGAGGGAAGCAGAGACAGATCCAATTGTTTTAAGCTCCTAGAAATATCCCCATGAACACTGGGATAGGGAAGCTCTGTGATTCAATTGGGAAGGTGTTTCAGGAGTTTGTGCAACTCAGAAATCCATGGTTATCCACAGCTCAGTGGGATTAGAGCGTGGCCAAGAGTGACTACATGGACCTGCAGTGCTTGGGCTGGGGAGGAGCTGTTCACATGGGAATGGCTTCAAACTGACAGAGGGCAGGCTTGAGTGGGACTCTGGGGTGGAATTGTTCCTGTGAGGGTGGGGAGGCCCTGGGAGTATCCGAGGCCAGGTTGGATTGGGTTTGCAGCACCCTGGGACAGTGGAAGGTGTCCCTGTCCACGGCAGGGGCTGGCACTGAATGGATTTTGAGCTCCCTCCCAACGCAAACCATTCCATGAAATGAAGCACGGTCAGAAATTACTATTTAGAGGTTAGCACTTGTTCTGGATTCATTGGAGCAGTCACTTGGGGAATAAATGCTTTAAAACAAGAGTAAGCTGTGTGGTATCCTCTCAGCAATGTCCTCATTTGCTTCAGATGAGCGAGGAGGAGGGAGTCTTTGCACTCCTGAGGAGAAGTGGGAAGGAGCAGTGAATTTTAACATGGATGCTATAAATGACAAGCTAGGACTCCAAATGCAAGTAATTGTAGCTCGTCTCTGCACACATGAAGAGATCTGAGGTGAATGGGAATTGAGAAGGCTGAGTGAAGCAAGAGGAGGGTGCAGAACCTTTTCCTCACCGTTGATCTGGTTACTCGTAAGTTAAAACCATTTTAAAAAATACCCCTGGTAGTGATGGATTGGAGATGACACTTAACTTCTAGGAAATACTGGTTTTCTGCTTTCTTAGCTTGTAAAAAATGTGCTCCTTCACGGTGCTGGTGGCTGGGCTGTCACTTGAGCAGAGAGAGGGAAAGCGCCCTCGATGCAGAGCTGAGCCCCAAAGTTGTGCAGTTCCCAGGTATTGCCTCCTCCCCTCCCTCCTGCATTAAATAAAGAATAACACGCACGTCCTGTAAGGAGTTTCCATGGAGCTGGGCTGCTCTAATTGGATTTTCATAGTTTGTGCTTCATCCTTATTCATGTGAAAGAGAGTATGTGGAGCTGAGAATGGATTGTTTGCTCTGCTCAGAGTTTGTAGGTTTTTCTTTGCCCAGCAGAACTTGGGAGCTGAAGGCATGCAGGGATGAATTTTCCATGTGAGGGCTGGACAAGGAAGGAATATGTTCCTTTTGGTTTTGTCCAGGATAAAAAATGCCTTGAAAAAAAACACCTTCAAAACAGGAAGATTAAAGGAAATAGTGAACAAACTATCACATTTCTTAAAAAGCCATTTCTACTGTTTTTAGGTTGTGAATTCAGTATTTCAAATACGTGTTCTTTCTTCTCACTCAGGGACATCCAACTAGTAGAGACTTTCCTGGTAAATAGACAAGAATAATTTTCAGATTTTTTTTCTGAATGTGAAACAAAAGGGACTGCTCTGTCCTTAGTCTTGTTTCCTTTTGTTGAAACATCCCCTCTGCCTTGAGGCTTCCAGCAGAACTGGGAAGTTGTGTTCTCCTGTTTTACTCCTGAGCTCTTATTCCTGTGTGATATTCCATACTGGAAAGGAATGTCTTCATCTAAGACAGGAAGGGAGGTTGTTCACAACATGCAGCAAAAAACCAAGAGCTGTGAAGAAGTGGAAACATCTGACAGATATTTTAATTTCTCTGTGCTAAAATAAAGCATGTCACACTTGGAATATGAGATACCTGGGTTTGGTTGCTGGTTTGTAGGAGGTTTTTCCATACAGAGGCTCTGTTTTATTGTTCAAGTCACACTGAATTCAAGTTTAGAACTGTCTGTGCCAGTGATGAGACCAGTCTGTGAGGGAATAACAGGATTCATGGGGAGATTATTTGTCTCTGGTAACCAGTGAAGCCCCCTGAGATGTTTTGCAGTGTTTTCTGGTGTCAGGAACTGCTTTTTAAAAGAATTTTGCATGTAGGATCTCTAGCAAGGTGTGTTTCTGTATCTCAGATGTGATAACTGATTTACTGGCTCAAGGTAAGTAATTTCTGTGCATGATTCTCATTATAAGGACATCAAAATTAGCTCTCACTGCTGGAATATTGCAGTTTACAATGCTCTGTGATTTTGCAAAGGATTAGTTAGCACAACTCTAGGACAGCTCCTATTGTTTTCAAATCAGAATTTAGATGAATATTTCTGTTTAATAGTAATCAGTTAAGTATCTATACGAACTTCTAAAAATTATTTGTTTGGAAATATATTTCTTCTTCAATATGGTACAATAAAATAGTTTCTCTTTTCTACTTCTGTGACTGTAGTACAACCAAAAATACTGACCAAGTAGTTTTTGTAAATAAACCCTTGTGTAAGCCCTCACCTGCTTCATTTCCAATGTTTGGGTATCCAGTTATCCAATATAACATTCAGTATTTATTACAAATCAGTCTTCCTCTGGCATAATTGGTGTCTTTTTGCTGGTTTTGAACTCATTCCTTTCCGGTTCCCATTCTTTTAGTTGCCTGCAAGGAGCAAACTGGCTGTTGGGATTCTGTTTTCCTGTCACTTTTCAGTTATCAGGGGTTTGTAGGTCCTTGCTAAAAGCACAGTATTGAATCTGCAAAGGTAATTATACCTATTGGAATGCTATTAATAGTGTTTAGAAGGGATCATTGCAGTAAATCTGCTTTAGCCTTTTTGTCAGCTGTGTTTTTATGTAATATTGTGTAAATCCCCTGGAAACACCGATGCCTTTAAAGAGTTCGGTTTGCTTTTAAAGGGGAAAGGGAGGGAAAACAGAAAATAACAGATTTGAGGTAATTTCCTTACTGAAAGATGCTTTTTATGGCTCTTAAAAAAGTAAAAGTGACTGAGGGCATGACAGAGAATAACCCCCACATGTGCAGTTCCTTATCTGCCAACCCTCTCTTATTTCTCCTGCAGGAAATCCTGGCTGAGCAAAGTTGGAAGCCCGAGTTCCCGCATCGATAAAACCAATTTTTCCAACGAAAAGGAGATTTCCAAGCTTGACTTCTCGGATTTCAACACCAGATACTGACAGGAGAGCACCTCACTAAGCACAAAACTCTGGCATTTCTGCTGCATGAAATTTTCTGTGCCTCCATCAAATGTCACAAGAGCATTGGGATGCTTTTCTGTACTAGGGGTAAACATAAATGCTCCCTGTTCCTACCAATTAAGAATTCCTGGTTGCTGTTAGACATCTTACACCATGAATGTCAACATTTAATGTTTAAAATGCCAATATCTAATTTATTGCAGCTTTGAAAGACAGATAAAAGCTTGCAAGTGCTGGTGGTTACTTGTGCACAATGAGACTTGTTACATACAACCAGATGGTACCTAATCTTTACACTGTGAGTCATATTTTAGATGAAAAATAATAATAAATTTATGTTCTACTGTCTGTAATCTCACCAAAAATACATAACTACAGAACTGGAAGACTTGAGAGTTCTATGTAACAAGTCTGTTATAGGCCAGGCTCTTTGTGATAATTAATAAGGTTATAGTGGTAATTTAAAGTTAAAATAAATATGTTGGTTCTAATTAAGATTATCTAACCAGCTCTGGATTAAAATTCTCCATAATAATTCAGATAAATTTTGTTCCAAGGTGATGATATGTGTGGCCTCTCACCCTGTTGTTTCCTTGTTTACCTGTAGCTTACATCCATGCTGGCTATAAAGGATGTTTTAATCACTTTGCTTTTTCATTGTTCTTACTGAAATTGAAGATTTAAGTGATTTTCCTTATGGATGAGTATTTGCCCCTGAGTTAAGACTGTGTGGTGGAACCTGCACCCACATCCCTCATGTGAAGCCCATGGAAACCCTGAGCCCTGCAATAAATCCTGGATAATTCTGATCCATTGTGGATCCAGTTCCTGTATCCAGCGTTGTCTCCACGGGCACCCTGGAGTCAGGACTGGATCAGACCCAGATCCTCACTCCTGCAGTGCTTTGGGGCAGCATTAGAACATTCCAGGAGACTTCCTGAGGGAACTAAAGCTGATATTCCCAGATCCTCACTCCTGCAGTGCTTTGGGGCAGCATTAGAACATTCCAGGAGACTTCCTGAGGGAACTAAAGCTGATATTCCCACTGTCCACCCTTCCTGGGGTAGGTGGTGTCAGTTTGGGCAGCTGCACCAACTCTGCAGCTCATGAGTTGATTTTCAGGAAGGACAATTCCTAACTTAAGCACTACACTTCTCCATCAGTTCAAGATCATTTCTACTCACCCCTAGACTGATCTTTGGAGCTTTGCATTAAGCAGTAAAACCTCCTTTCTGGAATTTGCAGGAGCTGCTTATGAATTGTTCTGTGGTTATACACAAGCCCCCATTGTTGAAGTCGTGGTCAATAGCTCTTGTTCAGCTGATGGTAAATGGCAAAGTTCAAGTGTGGCAGGAGCTCAATAACTGTTCCATCCTCATGGAAAACTGTATCCTGCCTAACAGAGTAGTTTACATTTTCCTTGGAGCCACCTGGCAGAAAATACCCTCTTAGTCAAAGATTTTCCAGCCACGTGCTTTGTTCGTATTTTGAGGAACAAGGACTGAGAGGAAGGCAGAAAACAAAGGGGTCATTGGATAGAGAGGAAGAGCAGCCAAAAATTGTTTTAATGTGATCCAGGGTGGAGCTGGGTGCTCACAAGGACCTGAGAATTTTACCCCAACTCCCCTAAAAAGGCAAGGCTTGAGGAGAGGGAAGCAGCCATTTGAAGGGCTCACTTGTTTTGGGGAGGAAACATGAAGAGAGAGCATTTTTCTGTGCTGCAAATCATGTGTTGCTGTGTTCCTGAAACTAATGGAGCCTTGGCTGGAATTGTGGGCATTAATATTCTCATTTTATTTAATCCTCAGATTCTGGTAGAGTATCCTGAGTCCAAAGCCATCCCATTTGTGGAAGGACAGTGTGTGCAGAACAGCAGAGCAGTGTCTCTAGATTTAATGAGAACATCATGGGTTTTGAGGAGCCAAAGATACCCAATGGTAAGACAGAAAAAAAAGGCTAGACATCAAAACTAGACATCAAAACTGAGTTGAGACATAGTTCCTTTTCTACTCCATACTACTATCACTCAGATATGACCATAGATACCCCTGAATTTTATTTTTTCAAAATGCAGTGCAGCAAGGATGTAAGATGTGTAGGCCAGCTTCATTCTTGCTGCAAGTGGAAATACTTTCCACTAAATAGTTTCTATTTAAATAGAAGTAGTTTCTATCTATAGTTTCTATTCTCTTCTCCTAATAGTTTCTATCTAAAAAGGGTTGAGACTTGGAAATAGTGGGAACAGGCTTCCCCAAGTTATTTGTGAATTTTGTACTGTGCTGCCTTTCTTGAGGGGAAAATGTTGTGCCTGACTTGTGTTCTACTAGAATTTAAGGAAATTCACCTCATTAAGCCTAAAGACTAGACATGTTAATTAAAATCACAGTTTAACTCCTAAATGACAGGCATTTCAGAAACGTATGGATTCATTTGTATTTGATTAAAGAATAAAAAAAACCACCTTGCCAAAGCCATGAGCAGGGGGAGAGCTTTGTGCCTCACCAGCGGTGATGTAAGCTTGCAGAACAGGGATGTTCTGCTGGACCTGCTCCTCCTTGGTCTCTGTGTGGAGAAAAGCGTGGTGCCATCTCCTGCCATACTTTCTCTTAGGTGACACCAATCTGTCACTTCTTATTTTCTTGATGTCCTCTGGAGCTGCCTTGCTTGGCTTGCTTTCTTCTTAGAAAACTGGGCATGTTTGCTGCTGGAATCCTCTTACTAGACAGAGGGAACTGGATTAGTCACTCGAGCTTCCTGATTAATGCATGGCTCCGTGCTGCTGCAAGCACTCTGATGTGAAGGGAATGCTGCAGTGAGGGATGAGGGCAAACACTGCTCTGTGCTGTCATTTATTTTTTAGAGCCTGTTTATACAAAGGCAATCCCCTAAATTGGGGTTTCTCTGGTATCGTTCTTCCTTCAAGGCTCCTTGCAGTCTGTTGTATAGTGGGTAGAAGTATTAGGATTCAAGAGAGGTTATTCTTTTCCTCAAAAAAACACTGCAGGGACTTAAAATAGCTAAACTTGCTCCAATTCATTTGATATTAATACTGGCATAATTGAATAAAGAATCCTGACATGGAAGATCAAAGGAGACAAAACCTCACTTCTGGTTAAAAGGGCTGCAGGAGTGGGTTGGAAGGTTTTACCAATCCAGATTCCAGAATGGTTTGAGTAATTAGGAGGAGACCAGTTGTCTACTACAATTAGATGATGTTGCTGTACAACTTAATATATATATATGTGCAAATATAAATATTTAAAAGTAGTTGCTGATGAGTAACACTGTAAATCAGTTGTGAGATGAAGTTGTCTTTTCCCCAGAAGTGAAGAATTACACTCTGAGCAGCATTAATGGGGGAGTAGAAGTTTTTGGCTCCAAATCCAACGAGCATCTCTGATGAAAGAACTGTGGGCTCCCATTGCTGTAAAAACTCCTTGGTGTTAGGAATTAACACCTGTGATTCCTGCAGCTTGGACGTGGGAAGGTCTTACAACATTTCTTCCTGCATTTGTGTTGTTCTAAAAGTGGCAATAAGCTCTAAGCCATGCTTTTGTTTCATAGACAATTGACCAGCACCAAGAAGCAAATTTTATCCATCATAACCATGGTGTGTGTTCCAGAAAAAACGGGGCAGTGCCCTTGTGGATTTTTTTGGAGCAGCTCTTTTCTGGGTCTGGCAGGCTGAATTAGAGGAATACTCAGCATCCCAGGGTTTCTCCACGAGCTGGAAGGTGACCTGGCATTGCCTTGGATTTGGCAGGGAGGTAACAAAACAAACAATGGAGAGACACAAGTTGTGTGCTGCAGGCACCAACTTATGTTCCACTGGAATGCTGCCATGGGCTTCAGTGGGAACGGTAATTGGTCATGCAACCAGGAAATGCATTATTAATGGACAGTGTTTGAGCAGGGGCTGATAAGATAAAGACTAAGCCACTTGCTTGGTGCTGGTTTTGTTTTTTCCTAATTACAGGGGAATCACTGTGGCTTCAGGAACATTAGAAAAGCCAGAACTTTCTGCATGGAGTTCAGCACTGGAAACCTTGCCAGATACTCACTATCCCAAGCAAGCCAGTAATTCCCAATTTGTAGTTACAGAGTTCTGCAGAAAGTGGATACATGCAACTTTTCAAAGCCTTATATAATAATAAAATCAAAGATCAAATTCTAGTGCAGGGATGGAGATGATAAATAGAACAGGAAGGGAGCAGGGACGGGAGTTTGAAGAAGATTAATGTGGAAAAATTGACCTGCAGTTGTTTGTTGGGAGCTGCAGTCAGTGGCACCACTGGAAATGAGTTCTGTGTGAGCAGCATAGAGAAAAGGGGTGGCTGGGGAAGAGGGTCTGAAAAAGTGTTCAGAAGCAAAAGCTCAGGAGATGTCTGGAGCATGTGAAGAGAGGCCAATGTTTTATCAACTGATGAGGGAATGCTCAGTTGAGATGGCAGCACCTGGGAGCTCTGGGCAGGTCACAGCAGGGATTTGAGACTCACTCTGAATGAGTCAATCCTTCATCATCGATCCAGCTGTTGATGTTTTCTATTTTCCCCCTGTTTAAAAAACAACCAGCCTCAAACTTTTCTTAAACATCAACTCCTGACCTCTACAGCTGTTGCACTGCTGAGAGTAGTTCAGCTCACTTGGGAGAGAAATCTCAGTACCAGGTAGGAAAACAACCTGAATTGTGTGAGGGGCTCCAACAGTGACATCTCTTCCCAGAAATAACTGCCTGCTGTCAGGAAACAGGCAGACAAAAAATTTGCAGACCAAGTTAAAACTCATTAATGACCCACAATATAACTCGGGGAGAAAAAAAAAACAACCTGTGCAGTTATCTAAGTTTGCTGACACTTTGGAAACAAAATGATGACTAAATAGTAATGTGTGCTCCAAAGAATGAGTGATATACCAAGATGAATAGGATTTAGGCACTGTTTAGCACAGTTAAGCCATAGCCTGAATGCCATAATGCTGATTCCTTCAATTCATTATGCAGCCAGTATAATCTAGCAGGCAGCAATGTGCCTGTGAGAAGGAAGAAACTATTTCCATTGTTTTAAACTGAGCTGCAGGCACAGAGTGATTGACAAGATCGTGCTTTGTCTTATTTCTGAGATACCACACCAGTGTTTGTAACAACACTTGTGTGAAGCAGAGTGTTAAACCCACTGAATTCTTACATTTTGCTGTTTAGAGTAGTAATCATGGTGTATTTATCTGGTGGATACAGGGGGATGTCATTCCACACATGTAGGAAGTGTTGGTGATGCTTCCATCATCCCTCTTTAAAGCTGGCAGTGTGTGGGTGCTTCCAGCTTCTATTTATGTGTCTGGGATTTGTCCTGTGGAATAAATAATAATAAATTTTTCTGGTGTTAATGACCCTGAGGTTCCCAAGAGTGGCCTCACAGCTTTGCACACAATTATTTGTGGAAATTATCATGTGTGAAATAACAGCTTTGTTCTGACCCAGCCATAAAATTTACTCTCTGGGTGATAGGAAATGTGGCACTCCTGAGCTGCCCTTCAGTGGGAATTCTGTAATATTTTGGGAAGAAAGGAAGAGGAAGGGGACAGAAATAGCCACAACTTCTGAAATTTTTGGCTTAGTCAAGGTATGTTTAAAACTCCCCCACCATTCTGAATGAATTAATTGAATTGTTCTGGAGGTACTGAGATAACAGTTGCTGGTTGCTTTTTTTGAATTTTCAGATAGCATTCAGGAAGTGTAAGGAGTGAAAGCATACAGGAAAGCTGAGAGATTTATTTTGTTTAATTTTTTTTTTTTTTTTATGCCACAGCCAGGACTTATCTGCATTTTTTAAAACCTGTCTGTGGGGGAATGGAGCCACTAAAAGCTGGAGTGGCTGTGATGAGGCTGTGATAATTAACATGGTTTGATGTGCTCGATGCCTTGAAGCAAATCACTACAGAATTCCTGGTGCTGGGTCTTGGGGGAAAGGCTGGGATACATTAAATTGCTTTATAGGAAAGCCCCTTGGGTTTTTCAAGTGGTGTAAAGAAGACAGTTTGCAACCATCCAGCTAAAAATGCCACAGAATTATCAATTCTGAAGAACCTTAGCAATAACGTGGGAGCTTTGCTGCCCTCACTACAAAGCAAGAGAGAAAAAAATGGATTTTCCTCTGCTGCTGCAAGCCAGGAGGAATTAACTTCTGGAGAGGAGAAGGAGGCAGGTTTCACCTCAGATGCTTGTATTCCCTGAAATAAAAGATGAGATGACAGCTCTACATTATTTAGTATCAAACAACTGATGCATCTAATAAGATGAGCAAGAGAAAATACCCTTTGAATTTTAAATATCTAATCCAGGCAGCAAACCAAATAACCACAAATCAAAGGCTTGCAGCCCTGAGAAAAATACTTGAGAGGACAACCTATTCACAGTGACCCAAAGCAACCACTACACTGATGCACTTGAAACAAGGATTCAGGAAAGAAAATAAATCTGCTACCTCGAAAAGGAGGGGGAAATGTGGATCTTTACCTCTTTGGTCCTTGTAGTTTTTGGCTGTAATACCTGCTGCTCAGTAGGTGAGGACTGTTTGGTTCTGCTTCTGTAGATCACAATTGTTACAGAAAATGTTTTTTTTTTTTGATAACTGCAAATCCCCACTTCACACTTCCCCACTAATTTATTTTTCCTCAAACATCTTTTCTCATGTTTTGCACAGCTGAGCTGCTATCCATCTGTCCGTGACAGAGATGTTTATTCTTAGTCCAAGATGGAATCTCAGACTCCTGTTTCCTGGTTACCATTTTCCTTTACCCAAGAGCTACAGATTTGGATGTAGGATATTGACAACCTCAAATTTCAAGTGGAGCAGCCTAAAAAATTGAAGCACTTTAAAGAGCTCTCCACGTCCTCTGAAAGCTGCAGCGTGGGGTGTAGGGACCATCCACAGGCTTTTCCACACTGAGCTGCTTCCATTTCATTTTCCACTCCTTTGCTTCAGACTGGAGTTGTCATATCTCACTGGCCAATTCCAAGGCACTCCCTTCTCTCCAGTCTCTTTTAGTCCCCTGAGTCTGAGGTCAGCTGGAGTTTTATAGCCTACAAACTCCCAGAAACCTCTGTCGCTCTGCTCTGTCCCTTGGGGATTTTGCCTTTCCATTTTATTTCAGGCTTTCGCCTCTGATCCATCTCCCTGCATAAAGCCAAGCCAGGAATAACCTTATATTCCCCCTGCTCGTTGCTGTCCCCCACCTATTCCATTTCAGCTGATAGTGATCACTGCTGGCTCCTCTTTGTGCTGGGTCTCCCTGGGAAGTCCGGCCTCAGCAGCCACACTCCATTGGATCTTCGGGGGTGATCCTTCCTGACAGCGTAACCCCACTGGGGATTGCATTAGCCAGGCATGCAGAAAGGAGAAAGTGCCTGTCTAGTGTAATAAAATAAACACACAGGGGAGGAAATTGCCAGCCAGGGGTAGAGCTGGGGCTTACAGTGTTCTTCAAAAACCCTTCCCCGTGTAGGTGCAGTGATACACCCTCTGATTCCCTCAAACCTTTAAGCTTTTCAATAAATTTGTGGGGGGTTTTTTTGTTTTTTTTTTTTTTTTTACAATAGGTATCCGTTGAGTTTTCTTTCATTTGCTCTTCTTTCATTATGAAGAAAATGTTAATGTTAGAAAAGTGAAGTCATGCATGTGCAGGCTTAGGGAAGTTCAATCACCGAGCCATCAGTTTAGCCCTGAGTCAAGTAAGTTTAATCCAAGAAAACGAAATTACATGGACCAATCTTATTTCTTCTTCATCCTGCTTTACAGTAAACAGTGTTATTAGGATCCTGAAACTTAGTTTATCCCTCCCTCAGCACCTCCAGCTCCTCCTCTGGAGCCCCCACTAAATCCCTCTGTACTGCATCCCACAATCCTTTCAGAGGCAATTGGCTTATGGCAAACAAGTGGAAGCCCAGTTTGGTACCTCACTGCTCTCCTCGGGAACCCAGCGTGCCTAAATCCTTCTGCAAGCTACCAAACTTAGCAAGTCCCTTTATTTTTAACTCTTGCTAGAGGTACAGCAGGCGGTTTTCTCTGTGCCTTCCTCAATCTCTGCAGTGCACCCACTTATATTTACTAATTTATTTCACCTGGGATTCTGCATGGGGGGAACAAATCTGTCCTTGAGAGAACTTCCATCCACCTGTGATCAGGTTAAGTGTCTCCAGTGACACATTAAGGGTCACTTCCTTCAGGTGCTGGCTGTAAATGTAAACACCACACCCTCCTCCTTTTCAGGTAAGTTTTTTCTTGGGACTAAATGAGGTTTCTGAAAGAAGTATGGACTGAAGCTGTCCAGTCCAGAGAGAAGGAGGCTCTAAAAGGGTAATGTAAACTGGATGTGCTGGGTGTCATGGTTCTTGCCACAGTGAAATGTGTCCCAGGCTCTGGAGCTGGGTCTGGCTGCAGAAACATCACCCTGGAGGTTGTGTTCTTCCTTTGCAGCTCATTCCTGCTTGGAGCTGAAACAGTAGCAAAGAGTTATTTGGTGTAAAGTGGAATTATGGCAAAAATGCTCTGGATGTGTTGGTTTTCCAAGGCTGTGAGCACCCGCAGGCTGCTTTCGAGGTATGTCTGGTGATGGAAACACAGAGCAGGGTGCAGGAAGGTAAAGCTTCCCTGAGTTCCTTGTGGAGTAATATTGCAGCTGACCCGCTGGAAGCTGGGAATGGGGAGCTCAAACAACCCGGGGTGGATTATCCTAAACTCCATCCCAAACTGCGTTTTTTTGTTAAGCAGCCTCTATCCAGGCCATTTATATCCATCAATCCCTGCTCCTCCTCTCTCCCTGCAGGAAAAGCCCCTCTCAGGAGCTGTTTCCTCACAGCCCGGGGCTCCACGAGGAGCTGAGCTCCAGCAATTCCAGGTGTTTCAGGCCTGGGAACAAGCAGAGATGTCTCTAACCTATGTACAGATACTTTTCTTGAAGGGACTTCCTCTATCAAACTGCCTCTTCGGTACTTCTTTTTCTGTTTTCTCCTGTATGTTTTTTCAACTTGGCCTCTCACATGTTGGATAAACAGAATTTCAAAGAGCTTTCCAAATCCAAAAGATGGGGATGTTATACAAATTAATCTTATGAAGCGAGGTATTTCCTGGGAAAGCCTTCTAAAGGAATTTTTTTCATTAGTGAGTCCCTCATTACAGGATTAAAAGCTAAGCTCCTTCCTCCCTCATTTCTTCCACAAATTAGGTTTTCATAAGACCTTTTATGTGTTTTTCTAAGTACCCCAGGTCTTGCCTCTTCTGGCAGAAGTATAAATGTTAATAACATTAATTACTTCATGCTAATAAACTACTTTTGGGGACGTTGGCTAGGGAAAATGTAGGAATCCCTGTTTTTGCATTTTTTTGCTGTGGTATTTTAAGTGTAGTTAGAAATATCCGGGGCCACATAATAGATGGATGTCATCGACTTTAATGCAGTCTAGATTTTGCAGAATAACCCTGTTTTGGCTTTCTGAAGTCATGCCTACTTCTAATACTGGTATTTTAGAGGAGATTTAGCTTTGTAGGGGAAACTCAGGCCTGCAAAATCCCCAAATCTGGCAAGTGGTGTCCACAGGCGAACCCTGGATCCTCTGGAGATGCTCTTATGGGCTTTCTGTGTGGGGCCAGGGAAGGATCCTGAAAAGCATCAAACGTCCAGCAACTCCATACAGGGAAAAGCTTCCCTTTCCTGAGCTTTCAAAGTTGTGGCACTGTTATGGAAATGTTTGTTCTTCTGTGCACATCCAGAATTTCGGGGTAAGTGCAGAACAATGGACAACAATTACCTGCCAGCCAAAAGGAAGGTGTGTAAAAGATGGAATACATAAGGTTTAGCAGCCTGAGAAATGTGCAGAAATTAGCATTTGCCATCCAAGGGCTCACCCTCAGCAGTGACAAAATATGCACAGGAAAAGTAAAAAGGGTTGGGCCTCAACTGAAATGGTGAAATTTCTGATACAAAAATGTCTGAATTCCACTGAAAAAGGTCTTTGGTCCTGCAGTCCCTATCTTAAAAAATGCTGGGCAGTGGCTAATGTTCTTAGAAGTGTCTCATTTAATAAGATTGGACCCAGTGACAAGATTTCATTATGACTTCATTTAGAACCCTTGAACAAATGGAGAGTAACAGTTAACCTGAACTCTCTAAAGATTTTGACAATGTACCTGATTTCCTAGACAGGTAAAAATCTTTCCCGAGTCTAAGGAAATATCTAAATAAAAGGCTTTTATTTCTAAGTGGATTTGGAATGTAGACTAAAACCAGACTGGAAACTTCCAGAAATGTGATTGCTCCTCTTCTCGGAGGCAATGGGAGAAGTCTCCACTGTGAGAAAGTGATCAGAAAACAGCCTTTGGCCCTGATGGAGTGCATTTCTTTTTTAAACATTAACTGTAGATCACAGTATCAGTTCTGGTTTATCACTGTGATAAAAGTTCAGTCCACCGTTGTCCCGAAATGACTGAACTGGCTGGTGAACATTTTGTAACTGAGAACCATTTCCTTTTGTAACTTAAGCGCTTAATTGCTTCTAATTGGTTTCTGTTGCAGAGGAGACTCGGATCCAAATGACAGAGCAGAGGGGAGAGGACGGGGGAGCCCGCACGTTATTGAGGTGACAGCGGTGTGATCAGAGGTGTCCTTGTGGGGCAGGACAAAGGGAAAGGAGGAGGAGACTACGGAGCATCTGGGAATGAGCGCAGGAGGCGACTGGGGCTGCTGGGATGAGTCCTGGCCAGCAAATCAGGAAAGCAGTGTTTGATGAGGCAGAGAGTCTTCAGCTCATCAGTGTCCAAAGCAGCTGATGAGAGCAGCCAAAACCATTGAAATCAGCAGGTCAGGAATCCTTGGGAGAGCTGGCACCATGGTCTGAGCAGGGAAAGAAATCACAGAGCTAAATCAGGAATTAAACACCAAACAGGCTCTCCAAATAGGCAGCCCGGTCCAGGAATCCATTTTGTGCCTTTAGGATCCAGTGGTAGATGTGAGTGAGTCATAATCTTAGCTTAGGAGAACCAAGGAGTTATTTTCACTGCAGCTTTCTGTGCAACCTGACCTTCTCTGCCCTCATATGAATCAGGAGTAAGCAGAAGAAAATTAACATCCATGAAAACAAAATTTAATTTTTAGCGTTTGCAGGAACTTAAACCGAGGTTATGGCTTGTTCTGGTTTTAGAGCACTCAGTAATATCACCTGGGGCATGCTGACTTCTGAACCAGTACACAGCAGTATAAACATATTTAAATATTATCAATGAGTAGAGTTCATGTGTTGGTGTAAAAATTCCTTCCTTGTCTTCTTTTGTCTTTTAGCCTGAATAGTGATGGAATATAATATTTAATATTGGCACAAGAACTGCCAACAGAGACTTTATATCTCTCCCAAATAAATGCTGCTCATGTTCACCAGTGGTGTGATAATCCCAATTACATTCTGCAGGATTAATTAGCTCCACTGTAAGGCTGCTAAATGAGCAGTTACACTGTTGGGGAGCAAAAGACACCAAAACAAGCTAGGTATGGATAATTTGCACTTTCTGTTTCAGTGTTATGAGAGGGAATGCCTTCAAGTGACAGAGAGCAGGGTTAGATTGGATATTCAGGAAAATTGTTCCCCGTGAGGACCTGGTGCAGGTCTCCAGAGAGGCTGAGGCAGCCCCAGGATCCCTGGAAGTGTCCAAGGTCGGGTTGGGTGGGGCTTGGAGCACTGGGGGACAGTGGAATTGTCTCTGCCATGGCAGGGGGTGGGACTGGATGGATTTGGAGGTCCCATGTGTGTCATTGAACTCCCCTGAGCTGCAGAGCCCCAAAGAGCTGATCCAGGCACCAGCCCAGCTTGGCTTTGCCAGCTGAGCTCAGCAGCAGCAGCAGGTGAGGCCCTCAAACTGTTGTCTGTGTCACTGTGGACACGGTCAGGCAGTTGCTGTCTGTCTGCCAACAGGTTTAGCAGTTGTGTTGTTCATTCTTGCCTATAATCAGAACAGGAAAATAACTTCATTTTTCAAACTGTACTTTATGGGGAGCATCTGTGTGCAGGGATTATTTTTGTCTCCATGTAGCAGTACACTTTAACAATTACCCTGCTGATGTCACTCGAGGTGTTTCCTCCTGGCCCTCTCTCCCATCCTGAGAAAACAGCTTTGGAAGCTGAGAGTTCACCTGCTGTGTAACCCTGTATCAGTAACAACCCTTCCTCTGGCACGGATAAACCTAACCTTTGGCAGTCACCAGGTGAGGAAATACTTCTGTTTAAAAGCTCCACATCTGGAGGCTGTGAGGTGGGAAGAGCCTCCCTTCAGCTACTTGAAGGTGGAGTTACTGGTTTTGAGAGACTTTGAGCTGGGCCATGGGAGGGTGAATGTTTGCAGTGTCCCCTGGCTGAGCAGCCTAGGGAGCACAGAGCCACAAGGGCTGTCTCAGGGCAGGTAAAATTCAGTCTCCTGTTCTTTTTCCCAGCTTGTCTCTGAAGCAAATTAATGAGAGCAAGTCTAGACCAATTTTTAACCAACTGCTCAGACAGGCTCTCTCCCTCTCACTGGTGTTTTGTCAGCGTAATGGCTGGCTGGCCTTTTATTCCCTGCGAGCAGGGCATTTGGGGAACTAAGGGCTCCATAAAATCAGACTTAGGTGAGCAGGAAAGCCTCATCTGAAAGCATGTGAGTAGCAGCTGAGCTGCCTGGCTGGCAGAGCAGGTGTCCCTTGGGGGGCCTGGGAGCACTGTCTGATCAGCCACTCACCCTTAGCTGCTGCTGTGACTTTCATCACAGCTTGTTTCTGCAAGAAGGAGCTGCTGGAGAGCAGCTGCAATCCTGCATTTCTTCACTCCGTGTGTATTTATTCTGAGGCAACTGGTTTGGGAGCCAACACCCTTGCTGACTGTGCCAAGAGGATCAGCTGAGCCTGCTGCTGTCACCAAAGGGTGTTCCAGGAGAGCAGCGTGGCAGCAGCAGCCTTGGAGACCAGTGTTAGGGCTGAGCTGCATTGTCTTCAACTAAAAAAACCCTGTTTTATTATTTAAAGCCAAAACACACTTGGAAACACAGCAGGTTATAATCTAACAGCCCAATGTGTTTTCCCAGCTACCAGAGCCTCAGACATTTGAAATAAGTATAATTCTCCTCTAATGCTCTGAGCTGCTCAGTTTCTGGGGGCCAATAGAAACAGATTTTCAGGTTGGGAGAGAGGGGCTCCCTACTTTGCAACTTCCTGAGCAAAGTGAGATGTGGAGGGAAAAGCCTTTGACAATTATGGTAATTAAGAGAGAGAGGAGGAAGAAGGGGAGATGTTTCCTTGAACGGAGGGACAGTTTCTCGTCTGCCCTGGTTTGAGGAGGGGAAGGGCTGCTTGCTCAGGGCTCTTTCTCTTGAGTAATTGATGAAGCAGATTCATTCTGGAAGACGCAGAAGCCAAGGTGATGCTGACTGAGCAGATCTTGGAGCTCTCCAGGTCTCTGGCAGCAAAGGGAGGAAACAACATCAGAAGAAAGTCATTTATGTTGCAGCAAGAGCTATCATATGCTGGCTTTCTTTCCTCCAGGGTGGGAGGGGAAAGAGAATAGCAGTTGTTGGCTTTTTTTCCCTGCTGGTGAAGGAGAGGAGCACGAACAGGAATGTCATGATACAGACAGGCACAAATCTCTGTAAATCAGGGCTCTTGGCTCATCAGGGGATGCCTGCCAAGTGTTGGCAGAGAGGAATGACAATCAGAGACCATCTTAACCCACAGGTGTATGTTCTATCCAAGCTCACCTGGTGCTCAGGTGCTGTTACAGCCCAACTGCTGCAAGGTTTTTAATTGTGCAGACCCTCCTGCAGTGAATTCACAGCCAACTGGGAGGTATGAAACCATGTTGTAAGATTTAGTCTCTATAGTCAAGCTTGTGTAGTAGAAATTAAAAGGCCGCATTTAGAACCGTGACAGATGTTGCTGAACACTGAGAAGGGTGAAGATATAATCAGGGAATTATTTTCATTTTTCAGATTCTTTCTGCAGCAAAAGTCATTGCAGAGGTAATAGTGAAATTTGGAGTGTGGCAATTGTATTTACCTTTACCTGGAGCATCCTGAAGCCTGTGACTCTTCCATGGGTGCTGTTGCCTGACTTGGTGACCTGAACATGTGCTGAGCACAGAATCTATGTTCCCTTCGGGATAAATCCCTTGTTTCCTTGTGGGAAATCTTTTGGGCTCTTCTAGGAAAGATCTTGGCTCTGCTCTCCTGGCTGTTTGGTGCTGGCCTCGTGTCAAGGCAGATGGAAGTGGCCTGTAACAGAATGCTGGATCATCTGTCCATGTCCAAGGAAGAAGAATGCTCTGAAGGGCCACCCCTTCCCCTTGGCAACACCAATTTACTGCTCCTGATATGGCTGTGGTTATTGCCCTGTGCTTTGATCAGTGATTCTTGGCCTCCTGGAACTTTGTGTCCCTGGAGACTGCAGCACTGCCAGTTTAGTCCAGTCTGGAGCCTCAAATGGGAGACCTGGGGAAAGCTTCTGTGCAGGTACAGATGGGGAGAATACTGGCTGAACCTGGTCCAGTGATGTCAGCCAAGCTGTGGAGCAAGGACCAGTCTTAATTAGTGGCTTATCCAAGGCTGATTTCCTGTTTAGAAAGTTAAGATAATCATCTTTTGTTATTGAAAGATCAGAATGATCAGCTGAAAGCAGCAGCATTTAGGGAGTTAATGGCTGGCTCCCTGTCTGTGCTGCCATCCCTGCTTAGGTTCAGGAGGAGCTCCCTTGTCACTGTGGGGAGTCAGAGGGGCTGTGATTGATCCTGGTGATCCTCAACCACTGGGACAGCAAAAGACTGCTCCAGTGTTCCCTGAATTGCTGCCGGAGTGGCAGGACTGGGAGCAGGCACAGGGCCCCGCTGTGCCCTTTACCCCTCAGCTCCAGTTGAGCAATGCCCCCCTGAGCTGGGCGTCTGGTCCTCCCAGACAGACACAGGAACTCCTCTATGGGAACGTTCATACCAATTCAATCTTATCATCAAATCATTCTGTTCCATCACTCCACTTAATTAGCCACGGTCTTTGGTATTTCAGCAATGCTGCACCGTGCCAAAAAATGAAAGTATTCTTTGTGTGGTACACGCCCAACAACTGCCTGTCTGCCAGCCAGGGGCAAACCAACAAATATTTCTCCTGCACCAGAGCAGTATCTGCTGGGAAATGTAATTGCCCGCTTCTGGTTTTTTCAGACTGAAATGAGTTGGAGGCTGTGGTCTTTTCATCTGGGCGCTCTGCTTTCCTTGCAGCAAAACCAAGCTGGTTTCTCCTCAGCTGTTTAGCGAACGTAAACTGGGATGAGTCACGCAAAACCCACAACTGAGGGGGTTCCTGGAGTGTTAGTTGTTCATATGGTCTTTCTGTTTACAAATGATAAACACAAGAAAGGAGCACAAATTAACTGCTCGTTAGCAGCAGATCCCATCTATTACCTAAATGCTTGTCTGCAGCAGGACCCTTGACTTTAGGAATGTGTATCAGGTCTGACCTAATTTTATTTTATGTTTGGAAACATCCGAACGCAGGCAGATCATCACATCCCACTTTCAGCAAGAAAGCGCCTGATTTGGCAGCCTCTGTTGTAGATGGCTGCAATTTTTTTTTCCCCTAAAATTTGAGCAGCTCCTGTGAGTAAATGAGGATAAAAAGCTCTGCGATCTGCAGAATCCAGTCTGGAATTGCTCATCAACAAACGACAGTGAGGGAAGCATCAGGAATGAGGAAATAATAACGGTTAATTCTCTGCTGCCGGCTGATGCTCAGACCCATTTCCAGTGCCCATGAGGAGGAGGCCACCAACTTACCTGAGACAAGGAATCAGTTGATCCGTGGAAACTGAAACTCTTTTAATAGCCCCCCAAAGCTGTGCCCTGCCATCTGAGGCATTTGTTAAATGTGACCAGGCACTTGGCCTATTTTTGTCACACAGCAAATCCTTTTTCCTACTCTGCTTGGGGCTCAGTCCCACCCTTGGATATGAGCTCACTGCTCGTTCACTTGCATGGAAATGTTCTGCGCCTGAAGGCAGAATTTGGCTGCATCTGAATAATGACATCTGTAATGTTCCCTCAGACAGGACCCAAAAGACACCAACAGGTGCTGATAAGCATCCAGCCTGCAGAGAGGTGTTTGTAAATCCTCCCCATTGCTTGTCTCCATCTTCATGTGCTTTTGGAAAATCTGCCTTGGAGAGGCTTGGAGAAAACCTGGAGTTGCTGCAGGAACAGAGGTGGGGGTTCAGACTGTTTGTCTTGGTGGCCCAGACAGGACCTTAACCATCACAACAGCCCCACTCCTGCAAAAAAACCCCAGGTGATGGTTTATCTCCTGTGCAGTACAGCTGGGTGTGCTTCTGCCTCTTGTCCTCCAGGTGAAAACCTTGCTTTTCCTATCATCCACAGAAGAGCTAATTCCAGAGGTTCCATTGGCATGAAATAATCGATCACATCACCCACAGAATCCCAACATTGCTGTGAACCCCTGGCTCTGGTGAAAGCAGTGGAAAAATATATGTTCACCTCTACTGAGCCACGATTTTGGTTTCCTGGGCTGCCTGAGGAGTGGCTCCAAAAGTGCCACCATCACTGGTGTTTACTGGTGTAAAACACAGACCCCTCCTGGCTTTTCACTTGTCCCAGCAGTTCTTTAAGAAGTTGCCTCTTTCCCTTCACCATCCTTTGCTGTAGGAGCCCAGAAAGCTCCTTCAATGAAGGCCTTCCTTGTGTTCTCAACTGGAATTTGCCTTCCTGATCTCCAGATCATTCAACAAAAATCCTCTTGATTTTTCCCTTGCGTTGCAGGCCGATGGCAGCTTCATTGTTTCAGAGAGGTTGTCACTGGTGTCAAAGCATGGAACATATGGACAGATATTCACCTTTAAACCTCTCCCCTCACTCCTCTTGCTGAGGCTGCCAAGGTGTGGGGGTTTTCTGGAGTCCTGGGGTGGTTTTTGGCTTCTGTTGGCAGTTCTTAGAGTAGCCGAGATTTTGTTCCAAACATTTTTTTTCCTGAATTTTTGTATCACAGGTACCTTCAAATGGCAAGCGTGGCTCTATTTCAAAGGAAAGGGGAAAATAAAAGGCAAGAAGAGGTTTAACCTCAAGATTTAGCTGCTTTTATATGAAGCTGGAGCAAGATCTGTGCTGGTGTGTGAAACCCAGCCTCGTCCAGAGAGGCTCAGCCAGGGGTAGCAGCTCTTTTTCTTTCTGCTCTGTGTAAATACCTTTGCTGCCCTTCCCGCCAGGCTCTGGGGATCTCCACTGGTAATAAGTTAAAGTCCAAGTACTGAACCATTTGGGGTGATGGATGGGGGATGTTGTGCACACACCCAGGGTATGTCATTTCCAATCTGAAGGGAAGCAATTGTTTCCATATGTTGGCACGTTGGGGCTCTTGGTGCCAAGCCAGTTGTCTGGCTGCGATCAGGCAGCAGCATCTCTCAGTGATGGAAGATTATACCTTGGAAGAGGGGTGCTAACTTTAGGCTGTATTCCTTAAAAGGATACAAACTCTGAACACTTCTCCAGGATGTAATTTATGGTTCCAGTATGTTTTGACTTTACACAGATGAAAAAACAGGCCTTTTCTGTATGCATATATGCATAAAAATTCCTTCCTGCTCTGTGGCCCCCTCTCCCCCCCAAAGAATCCAATAAAACAATAGTTGGGACTGGGTTATGTTGCTAACTTGGCTGCATGGGCTGCTGCCTGCTGAGGCTCAGAAGGATTCCCCCTCTTATTAATCCAATTCCTTACAGGTATTTGAACAGCTACATCTACTTTTGTTAACTAAATCTAGCTTGTGTTGCTCAGCTGGAATTCAGGCTCTTGAAACAGATTTTAGAGATGCCCTGCACCTACCAAACCCATCATTTTGGGATTTCGGGGTGGTTTTGTTTTGTTTCTAAAGTGTCAAACTGGTTGCATATTACTGCACAAGTAAGTTAATATCATTTTCAAACTTAATCAGTAAGAGTTCTCCATGCCCTGCATCAAACAGGGAGGGTGCAAGTTAAAGGCTGCTGGAAGAAGGTATTTTTAACATAGTGAGAAGCCACCAATTTAAAATATTCTGTGAGTTCCTGAGCTGTCCACAATTCCCTGAATCACCATCACTGGAGCAAAGCTGCCTGATGGTGATGCAGCCAGTGAGGGATCACCACATCCTTCCTGAGGTGTCTGCACTGCCAAAAAACCTGCAGCAGATGTTGTGTGTGTGACCCCGTTTGAAAAACACAGGCAGGACATCAGAGACTCCATTCTGTGTCACATCAAAGCCAGTCTGAAATGCTAAAAAATGCATTTCTTGCCTCCCTAAATGGTGAGCAATCATCAGGCTTTTAATTGTGCAGCCAAAAGCCTTCGCAACTGTGAGACACAGTGGGCAGAACCACTCAAATCACTGCAGCAATGCTCCTGCCTCCAGCTGGGAATAAAGAACACATCAAATCACTCTGCCACACACGCATTTCATTTAGGGAGATAGGCTGGATTGGCGTTTTAACTCTGGAAATGTGTGCAGTGATATTGTTTGAGCATCCTGGGGTTGTGTATTCACCACAGGATGATCTCTGAGTAAAGCTTGGACAGATATGGAGAGAGATGTTGGAATGCTGAAAGCCAAGGGTGCAAGTTTCTTCACAGGAAGACTTGTGGTGTTGTGAGAGGAAAGCAGAGACAAAAATTTGTTTTTCTTTTCAGTCGTGTGCATGAGGTTTTTTTTTTTAATTGATTGGAAATATTAACTTATTAAGACCCTCTACTGGAATATTTGCATAATATATATTACGTGATCTGAAGACATTTTTGATGCCTAAAATTCCACTCAGAGGAATGAACTAATGTCTTTTAATAGAAGATTCATTTGCAAAACTGAAATGTATGAGGACACATAATGTATTCAACTTTTAAAGTAGTTTGTTAAGAAAGGAATTTTGATCTTCTGAGCAGGTGCTTGGTGTTTGGATATTGAGGAAGAAATTGCTCAGTGCTTTTATGGGAGCTGCATGCACCATCAAAATGTCAACAATAGCATTATTCACATGTGGTTTTGAACAATGTGGAGTCTACTTTGTCTCTAAATAATGCTCTTGGTGCCTGAAAAATGTCAGAGTCTGGAATTGATAACAATATTGTTCATGCAGCTACTGCCATGGCTGGTGTGAATATACATAAATGTATACCCCTGGATTCCAGCATGAAACTTGGGAGCTAGAATTTCCACCTAATTTTGGTTTTCACTTTTAAAGTCTTCTACAATTGCGTGTGTAGGTTTGGTTATTAAACATCAGGAATCAGGCAATTTATAATTCCACCAAACCAAACAATCCTCTATATAAGAGTGCTCATTTTAAACACTCCTCATTCCTGCTTGGAAAGTCGTAGCTCCAGGGATGCCTCAAGCTTGTAGGGCTTCCTGAACAGCTACAAATCCATGTGTGTGCACTTCTGTAGGAGCTCCAGAGCTGTGTTTGCATTCCTGAGCTGCAGGGATTGCCATTCCCCTCCTGCAATGGTGAAAGCCGGGGATAAGCCTAGGATTGCTCTGCAGTGGTTGACCTAAAAGTGCTTTGTTCTCCTGCAGAAGTGCTCCACCCCGCCCTGCTGCAATGTAGGTCTGCCCTATCTTCAGAGCCGCCTAGCACTAATTAACTACTTCCAGCATATGAACAGCCTTGGCGATGTGTGTCAATACTAGATGGACGCTAATCTAACGAGCTGCTCCGTGTTAATTACGATCTCATTGAGCCAGGCACTTTGGGAAGGGCGGGAGATCCGTTTCCCTTCGTGGTTTGCGGGCTCCGTCCCTGCCCGGGCAGCCCCGGTGACCTTGAGGAGCTGCGAGCCCGGGTTCCAGATCCTTTCTGCAGCACGGCCATTTCCCTGGCTGCTGTTCTAACAAAGGACTCCAGCTTGTCACGCTCAGGCTCCTCCACCTGAGCTGGCCTTTGCTGCTATTTGGGGCCCATGGACCTCTATTTCTGTGTGATCGTGCATGTTCCCAAAATAAATGTCCTTAAATTAGCAGGTTCAGTTACAGGGAGCAGTCTGGCTGCAGCAGCAGAGAGCTTGATTTAGGCCAATTTGGATTTTTTTTTTTTTTGAGAAAATGTGCTCTTTTGACATTAATAATTATCTAATTACTTAGTTAATAATAGATGCCTCTCAACATATTAATGAGATATCATATATTTTTCAAAAGGACTGGATCTTTAGCGGATGCAAGCCTTGGTCCAGCAACGTCGTAGCAATAAATCAGCATCTGTTCAAGGGCTGCTGGTCATATCACAAGGAATCCAACTACAGATTTACTCTGTTTCAGCTCTGCCTCCACGTTCAGGGTTTATTTGAGGGGTTTGTGTCCTAGTGACTCTGACAACTCTGCTGAGTTGCTGCTGTGCAAATGGAAGTGCAGTGGCCTACATTTCCCTGGTGATCGGTGAGACGGCCTGACCCACTTGAAACACGTTAAGCAGCCCGGCTTCCAGACAGCTGGGAGCATTTGTCCACCACTGGGCCTGGGCTGATGCCATGCCTCATGCTGAAAATTCAGGATTTGTGGCCGTTTCGGAGCATTTGATACAGATAATTTAAGTTGTGCTTGGCGCTTGTTTTCTTCCCCTTGTGCCTGGATGTGTCACGGTTCAGTGTAATGGGTCAGTCTGTGTTTCATTAAATATTAACAGGGAAAATGATTTGTGCTCGTTTAGAGGGTAATACTGCTGTGCTAATGGATGGAAAATTGCCTGGAAGGCTGCTGGTAAAGGTGTAGTGGCAACTGGTGCTGAACCCTTGTTCTGAACTGCCCTGCAAGGGGGGTTGGAAACGTGAAGAGGTAAAAAACCTACAGGAAAACAAGAAGGATATTGTAAGGAAACTGTAAGGATACTGTGAGGAATATTCAGGCCCGTGCTGAGTGATCTGACTGGCCTTTTCTGCTCTGCACTGTAGAAGTGATCCCTCTGACATGGTTTTCATCCAGAGCCCGGCCAAAGCGCTGCCCTGAAGCCACCTGAGAGCTGTGTCCCTCAGCAGTCCCTCGTGCTGCTGTGACACGAGTGAGCCCAGCCCAGTATCCCGCTCCTGGCTCCCAGTTTGCCCTGAGGGCAGCGTTGTGGTCTCCCTGCCTGGCCAAGGCACTCGAGCAGCTCGAGAGAAGCAGCTGCCACTTTTGTTTGTGCCCCGTGGGTTTCCTTGTGTCGCACAAGTGCTCCCTGACAATATTCTGACGATATATTTTTCAGTTCCACTTGCAGCTCCCAGAGCATGCAGAGTTCTCCTGGAGCTGTTCCAGGAACAGCCCTCCTTCAGCCACTGGTGCCACGCCAGGGAGTCTGGTAAGGAGCCCATCCAGGGAGGGTGGGACAACGTGCATCCGGTGTGATTAATGGCATCCAGGAAGGTGCGGGAGAACGTTTATCCCAGAGCTTCCGACTGCCTGGGCGGGAGGAAGATTTGTTGTCAGATGCTTTGGATTGGCCAATAATTAATATTAATGACTCTCTCTTTTGTGCTGCTGGGATGTGCTCCCCCTTGCATTTGAGCGTGCTGTAGCACCCAGGCTTCCTGTGGGCTTGATAAACAATAACCTAATCGTAAATCACATGATTTGGATTTCTAAAGAGGGCGTTTACGCTGTGGCTTCACTGAATCCCACTGTCTCTGCCTTCGAGAAAGCTGGAGTGAGTAAGATAAGAACGAGGCTAATGCAGAGGGTCTGTTTTGATACAGGCACTTAACTCTTGCCAGGCCTTGGCTCTCAGGAGCTTGTACATGTGATTATGCATTCCTTATAAATCAGTAACTTAGCATAAATAGGCTGTAATAGATATAAACAGATTCTGATAGGCTTCAACAAATCCAAAATACAGGATTTGACTGTGAAAAATATTTTGAGAAATGCAGGGCCTGCTTGTTTCCCCTTCTGTTTATGTAAAAAACATAATACTGAAGAAAATCCTGTGTGGCTCTGATGAGCAGACTGGTTGGGGATGCAGTCATAAATCTCCTGGCCTACAAAAGCAGCGGTTCGGCATCGTCTCCATGGCAACCCATGGAGCAAGAAATGAAATCTGATATGAAGAGTCTCACCGAGGAGAGCCGTATGCGAGTCACACACTCGCCCAGGCAGAGTGCTGGGGAAGCAGAGAAAATAAGATGCGTTTTCTTTTACTTGTTGCTTCGTTCTGAGTGTTCCTGCCACGAATAAAAGGGGCTGACAAACCGGCCATTATTCCACGGCCTTCAGCTACTCGGAGCCAGGCCAGGGGCCGGCGGAGCGGCCGAGAAACAAGCGCGGGCTCTGCCAGCACTTGAGCTCATAAATGAACTCAGCTCACAGCTGCATCTCTGAGCTGCTTATGTTCCCCTGCTTAATGTCAACCTTGTTTCCCCTTCCAGCGACATGGAACTTTTGTGTGTGCACAGATAAAACCAACGAGTGGTCGATGGTTCCTAAGGGGACAGAAATATTCCCCAGAGCTGGAGGGTCACGCTCACCAGGACGGCCGAAAACAGAGAAAGGAAACTCGGTGAAACGCTGAATGACCTCACCCCCTTTCTTCCTGCAGAATTCCTAGGAGACACTAGGTTCTGAAAATCACTTATCAAAACCAGACGTCAGAGAAATAGCCAAGGCATACCCCAGGATTCCTGCGGGAGGACACAAAAGTTCAGGCATTTCTCAGACAGCTGTGCTGGATGTTGGCTGCCCTGCTGGGGAGGAGCCCTTCATGTGAAACACCCTCCATCGGTACAGGAGAGGGGCTTTACCTCCTGCACAGGAAAACATGGAGACACTGCTCCCACCAGCAGCAAGTGACAGGGAAAAAGAGCCTGGAGTGGCTCTCTGTGCTTATTCCGATGTGTCAGTGACGCCAACCACGGGCTGACACCGGGGAGTTGTTGGAGGCAGCACAATCCTCCTTTGACGTACCAGCAGCTGCACCACACTTTGATGTCTCCACAAGACTCTGTGTTTATCAGGACCTTCTCTAATGGTGACATTTCACTGCCTCGCTGGTGCCATCACCCCCTTGATTCCTTCCCTGCGCCCCGTGAGAGGATTTTTAAGTTCATCAACGTTTTCAGGGCTGCTGCTTAGAAGTGGAAGCCAGTGTGATTCATGAAAAGGTGCTTCACTTCCCGAACCAGTTGTACTTTTCCTTTCATGTTTTTGCTGGTTGCTAGGTGTTCCGGGGGTTTTGTTTCCCGCATCCCTTTGGGTGCTGCAGTGTGAACAGTAATTCCGTATGCCGGCTGGTGTCAGCTCGTGATAAATGGGAGCCATTGTTGCTTCCGTAGGAAACAATGACAGCCAAGAGGGACAATTTGCTGCAGTCCACAGGAATGCAAAAATAATATGTCACTGCTCTCCACAGCTAATGAAGACAAACCCTTGGAGCAAGCCCTTTTTGGGGAGAAGAGAATGCCTTTGCCTAAGATTTAAGTCTACTTTTTTTTTTCTCATATTGGGGTACATTAAGGAAGAAAACAATAAATTTACTCAGGGTTTTCCCCCCAGACTAAGAGAAAGCAATTATTCAAGAGGCTGAAGGACAAGTTCTATTAATCTATCTCCAATATATTTCCCTGTACTGTTCACTGGTCTTCCCAATAGATTTTCTCCTGTATTCTTGTTCTTTAACTCAACAACATCCCCCTATACAACATGCTGTGATAATTTTTAATTTCTTCTTGCACAGTTTCTCTGGGTAGGTTTTTTAACATGAAGTGGCAGCAGCTCAGTGTTATATTTAATCAGATATTTATGTAACACACACAGATCCCCAAACTGCGTTGTTACTGTGAAGTTTTGCAAAGTTTGGTTTTAGACAAAATGCCTCAAAAGAACAAAATGCCAAATTAAAATCTATGGGAGACCAAGTTCACATGGTGGAGAGGGTGCCTTTTCAGTCTCATGAGTGCCTGGAGCATCTTGACCTACCAGCTCTGAGACACCACACCAGGATTCCTGAACTTGGAGCTGTTTGAGGACTTCTGTTTGTCAGATCTTTTTATTGTCATTGAGCATCAGTAAAATCAATTCATTAATTACTGTGCGTAGTGAGAAATCAGTGCCATTTAATATGAACTTGTTACAAAATACATTTCTGTGTCCTGAGGAGTGTTAGGAGATGAGTGCAATATGGAAGAGATGGGTCTTGTTTTACATCGCTCTTTTTTAATCAGAGATTTTGTGAGCCCAGGACTAAAAATCGTGTGGTAAAATCTTTGAAATGTGCCAACATTTTAGGATTTTTGGTAGTGGATACTGACCTCAGAAGTTCCTAGTATGTGCAGTTGAGTTTTCAGAGTGTTTGCTGACTTTTTGTGACATTTGGATGCATTGTTAGGCACTCGGGCACGAGGAATTTCCTCAGGAGCTGTGCTACCCAGCGTGTCTGGCTCCTAAAAACCCCGTGAGGCAGCAGCAGGATGGTGAAAGCACTGGTTATGTTGTCACAGGTCACCAGCCCAGCCTCCAGCCACCCAAACAGGCACCGTGGGGCAGTGCCAAGCAGACAGACCCTGCTGCCCTTGACTGCTGATGTGGAGCAGAGCAGAGCAGCTGCCCAGAGCGGGCTGTGCCGCGGATCTCGGCCCTGGGAAGGTGTGTCGCTGGAGCAGACTCCACAATCCTGCCCTGGAAGCATCCTTGCACCAGCCACAGCGCCCTGTCCTGGTTTAGGTGATGGGAAATAGCAGAATCACAGAGTGGTTTGGGTTGGAAGGGACCAACCCCTTGCCGTGGGCACCTTCCCCATCCCAGATTGCTCCAAATCCCATCCAAGCTGGCCTTGCATGCTTCCAGGGATGGGACAACCACAGCTTTTCTGGGCAGCCTCACCACCCTCACAGGGAGGGATCTGGCACTGAACTCAGTTCACAGCTTCTTCAGCTGATCATAAAATGGCAAAACTTGTGGCTGAGGCTTTTGGCAGCTCCTGGCTGCATTGTTTGCTCTGTAACACACTCATCCTTCCCAGGCAGCTCTTGTCAATGGGGTATCCATGTTTTTTGAATATAAATATGAGGGAGCTTCAGGGAACATGGATTTATTTATTTTTCTCTTCTTGGAGAGGTGATTCAGGATGGTGGGCAGGGACCAGTTGGACAGACACAGGTGAGTGTTGTCCAGAGCTCAGTCACCAGGAATTCCTTTGGGATCTGTGCTGCTCAGCGTGTCTGGGTCGTGTGTCTGTCGCTCTGTGATGTGAGTTACCAATCTGCCTGCACACCCCAGGCAGGCAGAACTGTGTGAAAAGAAACCTGGGAGAAGATTCCACAGCGTGCAGGAAACCCCGGTCTAGACAAGCTGAAGGTGGTTCATTATTCAAGGCTGCTGCGTTTCTGCTGTGCAATGAAGACAGCGAGTGATTAGCCTTGTTATTGTCTCCATAGCACTGATCTAACAGAACCTGTGAGATTCAATCTAGCTGGGCGAGCAGGTGAATTTTTGGAACCCCTCACAATTAACCAGCAGCTGTAATTGCAATGCACAGCCTAAAACGTTACGTTGCTCTCAGCTGACTGACACACGAGGACGTGTCTGCTTCCAGTCCAGTGGCAAGTTCATAAATTCCATCGTTCCATAATGCAGGAATTCAGCCAAAATAGCTGCAATACGGGATATTATGGCTTATCACCAGCTTCCAGAGTCAGACCCAGGCTGGGAATGGTGTCCTGCCCAGGTTTGGAGTCACCAAAGTGCAGTGCCGAGGCTACAACTGCAAGGTGTGGGGGATGTTCCTTGTATCCCGGGGAGGAATTTCAGCTCTCCTCGCTCAGGGCTGCTGGTGAAGGGCAGTGAAGCAGCCGAGATGGCCCCACTGGAGCATCACACCGTGCTGTCATTTTCCATGGCAACAGGAGCAGGGACAGCCTCACATTCCCGTGGCATGTGCCATTATCCGTGTGCATCCTGGCAGCTGGTGCTCAGCACCTGCAGTAAAGCAGCGGCCTCCGTGGGGAACAGCACACGCTTGAAATTCAGAATCGCTCGTAAGGTACTAGGAAATCTTTTCCCGTGGATCTTTAGTTGCAGGGTGGGGCTGGAGCGAATGAAAGTGCTGCCAGCAGCAGTTGGATCCGGCGGGGTGGCGGCACTTTGTGTTCCAATTGTCTCCGAGGGCCGTGGCTTTGGGCGAGCCCCAGGTTAATGAAACTGCAGCGTCAGTGGCTCCAGCCTAACAAAAGCAGCGGAGCCCCAGTTGAACACACATTTCCCCTCGCGGTAAGTGATGGGGGCAGGACAAAAGCGCAGTCTTTGGAAAAGGCCCTGGCCCCGCCGTTGCGTTTCTTTGGCACAGATCAGCGGGGATTAAGCTGGGACCCATGGAAGTTCCTACTCGAACTGCTCTGTGAATACAACTGCTGGCACTGCACATGGCAGGGGAAGTGGTTTGTGCAACCACAGAGTGTCTGTGAAACACTGTGGTCAGACCGGGGCTGAAAGTGAGGAATATCTGATATGAAGTGAGTAAACCCCAAACACATTGACCAAAGGTTTGAAGCTCGCTCTAGGAAATCATCCTGTAGAGTAAGTGCTGGTGTCCTCATCACTGTCCTGACCAAGATTTCATTAAATTTAACAATAACTAAACAGATTTACTGGGAGCTGTACAGGTGGTCTAGAACCCCTTCATAGCACAGGCCAGTGCAGTTGTGCCTGTAGTCATCTCTGCCTCCAATCTCCCTCCAGCTCTCCTCAAAAAGAACATTTTTCAGTGTGGAACCTGTTTGCCAGTACTCAGGAGGAGCTGTGAGAGCAGTGGGACCATTAAAAAGTCCTAATCTGAATTTGTAGGTGCCAAGAAGCAGTCAAGGAGGTGTGTGGGGAAGGTGAGCACCACACACAGGTTTAGCACGGATCTCCCCATCTCTTTCCCTGCTCCTTGCTCCCTGGAGCAGGCTGCCTGGAAACACCTCTGGGCAGTGCAGTGTCTCTGAAGCTGGGTTGTGCAACACAGACACTGCGCTCAGCTGCTCCAGAATTATTCTTGTGAGAGAACAATACAGAGAAAACACTAAATCATTTATTCACTGCAAATGTCAATTAAACATTAATCAAATGCCAAGGTAGAACGTGGGCAATGCGAGCAGTGTTTATTCTGCTGCTGAGTATCCAATTCAATTAAAAAAAAGCAACCTGCTCCCACAGTATGTTATTAGAAACTTGTGGACTTGTTCATTTTTAAACCTAAGGATCGGAGTAATCCTAGCCATGTAAAATTGCAGAAAAAGAACTGTGTTTCAATAATTAATAGTTAATGATTTTTCTCATGCTTTTTGCATACTTGGGGTGCTTTGCTGAGCTGTGAAGCATTTTCATGGAGCAATTGCTACTCCTGTCACTGAAATTGGTCAATACACTGTGGATTTACATGATTTTATAGTAACCTTTCATAAAAGCATTGCAAAGGCAACACATCCTGGCAGTGTCACCATGACCTGTGTCTCTAGGCAGAGGGATTTCAAGCTTTGGTTCTCCTTATGAGAAGTAGAGGAAGAATTTCCTAGAACAGAATGATGGGGGAGATCTCTGACCCCTGGCTCTCAGCTCCCAGCCACAGGGTGACAGTGAGCCACACAATTTGTAGGAGCATCAGCATTTCCTCTGCAAGGATGCTGCTCTCCTCCTTTGTAGGAATCCTGAAAGCTTCTCGAGAATTTAAGGCACCACGATAACTGTGGCAATCTTATGGCCAGCCATGATATTTAATCAGCTGTGCTGGGAGTCTGCCGATGTGGTGAAATGTCATGCAGAGCCCAGATCCAGTCTCAGGGAGAGTCTCTGAAGATGGGAACGCTGAGACACTGCCTCCCGATCTCCTAGGTGACAGGAGCTTGTGTCACTAATTGGTCCCCGAGCCTGCGGCACCGGGGGTGACGCGATGGGGCTGAGAGGCAGCAATTACAGCTGAAGGGATTTGGTGAAGAATTCGGTGAGAACCAATGCTGGGCGTGTACACAGGGGATTTAATCCGTGTTTGTTCACACAGACCTGTTTTCTAACGAGTTACCCCGAAGAGGAGCCTCGGGCTGCAGGATTAATGTAAGAACCATACTGAGTAAATGATGTCTTTTCTGTGACCAAATCACAGGTACAAAACAAATCTTTTGGTGAAGCCAAAACCCTTTGGTTTGTGTACAGCTTGCTCACACATGCCTGAAACTTTACGTGGTGCAGAGTTCATCCTTTTGAGGAGGTATTTGCCATCTATCCCATGAATGGCTTTGCTGCTGTCTTGGTAGCAAGTTAAAATTGTGAGTCAGCTGATTGAGCTGACTGAAAAACAGTTTAATCCTATTACAGCACATAAGACACTGTCTTTTTTTTTTATTTTCTTTCAATAATGCTGGTTCATGCACTACTCCCAGATATTAAGAAACACATTGTAAGAAGTCTGTCTCCTCGAAATAAGGTGTGGACCCACAACAGGTAAATGAGCATTACATTCTGCAGTCCTTGTCCCTGGGACTCCCAGTTCACTTCACCCGTGCCTTGGTTCAACACCATTTTCACCGACCATCATGCAGATAGTTTGCACAATTTTTTGGGTGTGTATTTTCCCTCATACACTTGTAGCAAACACCTGGATTAGAAGCAGCAGGTGCATAAACCAGTGCATTGTCTTCTCCGTGTGAGACTGTTCAGAAAGAGAGTAGCAGCCCTCATTTGGTTAATGAGGCACAACTATTATTCTAGTAATATTAGTAGTAGTCGTAGTAGTATTACTGTATTAACATAATAATAGGAGTAGTAATAATAATGAAGCAGCTGGCCTTTCAAGAAAGGTCTGGGCATGGAGAATTTTTGGAGTGAGAAGCCCTCTGCCTTTAGGGTTGTGGCACAGGGCCCTGCTGTGACTGACCTCACAGCCCTGCTTGTTGGCTCTGGAGGAGCAGGTATGTGAGCTCATTATTCCATAGCAAAACTCTCTCCTCAGTACCTGTGACTGTTTTCTGCTTGCAGAGGTTGGCTGCTCTCCAGTGCTGCTGCTCTCCTGTTCTGGGTGACCTTCAAAGGAGCAGCAGTCCACGCTGGATTGTTCTGGGACAAAGGCTCGTTCCCATGGCCTGGGACTCAGTGTCCAGGGACACTCAGCCACTCTCTGACCTCACTTCCTCCACCTCCCCAAGGGCTTTATAGGCATAACCCAGCAGCAGGGACAGTCAGAGGCAGGACAGCCAATTCTGCTGTTGTGACCCCCACCAGCACATCCCACAGTCCTGTGCTGAAGCAGGGACACGCAGGTAATGGATATTTTTTTCCAGTACTTGGTGCGTATGGAGCAATATATTTCCCTACGTATGTGTCAGAGCTTGAAAGGAGAATCCATTTTTCATGAGCTATACCATGCATAGCTAATGCAGAAGCTTAATTTTAGACCCAGATCTTGGTTTTGTCCATTAGGGAAGACTGTAAAATCCTGTGGTGAGTTAGGATGGCTCAAGGAGGGTGCTGCTGCTCAGTGTGGCTGGAACTCCAGGGAAGAGGCACAGGTGAGGGTGGTCCTGCAGGTGCCTCAGTCCCTGCCCGTGGATATACATCCATAATGTAACAGCCTGTTCCAGCTGACCCATTCCAGAGCCTCTCAAAGGCTCGGTTCCCTGCAGGCAAGGACTGAAAATAAGTCATCTGAGAGGGGTACTAGCTCAGCTAATTAGCCAAGGAGCAGAGTACTGATTGCTGCACTGATCAAAGTGTTGGGCTGCCTTCTTCCAGTGCCTGGCACTGCCCACAAGGATCAGGAAGATCCTGCCCAAAGGTGAACTCCACAGTGCAGCTGCTGTGCTCAAATGAGAAGCTCTCCAGCTCGGGATCCAACTTCTGGCCAAATCCTCAATCCTTTATGTTCTGGTGGTACAAAGATTGCATGGAACTGGCGCCTGGGAAGGCTGGTCTGGAAACAGAGACCAGGTAGAATAAAAGGATAGAAAGGATTTATTGGAAGGATCCAGCTTGGGCAGTGCAGGAACCCCTTGGGGCTGCACCCAAGTCAAACCCACAAATGGGCACAAAATGGCCGCCGGTCATGAGGGGGAGGCCTCACACTTTTATGTGTATATATTATATACATATAAATATAGAAATAATAAATATTATACACCCACAAATGGGCACAAAATGGATCCTGGGCACCAGGCCTCACACTTTGATAGGTTTGGGTCCATCAGCACATTGGAGTTCATTGTCCAATTCCAGCTCCAGGTGATGAAGCTCCATCCTCCTTGTTCCCTCTCTTCCTTCACTGCTGTTTCCACTCTCGGGCCTCAAATTTGTCCTTGGTCCCAGCTGGAAAGGAATTGTTTTGTGTCCCTGCTCTGTGAAGAGAGCTCACCAGCCCTTAATGTGAAGCCCAGAACCACACACTAAACCAGCACAGAATGTGAAAAAGATAAAAGCTAAAACTTTAAGGCACCATAGGTAGTCTGGGGTCCCAATTCACTGAAGATCCATGATCCAAGTCCTGATGTGCTCGTGTGCTAATTTAGGTCTGTCACGATCACATTGCTGTCAGTGCACCCCACAATGTTCTGGGCTGCAAATAGAGGAGATCAAACTCTCAGTCAGACCAGACACAGAGGCACAAATGAAAGAAGAGGAATTTTTCCCAGCTTAATTTCTGTTGCATCCCTCTTCTTTACCTGTTCTGCTTATTTCAAAGTGACAGCTCTCCTTCCATGCTCTGGACCGCACATTTGGGGTGTAACATAAACCTCTCTTTCTCCTAGTTCTGTTTTGGTTTTAATATTTTTATCATTAATTTTCAGCAGTCAAGGAGAATTGTCAAGTACTTCATTTGTGCTGATTGGAAGTGGCAGAGCAGTATCACCAAGGCTTGGTGCCCCAGGAAATCACTGAGGTCCTTTATGGCTGCTGAGCATACCCATCTAGAATCACCTTTTTGCAAAGTTCTCCCTCCCCTGCCAGTTGTTTATTCATGCATTGACAATGAGGAGCAGTTGAAGGTGAGCTTACTCTTGCACTTGTAGTATATTAAAATTAAAGAGCTGCGTTTCCAAGAATTGCACTCTCCTTCCCCAAACACAAAAAAGAAAAGGCAGACCTGAGCAAAGTGCACCAGGAGATAGGAATTGAACCTCGTTCAGCTCCCATAATTAAATACAGAAATCCACAAGATCAAAGGGCATCTGGGTAAATTAAAAGAAAAGCCTGTATGGAATGGATCCATCTTATGGATGAGAATGATGTGAAGCCTCATCAGTCACGGCAAAGGTGAATGTGGCTGGGATTTAACTGTCTGGGTAGAATGCATTTCTGCTTTGAATTCAACATAAAAGCTGAACCAGACTGACACCAGTGAAATGGGGAGGTAGCTGTCCTGGGCCGGAAAGGAAGTGACTGTCAGAGTCAGTGAGAGTCTTTGTGCTCACAGCAAGTGACACTGGGGTGGAATCGTGTCCCAGGCCGTGTGTCTGAGCCAGGCAGGAGAACCTCTGGCTGCTCCTGGCACAGCACAGCAGCGAGGCAGGCTGGGGAGGTGAACGCTGCGGGGACAGGGGCAGGCAGAGAGCGGGGAATCGGGAATTCCGGGCAGCACTGGAGCCAATCCAAGCGGGAGTGACACCTCCGGGGGAGGACAGCACATTCCTGGAGCTCTGAGGCAGAGACACCGAGAAAACCCAAACCTGGAACAGGTGGGAGTGGCTCGCTCGGTGGGAGTGAGGCTGCTGGGACTCTGCAGAGTTGGTCCAGCTTAGCATGAGCACTTTGCGGGACACCAGGGAGAGCATCTCTCCTTGCCCAAGGAATGCTTTTCATCGCAGGAAGGCTCTCGTTGCCACAGCTGAGATTCCCACAATGCCACCCGCATCCCTGAGGGTAGGGCAGGGCTCTGGAGCACCGAGGAGAGCAGGATCTGAGGCCAGTGGGCAGAGATCGGAGGAGCAGCACACACTTGACTTTGTTGTTGTAAATGATCCCTCATCCTTCCTACCGCACCAGTCGGAGCCATCCCATACATCTGCAGGGTAAACACAGGTCCGTAAGAACCGAATGCTTCTGCCCTGCTTTGTCAAGCCCTCCTCGGGTTCAGAGATCACTGTGGGTAAGTAACAGCTCCTGGAGCCAGGCGAGATGATTGTATCCTCATTTCCATTTCAATGTCTGCGCTGCTCTTCCAGTTCACAGCTCTTTCGTGGCAGCGTTGATGGTATCTGGACACAAAGCAGGGATCTGAAGGCGATGTCTGCGCGCTGAGCTCTTTCTACAGCAATTAAAAAATCGCATCGCTTTGAATTACGTGGGACCCTGGAAAACCTTCCCTTCAGAGCTGTGAAATTTCAGAGGAGCTCAGTGCTACCAGCCTTGCTGCCTTGCCCTGCTCTCCAATTTCCATGTACACTTTATTCCTTGGAGTAGAATGTGCGTGTGCCGTGTCTCGGTGCTCCAGCCACCCCACTGCGGCATCTGACTTGACCAGAGTGGGAGTAGCCTGGTAGATTTGTGCTGAATCTCAGTCCTAATAATATCAGAATATAGATATAGTTATATATCACTTCAGTTAGTAATGAGCAGAGATTCCCGTGCAAGGAGTGGGAATGCTAAGACTGGCAAAGCTTTATGGGATTGAGATGATGGATTAATCACTAGGGCTTGCTGCTAGTTTAAAGCAAACTATTTTCAACACTTGGCCAGGCCTTTGCTAGGCTTAAAGGAGCTGTCTGTCCATCCCAACATCCATAACCCTCCAAGCCTGTGGTCAGTGGTGCTGCCTCTGATGAGTGAGGCCCACTTCATCCCTGGAAGTGCTGCACATCCTGTGCTGCCGTGGGACTCCCTCTGGAACATGGAGCAGAAATGCTGCAGATGCTTGCAGATTTCTCTGTGATGACAGGACATCTTATTGCAATTAATTTGAGGGACTGAGAGGGACTTGGGAGGCTCCAAACAGTCAGGAAAAAGAACAGGGAAAATAGGGTGTGGAGACCTCTTAAACAGTTTCCTCAGTGTTTGGTGCGTGGCTGTGACTGATTTATTGTGCCTGAACTCAAGTGGAAGCTGGAGGATCTCAGAGCTTTGCATGCCAGGTCAGAGTCACAGACACATCCACACTGTGTGAGCCCACGCATTGTTCCAACATCATTTGGGATCACGAGGCCTGTTTTCAATTGCTAGGCCCTTCTTCCCCCAGCTTTGCTGCTCCTTAGCATAGCCAGAGTTGTTTTTTGCTCAACAGGCTGCACGGGGGTTAAATATGATTTCCACTTCTATCTTTCTCTTCTGACTGTAAGAATAACTCAGTCTGCTCCCTTAGACAATTCCTGGGGATTAATTTCAGGTTTATTAGCTTGCTCAGAAGTGTTCCGTGTTTACAGGTGAGCTGTGATCTCAGGAGAAGATAAATAAATGTTCCCATCCTAGGAAACACCAGTGGTGGACTTTCAAGCTTAGCAATCCATTTGTATTTGTTCTCTCCCGACGAGGAAAGGCTGGAGACTTGGTTTTGGTTAAGGAAAATCCTTTCTTGCGTCACTGGGGGTGGGCAGAAGAGCAGGTTGGTGTGAGAGCCACAGGGCTCTGAGCAGTGAAAATGTACCCCAAAGAGCTTGACATGGCTGAGTGTTTCCTAACAGAGCTGCAGGGCAGGGGAGCATCTGGTGGAATTAATTTCCTGTAATTTTCTGGAGGTGATAGCTGGCTGGGAATGGCTGCAGCAGAGCAGAGATAGAAGGGTGGGGACTGGTTTTGTTTTTTCAACAAAAATTGTACGTGATAGAGCATCTCAAAAGGAAAAGCTTCATGCAGAGACTGTCTTATAACATATTGACATGTCCCAAAAGCTTCAGCTGCTGAAAAAAACACATTATAGAAAATTCAGATGCCTGTGCCAATAAATGGCACAGGCACATTGGCTGAGAGTTCCAAGGCCCCTTTTCCAGTACCTTGAGAACGTCAGATTTGAACTTTTCAGACTCAAGCATCCTGCCCTCAGTGTCAGGCTCAGGTTGAACTTGCTTTTGCTGTGGATTTTTAACTTTCAACAAAAGCATATGTGTGTGTCCCACAAATATGATTTGTTTTTTTACGGATTGGTTGAACTTCACTGACTTGCTCTTTTGGAAGGTGGTTACCACGGGTGTGTGGTTTACCTCATCTCTGAAAGTAGCCCAAATTTAGACCTTATAAAACCTCAGTAACACCAACTTCTACCAAGAAGAGCCTTGTTGGTGTTTTTCAGGGAAGAGTCTCTGTGGTGGAACAGGCCTTGGGTGAGTCTCTGAGTAAAACTGGGCTGAACACTGAGCAAGGAGTGGGAAGGAATGGTGACAGATGTCTGGGAGGACAAACTGAGGCCACAGGGACATTTCCACCAGGATGCTGAAAGGTGTTCCTGAGGGGCAGCCAGCAAGGCAAGGCAGCCTGGCTGTGACAGGAGGGAGGACACAGCACTTTCAGGGATGGATGGTGCAAGGGCGAGGTCTGGTGGAGTGCAATTCAGTAGATCAGCATGAATGAAACAGGTTTCATGGAGCCTGAGCCTGACTAGATAAACAGAGGTAAAGATTGGAAGCCAAATAATGAGGATTGACAGGGAGGGGTAGGAAGCAGCAGTGTGTTAGTCATGAGCACCAGGAAAAACAAAACCAACCCAAAAACCAGCGCAGAGATGGGAAATCAGAGTTAAGAGCAGAAAGCCAGGCATCAAGTAACATGTAGGAAAATGAGGAGAAAACAGAGTGTCTACTGGTTGCTATTAGGGATCATTTTTCCTGGAGACAGAAAAAGGCTGGGGCCCAGTGGGAAAAGTAGTGTGTAATAGTTCATAACGCAGGGAGGGCTGAATTAAAATTGCACAAGCAACTCTTCATCTGCGGAGGTGGGAGAGCACTGGAAAGTTGCATTAGTCAGAGGAGTGGTTTGGCATTTTTTGTTTGTTCTGAGGGGTTTTTTGTTTTCAACAAGGAGGGTAAGTAATCGCTGCAAAAATGTAGTAGGCTGCATGATGAATGAGTAATGAATTGTCTTCCCTTGGAACCTCCAAATCTCTAAGGAGCACAAACCTGACCAAGATGTAATCCAGTTTGCCCGGGATTTATAGCTGGGGGAAGAAATGGTGATGGAGGATGTTGTGGCCTAAGGAAGAGGGACATCCAGGCAATTATTCCTAATTGTGAAGTCCCTGTTCCTCCAGTCCTGGCATTTCTACATTTGCTTTGCTTTACCACCACTTGAACGCTGTTCCTTGGGGATTCAGCTTTCCATGAGCGTGGGGACCTGCAGGAAGGAGCAGAAAGGCTGTCCCTGACTTGGTGGCAGCTGAATCAGTTCCACTTCTCTCTGCTGCGCAAGCCTGGCCTGGAAAACTGGAGGAGGGATCATCTTTGGAGGCCCCAAATCTCTCCTGGAGTTCTGAGGTCTGTAGGGACCTTCTAGAAGGTGCTTTTGACTCTCTGCCTGCTTGCTCCCATTTCCAGCCTTCCCTGTGGGAATTGGCTGCTGAGAGGAAGCTGATCCTGATCTTCGGGCCTCTGCTTGTCCCTGGGGACAAGGGATTTGTCCTGCAGCCTGTGATGTAACACAGGAAGGGAGGCAGGGGGAAGGGAAGGAAATCTCATTTTCCCTCCAAACAGAATTGTATCGATACCTTGAAATATGCCAGAATCAATGAAATAATTTGGGAAACCGCTGGACAATCTGCCACGGAGGCCGTGCTGTCCTGTGGGCTCTGAGTAGTGGCGCAGATGAAAAAGATATTTTCTGGGGCTTCACTATAAACCGCAGAGCGTGCTGGCCTTTTGGAAAAGGGAGGGAAGTCGCAGGCTGTGTCCTGGGTGGAGAGCTGTTGGCTCTGAGGAGCGGGAAGGAGGCTGTGGGCCGGGGCCAGCCCGTGGCCTCTGCTATCTCCTGGCACGGGGGCTCTGCTCCTCCCAGCCCTGCAGCTGCTCCCTCGCTGTTCCCAGAGTGCTGGCCTGCAGAACCCGCTGGGATCCTGCCTGCATTCTGAGAGAGCCCTGCTGAACTTGGGGAAAAGATACCCTGATTTCTGCCAGGGCTGGGGGGATATTCTGCAGGGCCCTGCCTGCCCACGGCTGAGCCCCTCAGCTGGTGCAAAACCTCTCCAAAGTAACGCCAGTAAAAATCTGGGGGGTGCCAATCCAGTGTGAAAACCCCACTGTCCTGCTTTAGGATGTGCTTTAGGATTTGGGCTGGATTTCAGGGCAAACTTTTGGAGCTGGAAAAGCTGAAGAGGTGCATGGAGAAGGGAGGGAGCACTGCAGAGGCTGGGACTGAAGGCCTGTCAAAAGAAGGATCTCAAACACTGATCTGGGTATGCCCTAGCAATAGCAGTCCCCTGGAATCCCTTCCATTCTCATTTTCCTCTAGTTCAAGGCACTGGAAAGGTTTTTGTCAGTTTTTTGAAGAGACACTCAGTGAAATGCAGCTGAGATAGGCAGGCTGTCACCTGGGAGCAGCTCTCTCCCTTTCAGCACTCCTGGCTTCCAGATAATTCCATTTTGAGCACACGTGAAGGGGGTCCTCTCCTGAGATGAGGTTACCAAGGCCAGCCAGGGCTCTGAGTGAATATTTGCAGCTCTTGGAGTGTTCTTCCCATGGCACTGTGTTCAAAGCCAACCCAGCCAACCCATAAAAACTGTCTTAAAACCACTTCTTCACGTGCACCACAACAATCTTACTCCTTTTGAGTTTGGGCAAGGTGTTAATGTTCTTGGCTGGCTGGAAACCTAACAAATACCTTTGACTTCTCCCTTGGCTGTGCTTTTAGCTGGATCTGCCAAGCATTCTTTAGATGTCAAGGTCTGGGATTTATATGCTGGAAAGCACATGCTATTTCTGAGGGCACGGAGTTAACCAATTTTGCACAGAATGTACTGGTTATGTAAAAGTCACATTTTAGAGTGAAATCGATGCCTTGTGGAAAATCCCAAGTATGGAAGCAAAGTGAAGCTCTGTGTTTATGCACAGTGTGGGTACAACCCCAGGCCTGGCTTTGCAGGATTCTCCACCCTCCTGTGTTGCTGTGCTTCAGCCACGACCTGAAGGGTTCATCCCGGAGGTGAAGAGCTCCATTTCCCTGTCCCCTCTCCGAACAAGAGTTTCCTCTTTGGCATGCTGTTCTGTTTTCCACTTTGTGTGCAGATCTGAATTCCAGAAGCCTAAACAACCAGATAACACCAGGCGTTTTGCAACATAGACCAGTGGGTTTCTGCACGGCTTGCTGAAGGTTTGCTGTTGGTTTGTGGAATTGGGGGAGAAGGTGAATGTCCTCCTCTTGTCCTGCAGCATTTCCTCCTTGCGCTTCCACCCCATCCCAAAGCAGATCCTCCTGTGGAGCAGGTAGATGAAAATCTCACGAGGTTGAAGAAAAGAGGGAAGTGGGTGAATTTTTATATTTGCCTTTCAGAGGTCTCAGATGCATTTTAAAGCATTTTTGAATGGCTAAAAAGGAAAATAAACTTATTTTTTCCTTTTTGTCATTATGTGAACAACTAAAGTGTATTAGTCATAGCTTTATTTTAGTTTAATGAATGGAGAGATAATAAGATATTTCCAAACAACAGCCCTGGAATGGAAACTGAAATTATCCTTTGCTTTTCTGGGCTGTAGTAAAGATCTGATCGGGAGCTTTGATGAACTTTAGTGCAAAAATACATTGAGTGAATATGGCTTTACTGTGAAAAGCAGATATGGATTACTGCTAGGTACATTCCATAATGGAAAAGCCTCCCTTTCGAGGTGGAGGTGGATCCACCCTGAACAGGTCTTTGTTTATTTGTGAGATTGTTTCCTGCTTTTCCTTATCACAAACTTCCAGCTGGGATTTCAAGAGGCAGCGCTGACGTTCTGGGCTCTGGGCTAAGGATGCAAAGAGGCCTTTCCGTCCAGGGAAGGACTGGACAGCTACCCAGGGGTACGTGGAGGCAGAGAGGGCTTCTCCAGCTTCCTTCCTTCCTTCAGCTCTTGGTTTGACTCCACTGAAACAGGGAATAACAGCAAAAACTGGGCTATTTTACGGTGATTTTTAGCCAGGTTTCACACAGGATTACACATCTGTGTCTTCTTCTTTCCCAATATCTTTTGGAGCTGCTGGCTGAAGTTAACACCTAAATTTTTAGCAATAATTAATTTTTTACATGTTTCCTAAAAGGAAATTTGTTTTATACTTCTGTCTAATCCTTTCCCTGTACTAAACAACTTTTTTTTTCAAGGGTAGCCCTCAATAGCAGGTGCAGCATCCCAGCAGCATTCCTAGTAACAACAGAAGTAATGCCATCCTTTTCTCCTGGAAAACAATGGGGAGCTGACCCAGATTGTCCCCTTGTCATAATGTCAAAGTCAGTTATGAAGATATCTAAATGAGTAAAATTTTAAATTACTCATCCAAAATCCATAAGGAAAACCCTAATAAAACACATTTCAGTGTTCTTTATGATAGCAGTGAGTTGTGCCTCCTGTGATAAAATATTTTAGTCTATCCTAGGACAGAAACGATTTGTAGAAAAGCCTGATGAGTAAAAACAAATTCCACACTCTTCAGTGTGCTGCTTCTTGGAATATTAAAAAACCTCAGGCCTGGTTCTCTGCTCCCGTGACCCATCAGTCACAACGAATAGCAGGAATGTTGTGAAATAAATAAATAATGACAAATCCCAGTGCTGGGTGTTCTCCCTGCTGCAGGCGACGTGCGGTGTCCTCGCAGCTTTCCCCTCAGCCAGCGCACAAGCTTTTGAGTGGGCCCCTTGAAATGACAGTGAAACCCTTCTCCCAAAGCCCTGGCCGTGTCTGGAGCGTGGATTTGGACGGGCAGGGCTGGCAGTGCCTCGTGGTGACCTCTGGAGCGACGTGGGGACGGCAGCTCCGGGAGCTGGGGCTCGAGGAATGACCCTTCCCTCGCACAGCTGCAGCCCTGGCTCCCTCCAGGCTGCCCTCGCTGGGCACTCCTGCTCCATGAGAACACTCTGCACAGAGCAGCGTGTTGGAACCCAGGGGGTTCCTGTGATGCCTTTGGCCGACCCAAACCCTGCTCAGGAGGCTTTTCAGCCTTGCCAGAGGTGTCAGGGACCCTGGAATGATACTGAAAATGCCTGTGGCTCTGATTCTAATCCATGGAACAGGTTGGCAACTTTGTATGAGGAATTTCAAGTTGCAAAAACTTAGATAGAGAAATAGTAGCAGCTATAAGTAAAAAGAAAAGAATTTGAGTGTATGTCCAGGGGGTTTAAAGCCCTGTACAGGGGGGTTGGAGATCTGTACAGGGGGGTCTGAGGCACAAGATGGAGAATTCTTACACGTGCCATGTTATCTTTTGTTCTTCTTCATCACCTCCATCTTCTTGGTGCTGCTGGCACTTTGGGATTGGTTTGACACAGATCTGGACAGTGTGGTGTGAGGGGCACGGGTTGGTAATTAATGATAAACATTCAATAGGTAGTTATTAGTATCAAAGATCAGAGCTGACCCGGGGCGGGCACAGTGTGTCTCTGGACGCGTTCTGTGCCAACCCTGGCAGAGCAGAGAAATCTACTTTTGATAAGGAACTGATAAACTGCCTTGAGAACACCAACAAACCACTGCAGACTCCTTCAGCAGCACGGGCTGCAAACCTGGACTGTTCTGTGCATTGTGGGGTCTCCTGGGGCTGAGGAGATCACCACACAGTTGACCCAGATGGGTTCATCTGGACAAAGGAATTTGGGAAAAAATGCCGTTCTTTTAAGCATGGGTCTGAATCTGGATCTCATTTCCATCTTGGTCTCTTCGGGAACAACTGTTCCCAGGAGGGAAAGCTCCAGGCTGGTTCCCTGTGTCCCAGCTCAGGGTTCCAAGGCAGTGAGTGTCAGCCACTGTGGAAGTGAAAAAACAGGAGAAAAATGAGTGAGACAAGCCCAAAACTCCAAGGGTGAACAGGGATATCCAAAGTTACCCCTATCACCGTCGGGTGTTTTGTAATTATTGTTTTTTCCTGTAGCTCCCCATGAATCTCTCATTCCAGAATGAAACAAAAACACCTGAAGGTCACCAAAGAAATCTGCATTTTCATGCTTTATTGCTTTTGCTTGTTTTGGTTACATTTAACCCTTACTTCCCTTCCCTGCATTATAATCACAGAACTTTTATTCCAAGTGAATAATTATTCACTGAATTCTTCCACCTTAATTGGAAAGGTGCCAATGACTTTCCCTGTTTTCAGCGTGGACCTGATCCAAAGCTCAGGGAAGGAAACTTCCAGCAGGCATTGGCCTGTGTGTCACAGACACTTGAATGACTTTCTGTGCACGGTGGGAAAACAGAATTTTCCATTCTATTATTTTCCTTTTTAAAAGGACATGCAGTATGTACTGGGTTATTTTTTAAATTATTTATACAACTGTATCCTGACAAGCTACAACTTCCTCCCGGGTAAACACAGCTCCAGTTTGTTTCTGTAGTGTGGGGCTGTGTTTATAAGGCTGGGGAAGGACCACAGCTAGTGTGGGGTGTGCTGTCCCAAAAACCCCCCCTTTATTTTCTTTACAAACTTTGGGGACATTCTTCTTGTGTGGCTTTCACGAGTTCTGGTTCCTTGTACCACGAAACCTGTTTTATGTAACCCACATTTGTTTTTATTCAACATGGTACATATGGATTTTGAATAACTACATACATAAAAAAGTGAGTTCCAGGCATTTGAGGGGAAAGTCGCATCACAAATCTTTACCATTCCGTGTGTATTTCATCTTTAAATTCTGCTTCAGACTCCCTTGTCATATATTAAAAGCCATTTTCCCATTCTAGGCTTCTATTGGTTAGACAAGATCAAAGCATGGAGTTGGAAAGTGCTTTGTGGTACCTTGAATGTGGATGCAGGGAAAAAAAAAATCAAATTCAGGTCTGTCAGGTGCTTTAAAAAGTTCATCTCTTGGCTGAGGAAATCAGCGTGCTGTCCCCTGGGTTTGTGCCATTTTCCATGGGTGACACACAGGCTCTAAAAGCATTTGAGAACTGGGAAAAAGCAGCAAAGGCAGCCTGATTTTACAGGGCCTCTCCTCCCATCAGCTTCCCACTTTTCAGACTTTCCTAGTGGCCATTTGTTTGGGTTTTTTTCCCCCAAATAACACTTCTTTATACAAAGCTGGATTGCCTGCAAATGCAGAAACCTCTGGATTTTTTTCTTCATGAAATCCAAACCCCAGTTTTGGTGCCAAAGGATCCCATGTGGGTTTGGGACCTGGTGTTTTTCAGGTAGGAATAAGAGTGCTGGCTTCACCCCTATGGCTCACGGGGAAATATCAGTTTGTTTGGCTCTGAAAAACTTGAAAAAATGAAAATAATCTGGATAAAAAGTCATAACCTCTGAAGACGAGGTGACCACTGGGTTATTAACTGGAAACAATGCTGCCTTCCAGGAGACAGTGTTCCTGGAGGGGAAGGATGCAAGAAGCATCACCTGCTGTGCGAGTTTTGCTCTGTTTTTTCTCGCTTTGTTTTTGTTCCTAGAGGGACAGTGTGTTAAACAATAAGTCTTCTAAACTTGTTCTATGCTTTGAGAGTTTTGGGAATAGCATACACGCTGGAAGACAGGAATTTAGACATCGTGACCTCTGGCTGACTATAACAAAGATAAAAGTTGAGAGTTTTCCAAGGAAAGTAGCCCACAATTAAGATTTAATTCTGCAATTCACCATTCCCCCCTCAGCCATCCTGCTTTGTGAAGAAATTTCCAACAGATGGCTGGGATCCTCGAGGCGTGGAGAAACTGTTATTATCTGAATATTAGCAGGGTTTGAAACCTTCCTCCTACCTTAGCTGCCGTGCTAATGAGGCTCCCATCTCCCCTCCAGGGTTTGCCTCAGGGTTTTCTCCTGCAAAAGGGACTTTTCAAGGAAACAGTGAAAATGTTGAAGGAAATGTTGTAGGTACGGCCTTGGAAGAAGATTTCCCTTCATATCCTTTCTGCAAAGGGCTAAATAATGATCTCGATTTTTTTTTTTTTTTCCCTCGTGGAATAAAGATGTTTGGATCTTGAATCGAAGCGTGTAGGAGTAAACTTCGCAAAGCTTTAAAATAGAACCACAGCAAGAGGGGGAAAGCGGCGTTCTGCAGAAACTTGTGCTCTAGAACAAGGAGCAGGAGGGTCTGAAACACCAGATCCTCTGCCTTGGGTTTCAGGCGAGCCACTATTTATAGGGTGATCACTGGAGCTGACTCCAGACTTCACTTATAAATAGCTGAGCCTACATTTCCCTTCTCTGCCAGAATTTTCCCGGCTGCAGTTTCGTGCTTCCCTTGTCTCATTGAACGTTGCTGGTGGTTTGTGGACAACGTGGCTGGGCTGAGGTGGGGGCTGATAAAATGGGATTCACCAAAACAAATCCTGCATGGATCCAGTCCTGCTTTGGGGGTGATGTGGGGATGTGGGTGCTGTTGCCTGGACGCAGACAAGACTCTGATGACACTTGAAGATGAAACTCGGGCCTTCGAAGTCACTGCAGAACTCCTGACTGCAGTTTGAAAGTCAGATTTTGTGGAAAGGTGTCTTACTGTGTGGGATTCCGAGGAAATCCTGCGGGCCATGCCTTAAGCCCTTAAAATCTGCTGTGTTTGACTGCTTTTGGCTTTTTTAAATTTGGCCAGATCCTTTGTGTGGCAGAATCATGACCCTGGGGGCTGTTTGGCCACCAGAACACAGCAGAGTCACACTCAAATTCCTCATTCCTGGGAGAGTTCCTCACTGAGGCAGTCACTGCTACAGGCCAGGACATTTTTAGAATAAGCAGTCCTGCATGGAGGCAGGTGAGAGATCTCAGCTAAATGAGGAAAGGAGAATCTTCTTAAAGCTTCCCACAGATTTAAAAGTTACCACCTTTTGCTTCCAGACCTGCCCCTGAGCAGCAGCCCTGGTGGGGAGCATGTCCAGGATCCAACCTGGGAGTTGTGAGTGTGGGAGGGAGCAGCTCCAGCCTGGAGCTTTGGCTGGTGGAGCAGCCTCCTGGTAAATAAATGCTGTTGATGTGCCTCTCTGAGGATCATTTCATCCATCTGTGTGGCAGCGTCAAGGCAGGGAGAGGAGATGAGTGCACCTGGATGAGGCTCCACTGATGTCAGACACATCCCTGCACGTGGTCCGGCTGCGTGGAGCTGAACAAGGAATCACAGCCTCAGCAGCTGAAGCCCAGCATTACCAGAGCAAGGCAATCTCCACAGAAAGCATTTAAAATTTTGTTTGTGCTGGTGGGTTCTTGGAGTATGTGCTGATGTCTTAACCTGACCTGAAAGCTTCAGTTCCTGTAGGAAAAGTAAGCAGGTTGTCGGGAAAATTGATAAAATCTGGGAAAGGACTAAGAGTTTAACTTTTTTCCCTGCAGCAGGTAATGGATCAGCTGCACCTGTAACTTTGTTTTGTCAAGTTGCATGGGTTAATGTGTATTTTTCATAGAATCACGGAATGGTTTGAGTTGGAAAGGACCTTAAAACCCATTCAGTTCCAGCCTCTGCCAGGCAGGGACAACTTCCACTGTCCCAGGCTGCTCCAAGCCCCATCCCACCTGGCCTGGAACACTGCCAGGGATCCAGGGCCTGTGCCTGTGCCAGGGCCTCACCACCATCACAGAATTTCTCCCTGATATCTCATCTAAAACTCTTTCATATTAAAGCCTTTAAATTTCTAGTTAGGTGCATTTCTGATCCATCTGGAGAAAATGGAGGAGTAAAACCATGGTGAAACACAAGGAAAGAGAATAATGTTTGGCAACAAGGGGTGAAGCTTTTTGCAGAGAATTGTGCAGGTGTTTTGTTTATCCCCTAAGATAAATGCTTAGGGAGGATTAGGGTTGTCTTTCCTCCCCATTTCTCTTTGGGTGAAGAAACCTTGCTGCATCAACACCTTTGAGGCATCGAGCCTCCAACTGCTGCACCACAGAAGGGGCTTTGAAGGGCCAAGAAACNCTTCCACTGTCCCAGGCTGCTCCAAGCCCCATCCCACCTGGCCTGGAACACTGCCAGGGATCCAGGGCCTGTGCCTGTGCCAGGGCCTCACCACCATCACAGAATTTCTCCCTGCTATCTCATCTAAAACTCTTTCATATTAAAGCCTTTAAATTTCTAGTTAGGTGCATTTCTGATCCATCTGGAGAAAATGGAGGAGTAAAACCATGGTGAAACACAAGGAAAGAGAATAATGTTTGGCAACAAGGGGTGAAGCTTTTTGCAGAGAATTGTGCAGGTGTTTTGTTTATCCCCTAAGATAAATGCTTAGGGAGGATTCGGGTTGTCTTTCCTCCGCGTTTCTCTTTGGGTGAGGAAACAAGGCATTGAGCCTCCAACTGCTGCACCACAGAAGGGGCTTTGAAGGGCCAAGAAACTTCCTTTGCAGTTGTAGACATCCTCTGAGATTGGATTTCTTCCGTGTGGAGCCCGCAGGACACAAGAGCAGGTCCCAAGACATTTATTTCGTGTTTTAATGTAGTGCCTTGAACACAATGGGAAGGTCTGCAGGGGATGTTGTGGTACTCTGGCCCCGAGCTCCTGCCAGCTCTCACTAATGCTTCCTGTCCTTGCACAGGGATTCCTGCCAGGACTCCTCCCGGCCGCTGGAGACTGCCTGGTGCTGGCAGGGCGAGCAGGAAAGCCATCTTGTCTTCACACCGTCAGCATTTCCACTGCTGACTCCGGTGGCGTGGGAAGGAGACAGCAGCTGGCTGAGCCAAGGCCAAGCTTTTGTAAGTGCCCCTTGCTTGAGTCATTTTCCAGGGCTGGGGATGTTGGGCACGTGGAGAAACAGGCCTGGAGCTCACGGGAGCTGATGGTGGAGAGAAACCAGCTGAGAATGGATGCTCTGGGGACGGGGTACGCACAGAGAGTTGGGGAACTCTTACAAAAATAAGACTTTCTCAACAGAAGAGAGTTGCCAGACCTCTGATGTGCAACCTGAGAGCAGAGTTACAAGTGGCCTGCATGTCCCTGCTGTTTGTTTCTCCCAGGAGAGCCCCTTCCTGTGTCACTCACACCTTTCCCTGCGGGGGAACCTGGCTGAGTGTTTATTCCCTGCTGCAGAGTTTTGGGCAGGTCAGCCTGCTGAGCTGGGCACAGAGAAAAGGCAAACTAAGGATTGAGGATCAGACACATTCCTGTTTTCAGGGACTGTTGGGAAACAGGAATATCCCAGTAAATCCATTCTGGGAAATGCGTTGCTACAACGTGTTCCTGAAGGTAAGGGTGTAACCCCGAGCTGGGTGGAACCGAGGTGCTGAGGAGAAACAGGGTTCTGGGAGGAAACATTTGTCAAGAGGAGCCATCCTGCTTCCAGACACGCTGTGCATGGTGAGGGAGCCGAGTTTTTCCTCTGGGCAGATTCTTGCCCATCTTTGATTTTCCTCTCAAGAGCTTGGCCAAGTCTGCCACGAGACAAAGCTCCAGTCTGGATTTGTGCCTTGGAGCCCCGCTGTGTGTCTGCAACCAGGAGTTACAGGTGGAGGAAAGGTGTGTCTGGTGGGGGGAATGGATCTCAGTCATGCTGGGAACCTGTGGAACTGGAACTGTCTGATAACAGGAGGCTTCTCCAGTCTAATTTGCAGTATGAATTCCTCGGTGTGCATTTTTATTGTGTTCTTGGAAACTGACACCATCCTTCAGTGGATTTTTTTGGTTTTTTTTTCAATTTTAGTATTGCCTTAACAATTGTGGCTCTTAATGTCTCATCTAGATGTGCTGCTTTTGTATCTGCTCGGGAGTACCCTTTCACAAATTCAAATGTGGGCTTTGGGGACATGGTTGAGTAGTGGCCTTGGCAGTGCTGGGTTAATAGTTACACTCAAGGATCTTAGAGGATCTTTCCAACTTAAACCATTCTATGGTTCCAATTTTGATTCATTTTATTTTGAACAATGCACTAGGTTATTTAAACTAGGATTTATGCTTTAGTTATCTTTCAGAGAGGTTGGAATATGATTACCTGTGCAGTGCTTTCCCCTTGGTGAGGGTGTCAATATGCATATGGATCTGTTTCTGTGGATGAGCATCAAACAATAATATTGAGTGTAGTGCCTTCATAGATTTTCATAAGAAAAAATCCCCAAGATTAAATATTACTTCAACTGTGAACAAATCTGTTTTCCTGGGCAAAATGTGAGGGAAAAAACCTTGAGCTGCAGAGCCAAACTAACTACAAAGTAACAGGGCTGAAGGGGAGTGACTTTGCCCAACATTGTTGCTGTCCCTTTCCACTTCATTTAACAACAGTTTCTGTCATGGCCATTCATGCAGTCCTTTCAGTTAGATTAAAGGAAGGGGAATGTGGACATCAGTGGGAACAGCCTGTTTGTCTGACCGGGTTTACTCACTGACTTTAGGAGGTGCTGCTAATTTACCTTGTGAGTATTCCCTGCTGAATTGTCACCAGGCTGTAGGCTTTGGCTTTCTAACCCCGCAAGTGAAAGGTTCATGCTGAAAATACAAACAAATTGGTGCAGTAATTTTTAAAATTAAATGAGCATCCTCTCTGTCAAACCTGGAAATGCTGCTGTGAACTATCAGCAGCAAAACCCTCGTACCCGCCCTGTTCTTTACCAAATGCCAGCTCTTTAAAAAGGAGAAAATGACTGTCAGTAACTGGGATAACTGGATGGAGTCCTGGTTCTTGCTTCTCCAGGCACTCATTCCTACCCAGTTATTTCCATGGGAATCCATGGCCCACCCATCTTTGAGCTGTGGGGGCTAACGAATCCTAAAATACCTTGCATTGCTCTTGCTCACTCCCAGACTTTGCAGACTTTTGTCCCTTCCAACTTGCTTGATGGATATTAATAATTGAGTGAA
>VXBU01013104.1:782500-887394 GCA_013400315.1 Bombycilla garrulus | reverse complement strand
CGCGCAGCCGCCACCGCCGCCCGGGCCGCGCCAGGGGCGGGACGGGGCCGTGCCGCTGGGGAGGGGCCGAGGCGCGCCCCGCCCGCTCCTGCACCCAGCCGCTGTCCTTCGCGTGCTCCTTTCCCCTTTCCCACCCGTCTCGTTGCCCTGGCACCTGCTGTGCTGAGGCCCCTTTCCTGAAAACACCGAACCTGCCCCTTCCCTCCCCATTGCTTCCTCCCAGCGGAAAACGGGAACTGTGACCGAGCCTGAGCCCACCGGCGGTCCCAGGATAGGGCATGGACATTGTCATGGCACAGAAGCCCACTGCGAGAGCCTTCCTGTAAAGTAGTGCATAAAAGAAAAAAAATTAATAAGAGTGTCTTTTCTAAAGCCGTCCCTCTCTCCAAGGACAGTAGAGAGCAGCAGGAAACATTTGGGTTGGAGGCTCTGTTGAGGCAGTAGCTTTTCCCTGTTCCACTATAGGTTCCAGGGTGAGCGTGTGGGAGGGCACCACAGGCTGATGTTCTGGCATTCCTGCAGCCTCCCAGAAGCTTGGGCAAAGGCAAATCCAGGACACCTTGCCAATGGTCCTGGCCCCCCAAACTGCTCTGCCAGTAGCAATGTTCCTAGAACGAGAAAATAGTAAAATCTGGGGAGTAGTCTTATGCCAACTGCTTCTGTCCAAAACACCATTCCTGTTTGGGATGATTGGGTTCATGTTGGGGTTTCTGATTTCTCTACTCACATTACTGAGGTCAACACATCAGAGGAGAAAGCGTCCGATGTGGCTGCCCTTCCGAGGGCATAGACACACCACACCAGCACTAAGAAAACCACGCTGCTTAAAATGTCATCCCTTAGACTGGGCAGAAGCACTTCTGCTTCCACTACCCTTCAGAAAGCTGCTTGTGGGTATTGGGGAGCTATGGGGAACGTGGGCACAGGGAATACCTTACCTGTAGCTCAGATCCTACTGGGCTGGATTCCTTTGATGCCTTAAGTTTCAGCTCCCTTATTTTCCAGATTCTGCACTGCATTGTTATATAACTCTTGAACTTCACATGAAGCATTAGCAAGTTCTCACAGTTTAGTCACACAGAACAATCCTTTTCCAGCCTGAGAACCAAGAACACAGTTGCAGCTTCAGGCCCAAAAACTGAGGAGAGCAATCTGGGAGGATGGAACTTCATCACCTGAAGCTGTAATTAAACAATTAACCCCAATATGTAAATGGATCAAAACTTATAAAAAAGTGAAAACTCATGACTTGGAGTCCATCTTGGGTGTAGCCTTGGCCAGGCTCTTGTACTGCCCAAGGTGTATTGTTTGAAGACTTTTTAATAAATCCCTACTTTATTCCTTTAACTCTCTCCAGCCTCTGTTCACAGCAGCCTCTCAAGGCATCATCTTCTCTGCAGATTTCTTCTCTGAAGAGGAGGCTGCGGTATCTGTCCCTTACCCCCATGTCCTACTTCTGTTCCTGGAAACAGTGACTGCCCAAGAGGACTCTTGGAGGGGAGGCAGGGAAGCACTGACTGCCACAGCAAAGTTCCTCTGAATGCACAGCCCTGCCAAGGCCTGGGAAGAGCCCTGCATACTCTGGGACACATAAAAGCCCCTGCAGATCGAATAAAAGTGTGCCAATTCACCAAATTCCCTTAAAACAGAACTGATCCCTAGGATGTGCCAACTGTCCTTTAAAGGATAAATTTTAAACTGTCCTTTGAACTAAAGGATAGCTTTAATTGTCCACCTAGAAGTGCCAGATTTTAAAACCAGGCATTAAATTGGATTTGCAGTGTCAGTACTGACTGTCCAGCCCTCAGGCCTCATGGCCCTCCTGCTTGCACTCAACATGAACACCCAGCTGTGAGTGTGCTGTTCCAGAGTGGGTTCAGTGCCAGTTCTGAGCTCTGCTCCAGGAATGCACTGTTCCCAAAAGGAGATCAACTTGTGCCACGCTAAGCAAAAAGGGCACCAGCACCATTCAATGTGTGCAGTCTGACAATGTTGCATCGAGTGTTAGGACGCTTAGAATCTGATTTTTAAGAGAAATATGATGCAATCACTGAGCCAGCTTTAACTTCATTGAAATTGGTTTGGAACTCTGGACAAGTTACTTTTGCCAAGCTTTTACACTAAATCAAGTACTGTTTCATCACAGCTCTCAAATTTATGCCAAATCAGTTCAAGGGTTCTCCTATATCTGTCAGGGGGTAATAAATTTGTACCTGTGCCAAGATCTGGCTCTACCACATTTTTTTTTCCAGAGAACTAAATGGTGATCTACCTGATACATAAATATGAGTTTACCAAGACAAAAGCAGTTAAATAAATAATAAAACAAATATCAGATAAATGCCAATATATAATTCTCAACATCCAGTAGAGAAAAATCTTTTAAGAGGCTGCAGCAGAGCAATTTGCCTCCAGAAGATATTTTTCTCATGCTCCAAAATTAAACACAACATCTGCTTCAAAGGCAGACATTGTCCAGAGGTTTAAAATATTCTGGTATTATAATTTTTTCTATGCCTTTTCTAAAGAAATATAGAAATATCACAGAAAAGTCATACTCAGATACCCGGATCTTTCTCATTTTTGTACTGAGACATTTTGACTGGAAATGGGTGTACCACTATTAAAACTCTTTCCTTTTCTCTGACCAGCAACTTCATGCACATTTGGAACTGCTCCCCTGAAGGTAGCTACAGCCCAAGATACCAGAGGCAGGTACAGTACATTAGAGTACACAGGTTTCATTTGGCACGTTATACCAAAAATGCATAGAGTTAAACAAAATTATGGGCCTTTTGAACCAGAAAAATGAAGCTAAAAGTATCCAGAATAAATAGGACAGACTGAAGTAGGACTTATGTACTGAAAAACCACAAGAGCAAACCCTAAATTCACAGAAGGCTACAGGTATCTTTGATATTTTTGAGAGTATTTGAGCTATTCCTTTAATTGGAATGATCCTACAGAAATATTACAACCAGAACAATTTTAGGAACAGCAAAAGAAATAAACAGGTATGGCAGAAATAAACAACCACACAAGGTAAGAATTCACTAATAAAATGCCATTTTAATAATCTTTTTTCCAAGGAATCCACCTATACACTATAGAAAAATAAACACCACAGACTTTTGGCAGCTTACAACACAGCGATGCAGGCACACTTCAGCTGTTGACTTAATTTCACATGAGAATGTAAAACATTGTTCTTAGTGAAAAGTAAGTCCCTCTGAGAGTACTAAAATATAATAAAAAGAGTCATATAAAAATCTGCTGTAAAAGCACTGCCCTTTATTCAGTTGCATGGGAGATGGTAAATGCCTCTGTTGAGCGAAGACCAACTCAGAAGAAGCAGGAACTTGCAGGACAGATTTCACAAGCATTCCAATCACTTTTTTAGGTTTCTCTGATGAGGTGAACCTAGTACTTGCCCTAAATTTAAAAGAAACAGATTGGTATCAGAAAACTGCTGGTGTTATGAAGCAACAGAGTACAATTAGCAGCATGTTATTTCCTCAAAGCATTTCATATGAGCTACACTGAAAGCAATTCCAATTTTCACGAGCCACCTAGGAGCAATCCCAAACAGGATCTGAAAGCCTAAACATCTGCCAAAGCAAACCTTCACACCCTGGGACCAGTGCTCCATCACAAGCCTGCTTCACTCCCAGTGACAGCTCAGCTCTGCCACTCCTGTGCAGATTCTTCAGGACATCTACTCAGTGGCAAGACCTTCCTTAGGAACTGGGAAATCACTTGGCTGACAGCGCTGTTCTGAAGATTGCAGCATCATTCTGTAATGCCTGGACATTCTCGTCCTGGCCACATGGAAATGACAGAAATTATATGTGCACTTTTCCCAGAAGTGCTGTTCATGGGGACCCAGCTGTTTAGTACTTATTCCACACTTGGAATGAAGCAAAATGTGTTACTTCCATAAAGGCTGAGGGGTTTCAAGTCTAAAATCTCTTTATCCATCTGTATCAGCCATAGAGCTGCTGCAGCATTTGGAGAAAAAAACCCCAAAACAAAAAAACCCACAAAGTGATGGTAATAAAGTTTCTAGGGGAAGTCCTGTTGAGAGCAATGCCAAAGCTCCCAAACTATTCAGGATGATGTGATGACAGTTTGTGAGCTCCTACTTAGGACAAGGTGTTTCTGTGCTATAACCAACATGTAACAAAAGGAGTTAAATTAGACTAATTAAACTAAGTCAATTTGGTCTAGAAATTAGGTGGAACTGTTTTAAATAGCAAAGCTAAGTGCCACTACAATCCTTTGTGTGCTTTTCGAAAAATCTTGGATGGCTGTATTTACCAGCATCCAAATCTTTTTTTAAAATCAGTTGAGCATAAGGAAGTGATAAATAAGGGAAGCATTACAGTTTGTGCTGCAGAGAAAGCCCTGCTCAGCTATTACAACAGCTCTGTTTGACTTGAAAGCAAATTAACTCTATACACAGCTTCATCTAAATTGCAACACTTGCTTGTTTAGACTTGGGAATAGGAGGGGGGCAGAAATCACATGAAATTATTCAATCTTCTCTTTCACTATGAACTTGGAGTAGTTTTAGATACAATTCAGAAAGGTTTCCTTTCAGGGACTTAGTTGTTACCCCTCAACAATGATAATTATTCCTTAAAATGAAGCTCTTTATTGGCAATATGTACAAAGAACCTTGAGAAAAGCAGCCCAGACTTGCAGGAGCCGTGAGGGGTAAGAAGGGGGCTCTTACCTGGCTGCACCCCTCGCAGCCTTTGCTGAATCATCTCCAAACGATGGATATATTCTGTGAGTGACTGCTCAGGGTCCTGAGGTGCCACAAGGGGCTTCTCTGGAGCTGAACTGGGGGACGGATGCAACCTTAAAAAGAAAACAAATTATTCTCTCCTTCTCATGCTATACTCTCAAATACGACTCACAAGTTACATTCATACAGTCAGGAATTCTGGATAAAGAAAACTGAAATCACCACCCCCTCTTGCATCTGTACAGCTGTTCTTAGAAACAAAAGCAGCAACAGGCATCGTTTAGCCTGCCTTGGATCTACATCAGACCTGAGCCACCACTAATCCAGTCACACTGAGCACCAGTCAGGGCTGCTGTTATGAATCTCCTGTTTCATATCATACAGGTGACTTTTCTCAGCAGGGCTGTCAGAAACAGACGCATGCCACGACAGAGGAACAGGGCGGGGTAAAATTAAATCTTTTGGAAGTGCTTACAGGTCTCAAACTCTCCAGAACATTTCGCTCAATTCCATGCAAACCAGAAGACTATCCGTCTGTTTGTGACAAGCACAGTCTGTCGCCCCAAAACCACTCAGCAAAGTTATAAAAACCCCTACAATGATGTGGAGCATCTCCAGCGTTTGCAGCCTGACCTGCTGTGTGAGCAGGACGAGGATCGTGGGGAGAGGCTCGTCAGTCTGGCAGCACAGCTGGTTCTGTGGCACAGCCCTGTGTCCCTGTCCTGGGTAGGGGGAGAGCTGATGGGAACAGCTGAGGGCTGCTGCTCTCTCAGGACTTCTGTTCTAGCACCAGAGGCTGTAGAAAACATGAAGGGTTAAAAAAATATGCACTAGGAACCATTGAGAACAGGCTATTATAAACACATCCAATCAACCTGTGAAAACGACAGCAGGGCATGCTTAAGTTTGGTTTTAAATGCAGGTAAATACACTTTCTGCAGCTAAAACTGCTTTTTTGGTTTGTGTAGGTTCTTTTGGTTTTGTTTTTTGGGGTTTTTTTTTGCCATATTTAACAGAATTGTGATGCTATTTTGTATTGAGGTAGAAAGTTCAGCATTTGAGGATTCATACCACCGTGGGTTTATATACAAAGGTGGTGCTTTCTTTCAAAGTAAGTATTTCCAGCCACTTAGAAACAGTGAAAACTACATATGAAATCTACACATATAATGAAAAATACACTATATAAGCTGAATTTTGTTTAGCATTGAAAAGGCACGAGTAGTGGAATTTTACATTAAGGGCAACAGTTCGCCAATATTAGATGCTGCATTAAGATGTTTGTTGAAGTTCTTACAAAGGCACTCAACAGATCACTCAAGTGCTCCTCAAATAACTCAAGTCTTTATTGACCTGCATCAGACCATCTATCCATCTACTCTACAGATGGATAGTGGCAAAAGAAACAGATTTTCCCACTTTGGTTTTGTTTTTAAATAAAACACATCACTGAAGAGAAATTACAGAGGAAGCAATGTACTTGTCCAAACATGTACCTGTGTTGCCTCCTATACTGTGAGAAATGCTTTCACCCTGTGTGCTCTTCCTGCCAACTTTGTTCCACTTCCTCACCAAAAACTTTAACCTTGGTAAGAAAACAAATTTTACAAGCATTAAAAATTAGCAGAAATACATTAAATTTTAGTATTTTTTTGTTGGTATAGAACATATTAAGCAATATGAGCAATAATTGTTGTGGGAATGATAGAATTCTTCAAATTCAGTCTTTTCAATGCTGGCTTATCCCATTTTACCCCTGCAACTATCTTTGAACTGCTGAAAAGCCTTGTTTTGGTTCTGCTCCTAATCTCCAGAGAGCTCTCCCTACCTGAGAGGAGGAGTTTGGAGGTTACTGCACAAGTCTGGAGGTTCTGCAGCCTTTGCTGTTATTATGGTATTCATGTCAAAAACTCTGTGTCATCTCCTGATAGAAACTTGCCAGTAATCATTTTAACTGGACAACAAAATTGCTCAGAAGTAACCACCTATTACATTTAAAACTGCTTTTTTCATTTGACAAATCTTTAGCACAGATCCAACTCAGCTAACAACTCACGCTTAAGCCAGTTCTGGAGATGGCTTCTGCTATAATATCAATGTGGGATAAGCCACAGGCACCAGCAATTTTTCAAGTTGCCAAGAAAGCATTACATATAAGAGACAGGGAGTGTTTTAGCCTTACCTTGAGATGGCAATGATGGCTCTGGCTGCACATCTGAACTTGGTGAAAGGCCGGGAGTGTGACGCAGAGAGCTTCAGGTCTGCAGGAGAAGGATAGATTCCCATGCGGGCAATGAGAGAGAGAGTTGCTTGCTCACAGTCCTGAAAGCCACCAAGCAGCAGCAAGAGGTATTTCTTCTGATAAACTAGAGCCTTTCTAAAGCTCTCTGCTCGAATGTACTTTCGGTATAACCGCTGCAACTGTAGAAAGAACAAAAAATTAAAACAAAGTTCAATTTCTTCAGTTAGTGTTGCAAAAACCCAGCCACAAACAAGGTGTCTTCAGGTGAAATGTCCACACTGAGGACACACGGGAGCCAAAACAATTTTGTGTACACTGCTAAAACCCACCTGGATTTGGAGTGTCAGACCTCTTTGAATCTCCTGAATGTTTTCAAGCAAAACTGTCATACTCAAAACTCTAAAACAGTTTAACTCTTCAATAAAGAAAATGCATCTGCTTAAAAAAAATATTAGCCAGAAAGTATGGTGGGAGAAATGCCTATCAGATTTTATTACAATCAAAGTGCCAGAAAAATAAAAAGTATTTAAGATTAGTCAGCAGGGATTAAAAATAATGAGTGTTTTCTATTTTCATGCTTAGACAAGAAAGCAAAGTCTCCCTCTCATTTCAGAGTGGAGAGAAATTGCAAAGATCCAGATTATTTTTGATGCAAGTTTCTGTCTAACACTGAAAAAGTTCCAAAGGAACTTCTCTGAAGAGGTACACATGGGGAAAGTTTCTAATTTTAAATATATCAAACTGTTCATCTAGAAAAATCAACCTTTTAAAACAGCAAGTGAAGATTACAGCAGTAAATGAAAGATAGATGCCATAATCTGACAGAACCTTTTTTTTTCCTGAAGATCAGGTTGAAATGAAAATCTCCTGGCTGTGGCTTTGCTGGCTCTCCAAGCTCCAGAGACCCCCTTTGCTGGCTGTGCCCATGATTTTACCTTAGGAGTGGAAGTTTCTGCCACTGGTTTGTTTTCAATTTCAGCACTGGCTTTAGCCAGCTGGGACTGTGCCTGTTTCAGCATGTTCTGCAGCGTGCTCCTCTCTCGTTGCCAGGCCTCTCTTTCCAGCTCTTGAACAGGCTCAGCATCAGCTGGAGATCTCATCTAAAACAGAAACCTAAAGGAAGTGAGCCACAATGGGTTTTGCACATTACTTCCACAATGAAACATCTCAAATGGAGTAACAATCCAACTTCATGATGAATTAAAACATAATAACAAAGAGCCTGAAAACCAGCAAAGGTATTCAGCTATTAAGCAGCACAACGGGAAACTGAAATCCATGAAAAGCCCTTCTGACTTTCTTCTACATCCACAGGCAGCCCAGAAATAGTGAAGATGTCTGTGTACATGCAAAATTGAGTTGCACATACAGCAAAAACAAATTCTGAAAAATTCTGAAAAATCACGCATTCAGTTCTGAGTGTCTGTTGTCCAAAAAAGCTGTGGCTGCCCCATCCCTGGAAGTATCCAAGACCAGATTGGACAGGGCTTGGAGCAGCCTGGGATAGTGGAAGGTGTCCCAGTCCATGACAGGGGGTGGAACAAGATGGGCTTTAAGGTCCCTTCCAGCCCAAACCATGCTGTGAAACTGAGTTTTGTGATCAGTCATCTCTTGTAGGAATGAGACCCAGGACTCCAGCTCCAATTCTTCATTGAATTTCTGCCTTTGTAACTCTCTTTGTAGCCACTACAAATTTACTAGCCATCAGTTACATCAATGCATGATACAGTAGAACATAAGAAATAGATTTTTTTAAGGTAGTTGATGTTTTATTCCTTGAAGTAAAATCTATACATTAGAGAAGCCAGTACAAACAACTGACCCCAGTTTCTCCTAGCAGCTTATTTCAGTAGAATCTGTAATATCTGAAGGAGTTCTACATGACTCATCCATGTCCTTGACTTGCACTGCACCATTTGGCAGCTGATGGACCAGCCAGCTCCATTTGGCACAGATTTTCCATGCTGACATTTTGCCAGGTTCCCTGTCTGATACTTCCCAATTTATTGCAACTCGAGGGGAGAACAGCAGAAAATTCCTTTGGTCTCCTGAGCATGTGGTTCAGTACCTTGAAGGAGAAATTCAGGGAGGAAATGGAAAGGAAAGGTGATACTGGAGGGGGAAAAATAAAAAATCAAAAACTGAAAAGAGGGCAGAGAGGAGGAACTGTTTGTGCCCACAGAAGAAAAGCTATTGACGTGGAGTTTTTGCTCCTAAGCTCTAGAAAGGCATTGTCCTTAAAGTGCTCTACTGAACACTTTTTGTTGTTAAACAAAATTTAAGTCAGGAAAATTTGGTCAGTCCCTGAAGGAGGAAAAACTGCTCCAACAGGATTTGTTTACAGCTGAGGGCTCTAAAGGTTTGTGAGAGGAAGGCTTAACCAAAATAACCCCATGAACCTGAAGATGCTGCATCCCCCTCCTCCAGACTGGAGATGATCCATCTGGAAACCACCTGTGTGGCTGCACAGGTGACAGAAGGAAAATATGAACTGTATTTTGTAAGCAGGTAGACACAGGGAGAGTTGCAACATGCCAAGGCAGCTTGTGACACATCAGACTTGTGAACAGAAGATACAAAAATATTTTCACATATCAGTCATAGATCTCTGTCTACTGCAAGAAAAAGACACAAAACTGCAGTTATCTGGGGAATAAGAAGAAATCCAGAAGTTACACTTCCATGTATTTTGTGTCAATAGAGCTGAAGTCTTTGGTAATCTGTGGGCTTGTGTACAATATTTGCAATACTGCAAACTTGGGTCAGAACAGCCCTCCTGTGATTACAAACCCCTATGGTGCTTTTTGAAAAGTACTTGGTATTTTGGTCAAAAACAATTGTTTCTGGATGCATAAAGAAGCTACAGCAACACATCCCAAAGCTTGTGATCCTTGCACACATTATAAATCTAGGAAAAAAAGTTCTCAGAAGCAGACCCTGCAATACAACAAAACGGAGTAAGACATTAAAATATGTTATTATTTTCCTTACCTGAGATGTAGGATGAGACAAATCTGACTTTAGTTCCTTTAATGTCTGCAGTAAAGAGGCTACAGCTTCATCATTTGATGCAGACCAATCGTTAACCGTTCTGTTAGGCAGAAATACTTCTTCAGTATCAGGTTGATTTGGAAGAATATTAACACACATTTCACTGCTTCTTCCCACTACATGACCTTTAAAGTTCTGAGGCTTTACTTAATATTTACCACACAAATTACTGCAAATACACCAAAATTAGCAAGTTCTGTTAATTTTTAAGAATTAAAAGAGCTGAGGGCTCTCAGCTAGGACCCACACAAGTTAAGAAGCAGGATGGAAAGCAAAGCACTATTTTATGAACTCACTTGTCTAGAGTTTTATATATGAACTCATTCAGGTGCACAGCCACAAAGAGCAACTGCTGCCTTATCTTCTCCAGCTGCTGTTGCTGCTGTCTCAAGTGGGGTTTTTCAGTTTCTTTTGTCACAGGCTGTGTGGCACTTCCATCTTTGCTTGAGGTACACAAGGGTTCCTCCTGACAGTTTGCAGTTGGAGGATTTCTTTCTCTTTCTCTTAATATTGCCAATATTTCCTGCATTTCTTTAATTCTTTGTTCATCCCTTTGGTGTTGCCGTTCCAAGTTTTGCTGTTTGAACAGAGTAAGTAGTAGTTAATTGCATCTTATATATCTGTACTTACATAAAGTGTCACCACACCTGATTAGCATATTCATCTGGGTGTTCCTTAACTGCCAGACCACTTTTGGGGGAAGGCACAGAGCACTGCTTTCCAGGGCCACCAGGAAGCCATTTAATGACACTGGAGTGGACATTGTCTCCATCCAAGGAGAAACCCAGAGTGAAACCAATACCATCTCAAGTCATGATTGGAATCCTAGCTCAAAATAAGGGCAATGACATGAAACTTAGTTTGGTTCCATCCTGCATTTAACCCATATTCATCCCTGCCTGTGAAAAACCAACAATTCCCAGCACAGGCAAAAACTCAGAGATCAACATCCAACAACAATAAACCCCGACAGAATCCCTTGAAAACAGCTACATTTCAAAAAGGCAAGACAAGAGCTCATTGAATGCATTTCTCAGAAGGAAACATTCCAACAGAAGAAGGCCATATCCAGAGGGTTAAACCCCAGTGTGTGGCTATTTCAGTGTGAGGCAGAGCATTCTCACCAGTCTCTCCTGATCTCTCTGCCGGTCCTTCTGCTTCTGTAGCTCTGCCTGCTGCTGCTGTTTCCGCTCTCTCTCCCTCTCCTCCTTCCTGCTTTTATCTTGCTCTTTAAGCAGCTTGAAGAGTGACTGGAGTTGTTCCCAGTCAACTTTCAGCTTGACCTCTCTCTCCCTCTGGGCCTCCAAGGAACGGATCACCTCTTGCTTTTGTGCCTGAAGAGACTCCAGGGTGGCTCGCAGTTTGTCGCTGATCTCCCTCTCCTTCTGCGTTTCCTCACAGCACATCTGCACCTCGGCCTCCAGCTGCCTTTTGGACAGGATGGCCTTGTGGTGCATTTTCTCAATGACAGCAGCGAGCTCCATAGTTCGGGCCCTCTCCTCCTCCAGCTGGGTTTGGAGCTCCCGAACAAAGGCTTGTTCCAGCAGAGACTCCCTGTGCTGACAGGAAGCACCTTCTTTCACTCTCACGCTCAGCTGCTCCGTCAAAACACGCTCGTGATTCAAGGAATCCAGGAGCTCTGAGGAACGGGTTTTCTCAGCATCCAAGTTTTTCTGCAGCTCCCTCAGTTTGTTCTGCTCCTGGGACAGCAAGGCCTCGCAGCGGGAGTGCTCGATCTGCAGCTCCTTGCGGAGGTTATCTGTCACTGTCTTCTCGTGCTCCAAGGACACGGCCAGCTGGCAATTCCGCACCGACTGCACATCCAGGGCAGCCTGCAGCTCCTGGCCAGAAGGGGGGAGAACACATTAATATTCCAGCACAAACACTCATTCGTGGGATTGGCTGCTATTTAGCAGTTTTCAACCTCCTGTTTTATCCAAAGAGATATTCAAGACTTAACTAGACCAGTTCAGGTATTAAAAGGTTTAATTTAAAACTACAAGTGTCAGAAAAATGCTCCTCAGCAATATGGTACCAAGTAACAAACCCAAAAATCATCATGTTAATGTACCTGTCAGTATGTTATTTCTTCTTCAGTTAGTAAGAACCTCATTAGGACATCAAAATTGTGTTTCCTCACTTAGGGAATTTAAATAGGATTGTTCGGAGTTCTTTGGGGTTTAAGAAACGGTTTATGTTAAATCTTCCTCCTTTTCCATTTACTGTAGGCCTTTTACAAGCACTGAGTCATTGCTATTACAGCCTTGGAGAGAAAGCTGTCCACTTGTTTTTTGCTCAATTTAAAAGGGAACAAGACGACTTTGGTTAACCTCCAAAAATACAAATTATATTGAAAAGGCTCCACTTAGTCTCTGCCAAACCTATTTATCATTGGGTGTTTTTCTTTATCATCTCAGAGATCATACACCTCACACCCTCATGCAAAGTTTGGAATTAAGGGTGCAGTTACACAGCTGTAGAACCTGGCTGTCCCTACTCTGCAAGGGGCAGTACACAACAAGGGAAAATGGGGAAGGAAAAAACACTTACGATGATGTGGAAAAAAAAAACAACACAGCACTCAACCTTGGTTTATTTCTGCACATGCAATTAATGAAAGAAACTGAAAACTTAAACTCTGTGAAAAAAAGACGCTGTGCACAGTCAGATAAGTTTGGGGGTTTTAACAGTTACTAAATAAAGAAGAGTGAGGTGAAGAAGACTGTACAAATAACCTGCTAGCCAACACCATGCCCCAGGGGAGCTGGGCGTTACCTCCATGGCCTTTGTCTTCTCATCCTCTGCTTTTCTCTGCTGACGCTGCTGTTCCTCAAACCAACCTCGCAGCTCAGATCCCTTCAGCTGCTCAGCCTGCAAGTCTTGAAGTGCAGCTGCCAAATCCTTTTCTTTTTTTTCTAATTCAACACTGCAAAGTTAAAAATGACATTTCTGTGTTCAGAACAGAACATCCTTCACCAGCATCACAAGCACGACATTTTGGGTTAGTTGCTCTGAGTTCTTTTTCTTGATTTGTTTCTTTGAGGTGGCCTCTATTCTTGCTGAAGAGAGCCAGTTTTCAAGTCACAGCTAGTGAGCATCTGAAAACATTCACCTCCCTGCAAGCCAAGCTAGAATTGCTCGATTTAGTAACAATTAAGAGATATGCTATTTATCCTGGCAAAGCTGTTGTCCTGAGGGAGGAAAACAAAATATTGGCATACATTAAGAAGGGAGTGGAAAAGGAACATACCAAAAACGACAGAATTCAGTAAACATAATCCTTAAAAGTGAGAGACCCTAATTTTCCTCCCAGTATTTCCAAGGGCTAAGCCCTTTATGGATCCAGTTAGTATAAAGCTCTTTAAGGCCTGCTGATAAATCAAGTAAATGAATAAATCTACTTCTCACCGTAAATTATTTATTTCCCTCTGAAGCTCTTCCAGGGACTTCTGCAACCTTTCATTCTCTTGCTTACTTCCAGAAAGCTCTGATTTCAGGGATGCTTTTTCTTGATTCAGGAGATCACGTGTTTCAGAGGATCTCTTCTGCTCCTCAGAGAGGGTGCTGTGCAAGTCACTTACAATAGATTTTTCCTGCTGAAGCTTATATTCCAATAATTCGACTAGGATAAGAAAACACTGCAACAGTTATTTATATTACAGAGACCTTGACAATATGGTATCACTTAGACTAATTCAAATTAGGAAAAAAATTAGCTGTATTGAAGTGTTCTTGTCTGAAATATTCATCTCTTCAAACATGAGAGGAATCAACAGCAAGATGCACAAGTAAGATTCTATCATTGTGATATCCTGTAATATCACTGATGGATTTTAAACCTCATTAAACAAACTTATCCACTTACATAAACATTTTATGACAGGAATCATCATATAGAACCTGTTTAGCAGCTCTGTTCAGGCTAGTGAGTTAAGAAAAAACTCTCCCTAAATTTGGAGCTTCCTGTTTGATAAATACTTAAAAATAATTAATGTACCTATGTCTACAGTATTATATAAATAAAATCAGCAATAAACCGGATTTCCAGAAAACTTTAATCTACTGGACCAGCGCATGTGTTATTAAAATGGCTGAATGATAGTGATAGAAAAACAAAAATAAGCAAAAAGGGGTGTTTTGCTTTGAAGAGGGATGTTTATTTTTGACCAAGATCCCTTGCACTTGTTTCTTTATTACATAAAGGGAACCTGCTGTGAAAACCAAGGCTTGCTTATTGAGTCAGGAACATGGTTTAGCACTGGGCTTGGCACTGTTTAGGGTGGAACCCCACAGTGTTCAAGGTCTCATCCAACCTAAATGATTCTGTGATTCTGCACTGGCAAACTTACAGATTCTCTGCAAACAAACAGGGGTTTTACTGTCCTTGCTGGCTTTTCTCCATGTATACACTATTTCAGTTCTGTTGCTTTGGGTCATTTTACAGTTTCTCTTTGCTTTCCATAGATTTGTCTTAACTACTGATATGAGAAAGACCTGCTAACATCATAGGTGACCTGAGTGCATTCAGTAAAACTGAGGAGTTGTACAGCATCCGCTTCTTTGCAAGACGCCTTGTTTGAGGCAAAAAGGAACTGCTGTAAAAGAAGACAGAAAGAACTGACACAGCCAGAAGAATTACCTTTCCTCCGGAGCTGGTGTTCCTGTTTGTTCCCATGATCTTCAGCCTTGGTAAGGGTTTCCTGGAGCTGCTGGAGCTTCTCCTGGTTCTGGAGATGCGCCATGCGGAGCTGAGCTCGGAGGTCCTGGATTTCTGAGAGCAGGCTATTCCGGTCTGAGGAGAAGAGGTGCTCCACAACCATCTGCCTCTGCTCCTCCTGGAACAAACCAAGGCCTGTTCAAACTGCAAGGCCATTTCCATATCTTCTGCAAGGATAAATACTAAGGAAACTCTTGCAGTACAGGCTTTTGTACAGAAGCACTCAAGTCACTAAGTTCACATTTCACATTAATGCAAAATGTTAACAATAAAGAACAACCCCACTTCACTTGCTTGCCTCCTTGAGTTTAAATACAGCAATTACTACAACCTGGAAACTAAATATTATTGGCAAAAAGCCCCCAGATTCATAGTTCAATATACATCCTTTGCAAGAGAGGTCCGTGAAGTTCTAGACAAATGGGAAAAACAGAAAAAACTCAACCAAGTATTTCCTATTAATTATCAGTCTTTCTTGATGCAATCTAAAATATTCAATAGGCTTTGTAACACCGTATACAAAGTTCAAGAAAAATGCTACCACAACAGAAACACTAAAAGCTACTGATCCCACCAACTGCATTAACATGCAAGATTTAACAACAGAAGCAGTAAAACTGAAAAAAACCCCAAAAGAATAAAGAAGTGATTTATGAGCAGCACACTTTAAGAGCTTTTCTTACTTGTTGTTTCATTATATACTCCAGCTTTTCCCCTAATGAACTTGCATCACCAGCTGCAGGATTGGAGAAGTGAGACTTCAGGTCAATTTGCAACACATTTCTCTCCTTCTCGAACACACTCTGTACTGCTTGCAGAAGTTCTCCTCTCCAGTCAGCAGCAACACCTGATGTTTCCTGTTAAAATATTTTTTAAAATGGCATCTCTCAACCTCTAACTCAGCATCTTTAATACCATAAGAGTGCATCTCTTAATTTAAGAACTTTTATTAGTGTTTAAACACTAATGTCCCTTACTTCTTAAACATATACACACACAAGGGCCTCATAACATATTATATATAGAAATAAACATTTTTATACATACACAACTGGGTTCCCCTGCTTTAAAGGGTATTTCATAGCCATACCTTGTCTCCTCTGTCTGCCACCTTGCTGAGGTAATCCTTCAGTGACTGGATAGCATCCAGCAGGGATAATCCCTCCTTCTGCCAGCTCTCCATCACCACTCGGGTCTGAGGGACGTTTTTCAGCTCCCTAAAACCAAAGGGATGCTCTGACAAAGCCAATATTTTGTGGCTCTCCTCATACACCATCTTCAGCACAGCCTGAGAAGGAAAAAAAGTATATCCTATTAGGAAACAGGCATCAGCATGCTGGCAGTGTTAGAGTAAGATGGGATAGTACTAGACAACAAAAGGAAAGTGTCTGCATCAACACACGAAGATGCAATTAAGCATAAATTATTATTTATGCCAGAGGGTTGTACTTTACCTTTGTTTCTGAACCATTTAGCTAATGGGAATAAATTAAATTCTTTCCTGGGAATAAATTAAATTCTATCAAGTCTGAAGCTATGTTACTAAACATCAGTGATGCCAGAAAGCTGAATTATGTGTTTAGACAACCTTGGCTTAATTTAGCCAATTATGTACAAATATCAACTCCCAAAATAACCAGTTTTAATAATTTACACAGTGAAAATGGTTTCCTCTAACATTGTCAGGCCAAGTAATATATTTTAAATAAATTCCCTGTTCACAAACTATTACATCATGCACAGATGCTTCCTGGCCTCTTTTCAAGGAAGGTCACTGGAGATTTAAATCCTTTTCTTACACACCAGAAATATCCCAGCCTCCATGTGGAGCTGTTCCTTGTTGCTATGCACTTTAACAACACCACAGAGGACTTTTATTTAACTCTTGATATTCTTTCCTTGCACTATTTTTTTTCATTACTTTTGTTCAAACTAAAATTCAGTAGTGGAATATCAGATCTTACAGCCAGTAAAGTCTAGATTGATGTTCCACAAAATTATGGAAAAATAGAATCTGTCCCTTAAGGAAAAATAAATTTCACATCTCCAATTAAGTCTCTGAAACAGAATTTTTTAGACATAGAATCACAGAACAGTTTTCAGTTGGAAGGGACCTTTCAAGACCATATCTAATCCAACTCTGCTGTGACAGGCATAGGGAAGAACATCTATTATTTCAGGTTGCACAAAGCCCCATCCAGTCTCATTTTGGATGGATTCTGGGATGGACTTGTAGGGATCCACCACCTCTCTGTGCCAGTGTGTCATCACAAGTTTTGTACTTATGTCCAATCCATTTCATGATTTTACTGGGCAGTGAGGTAAGGCTGAAAGATCAGCAGTTTCCAGGATGCTCATTATTAAGCTTTTTAAGAAAGTCACTGCTGTGACTTTGCAAAAATGATGGAGAGTGGCTGGGCAATTGCAACTGCAAAATTTCCTCAGGACCCTGGGATTCGTGTCTTTGGGTCCCATGGACTTGCCTATGTCCAGGTTCCTCTGGTGGTCTTGAATCTTATCTTCTCTTGAAATAGCAGGGACTTCATTCCTCCAGTCCCTTCCTCATCTAACTTAAAGCTTTCCTTATAGGTTTGGCTGGCTTATTGGTGGAGACACTTGTCCCACTTGGTCAGGTGAATTCCACGAGCTTCCAACATTTCTGGCTTCTCAAAGGTAAATCCATCATAATAAAATTGAAAACCTTGAGCACTGCACCAGCTGCACAGTGAGGGACTCAGCTGTATCCTGGTCCCCTTCCTGTGACTGGGAGGATAGAGAATATCACCCGTGGTCCCAAACCTTGAAACTGTCCTGTTGGACCCTACACAGGCACCTGTAGGGCTCACTCAGCTTGGCAGCCTCAATAATAACACAAATTAAAGCTGCTGGTAAGCAACAAACTCCTCTAGAGACAGAATCTGGATGGCAAAAGGGTGCTTCAGTGCCTCTCAGTAAGGAATCTCCAATTCCTAACATCTGATGTACTTTCCTGGTAGCACTGGTTCTAATGCCAGCAGATGGCTTCATCAGCTTGGCATGTTTGGCTTTTCCTGGATCACAACACTTATTCCATGTGTTCCTCCTTCTCCAGCCCTAGAGCATCATGTCTCCTAAGGGCAGATGGATGGGGGAAAGATCTTCCTTCTGATGTGAGCAGCAATAAAGGCCCAGTCTCCATCTTGTGAGTTACCTGTGCCTGTTGGCCTGAAAGAGTTTGAATTCAAACTCAGCTTCCCTTTGCACAAGTCTTCCTCCACTGTGCTGGGCAAGCTGAAGGAACCTGCTAAGTATATTAGGATGCAGGATTCACTTTCTAGGAAGGGTATTTCTTCTGGTTTCTTATTACTTGAGAACTCACTGTGACCTGCTGCATTCTCTCATCGATGAGAATTTCTCCCCTTCTGCAGGTGGAGTTTTTGAAATGGCTGAGAGCTTGCTCAGCAAACCAGAGTTCTGGGCATATACTTTCCAAAACTTTACTGACTGAATAATCACTCACTGCTCAGTCTTCTGTATATTCCTCATGTTCCTTGAACTGGCTCTGAGCTATCCCTGCACACCTTGCAATGGTGTTTGCACAGCTCTCCATCACATCAGGATGACAAGACCAGGCAGAGGAGCATGATGTCAGCCACCTATGGTTGCTTCTGAAACAACTTCCTGTGAAGCCTCCAAGGCAAACCCACAAAGCAGAATAAGCAGCCCTTGTACCCCCACATTCTGAAACAGCACCAGGTTATCCTAACCAAACCAGTTCAATTCTAGCAAATACAAGGAAATGTCTGTAATGTCACAGGAGATGCAAGGACAAGAACCATAATCAGCTTGAAGTTTAAACCATTACAGAACAGTTTTCAGTCTAAATGCAGTAGCTATTTTATATTACCATTTCATGTTTGCTGTCCAGTTTTAATTTGCTGGTATGCTCACATTAATCATACATTACCTTCATCTGTGGTGAAAGTATTTCCTTTTCTTTCATGGATTCCATAATATCTGGAATCATCCCCCGGTATCGCAGATAAGCCATGACATTGGCATCTCGGTGATCTGATGTTTGTAGCTCCTGCTTCAGATGAGCTGCCAAATTTGAGCTGGTATCTGAAAGGAAGAGACAACCCCATCCCCACAAAGTGTTAGAAATATGGAAAGAACTTCAAACTACAACAGCCACTTGCAAAATAACCATGATTTCTTCTGCCTGTATGAATGAAGGGTCAGATTGAGTTGGTTAGCTGAGATCTCAAATAAGTTAAAAATCAGTAAGCTGCCTTTAGAAGCAGAGAAAGGGCTGCAGTTAAGTCAGAACTAACTTAAACCCTTGCCTCTGAACTGTTTGGAAATGAAAAGGTAAAAGCTGGCACAATATACATATATAATTATGTGTGTGTGTTTCTAAATAAAGAACCACTTGCCTAAGGCACAGCTCTCCAATAGAAGACCCACAGTAAAAGAAAACGGGAGAAAGGAGAAACATGTTTTAATATGGAAGTTAACAAAAGGTAAAAGGAATCAAAGTTCAACTTACTGCTGTCACATCCATCGCTCATCACAGATGCTCTTGATCTTGCATCATCTTGTATATCAGAAGGGGTTAAAGTCAGATTGTCAGCTTCTCTCATCTGCTTGAGAATAAATTTTACACATTATTTTGGTTTTCTGAATATAGCTGTTGATTTCTGCATTTATGACAACTTTTTTACTAGTGAGGATTTTAGCAAGTGCCTACTTGATCCAAGTGCTAGAGATGGCAAACACTATGATTAATGCAACATGGAATGGTTTCAAGAGAGCCATCTCTTTTTTCCTCTTTTAATAGTCTTAAGATACATGTATTTCTATTTAATTACCCATCAAAGCAAGGCACAAAAATATACAGCCAAAGACAAATTTTCTTAAGGCTTTCTCTTCCTGTGAAATTACAAAATACAGACATAATACATGTATACAATGTATAAAATATTGCCATTAGAAAGAAAAGCCTCTGCTCTCCAGTTCTGAAAGAGTTGCTTCTAACCCTCAACAACAGATGGTTGAAGACGTGGGGAGCTGTTACAGTACACTGAATACTGTGGTAGCAAAGGTTTTACAGGTTTAGTTCAATTAATAACACATTAAGTGTTATCACAAATTAAAGTTCTTATCCCAGTAGGAGAGGAACTAATAACTCTACATCCAGAACCTCATTGGACCTATTCCCAAAGTGAGTAGGTTTCTACTTCTTGGAGCCTGTGGCCCCTCAGTGTCCCAGGGGGACAGGGCTGAGCAGTCATGTTTAATAAGAATTAAATCAGATATGAAATATCACTTACCAGAAACTTCTTCTCCATATCTTCGTCATCATCAACAGAATAGGTACTTTCAGAGAAAGCTGGAGATTTTCTACCTACTCCCACTGCTGCATCCCCACTGCCATTTTCATCCAGGTTAGAAAATCCCAGTGATATGGAATTATCTCCTTGCAGGGATGACCTTGTGTGCACAAGTGGAAAATCTGTGTTTTCAGCTTCTGAGAAGGGCGTCAGGTGAAGCACTGGTTCAAGTTCCATGCTTATATCTTCCTTTCTCATGATCTCAGGCGAGCCCCATGAAGATATACTAGCAATTAAATCCTGAAAATGTTTTGGAGTCTCTTTGTCTATGTTCAAATTGTGTTTTGGTGAATCAGGAGTTTGATGCATTTCCAACATTTGCTGGCAATGCTTTTTCAAATCTTGATCCCCTTCAGAGCTGTGGATCGTGTCCAACTCCTGGCGCAAGATATTTTCTTGTGATTGCTTAATCTGTGTTTTTGGATTTTTATTGGAAATTGTCAAGTCCAGCATAACTTCATCTTTTTCCTAAAATGAAATAACACATATCAATTGTTTAATGGAATTTGAGTACGATTTTACAAATTGAGAAACATGCACTTAAAGACCTTTTAGAACTGATTGATTTTTCCTTCAATTGCTTCATCTAAGTAATGTGAAGATAAAATTACTCTTTTATCCTCTGATTCTGTGACTGAGTCTAAATAACGCACTATTTGAGAAGACATTTGAGTTTATTTTAAACCTGTCAACATGGAAATTTCATGTCATCCTCCACACCTGTTAGTTTGTCAGATACAGTGAATAATTATTATCCCCCTCATTTTAGACCATCATCTTAATCCTTTTGTGCTAATCATGCCTCTTAATCATCTGTTTTAAGCCTAGTGCTAGCTGCCAGGACTTGACTCATTTTGCTGCTCCTCCAGCTTTCATTTTAACACATTTCCTAATTTTCACACTGTTTCCGCTTTGGAACCCAAGCAAAACTGTAGGAGTGGTTTTTTGCTCCTTTAAGAACGCTGTATTATACTTTTGGTAATAGTAGGATGAGCTAGAGCCATAGAAAAAAGCCTATAGTAAGGAATGCTTGAAGACAGGGCAGTTTATTTACTTGGATTCAACATATTCTCCAATTTTGATGGCTATCCATCCTCAGCCTACCTATAAACATCTAGCACTTAAACATGGAAATACACATACTGACACAAACATCAATTTAAACCTTTCAGAGTCTGAGTTTCTATTTGAAAAGTGATTTTTAAATCATTTAACTGCCCCACAGCATGTCAGATATCCCTGGTATCCTTCAAAATGTTACCAATTCTCTTCACTGCATCTTTAAATTAGTTCTGTTTTTTGAACAGGGATCTGACAGCCCCTACCTGCATAAACAACGTGGTGCAGTAGCCACTGGACTGGAAGTACAGACACATTCCATGGTCTGAAGTACTTCAACCTACACAGGTCATTTAACACTTTCCCACCTATTTCCTTTTCTTGGGCAGTGAAAATGCAGTGATGGCACTGCTCCAAACTAGAGCTTCCAGGCAAATAAAAACATAAACACCAAGAATGATCCCATGTTTCACATAGCTACACTCTTCATTTCTGCTTTAAAAATGCCACTGTACATAGTGATTATCCTATAATTTCTTTAATTAAGGCATCTCCCTTGGATAATTATTATTACATACTGCCAAGCAGGGCCCTGAAGATCCACATAAGCCTGACACTGAATGTTTTTCCTTTCCTGTATACTCCAACTCTTCATACAAGTCCTCTTAACTAGCACTTATCACCTCTGTAAGCCAGCCTTTAAAGACAGTAACTTGGGGTATGACTTCCTACAGCTCTACAGATTTCTACAGCTCTCCAAAAAAAAGGGTCACCTGCTTTCTAAAATTGAGTGATTGAATAAGAATTTAAGATTAGGTTACTTGGAGCAAATGGCTCTAAAAGATTCAGAATAATTACAAGATAATCACAGTAACAAGAATTTCTGAAAAGGAGACATAATGAAGTGTTTGCAAGTAATTCTCCAACAGAGCCACGAAGAAAGGCAAACAGTCTTGGTAGTTCATGGTGGGCTCATTGCTTGGCTTGCAGATGCCCACTCTCACTCTCCATCCTCAACAGATCAGGAGGAAAAAAAAATAAGTTTGGAATAACTCACAGGTGGAAAGAAAGAAGAGATATCACCTACTAACTACTCTGACAGGTAAACTAGAGTAAAATGGGGAAAATTGATTTCATCTATTCATCTAGAAATAGATTATTCTAAAAAAAATCCCACAACAAATAATACTATTAAAAATCAAATCACGTACCAGTTTAGCAGTAGGGGAAGTCAATACTCCAAACGACTGATCAATATTTGCTTCCAGTTCCTGCATTCCATTTTTATGGGCTGCATCTTTTCTTTTACTCTGGCAGAATGGCTTGAGAAATTCAGTCTCTTCATGACCTACTTGCTCTGCCAGCTTGCAAGACTCCAACTGTGAAAGAATCTCAGCTCTTTCCAACCGTAAGGCTTCGAGCTCTTTCATATGGGCCTTGATTTCACCTTTCAGTTTCACAGTGCTCCCTTGCAGTTCCTTGATTTCTCTAAGATAAGCTACTTCTTTCTGACTTAGTGCTTGCACCTGGAAATCAAGTCTAGAAACTTCCAGTTGAAGACTGGAAACATCTTGTGCCTGACTTGCACCTCTCTTTTCCAACTCTGTTTGGAGCTCTGCTGCCTTCTCTGTTAAGTACTGCAGCTCAGTTGTGTCAGCTTCTCTTTGCTCTGCCATTGCCTTAATTTGCATCTCTTTCTCTAGAATATTTGCTTCCCTTTCTCTCACCTTATTTTCAAGTTCTTCAACTCGAGATGCAGTCACCTTTATCTCAGCCTCTCTCTGAGACAAACAGGTTTGGGAAATGCTGTATTCTTCCTGAAGTGCCTGGTGCTGGATTCTCAGGGAGGTGAGCTCTGCAATACACTGCTCTGATGACTCGCGCAGCTGTTGGCATTCTTTCTCCAAAATTTCCACCTCTGTTTTGAGCTGCAATTCCTTTTCTTCCAATTGCTGCTGCAGAGCTTCTTTAGAAGCTGAGACAAGCTCCAGCTCCTCCTGAAGTTCTCTCACTTTGGAGAGTACTGACACATTTCTTCTGTTTGGATCAGCATCATCTTGACAAGCCAGACCCTTCTTCAACTCATTCTGAAGGTTATCCACTGACTTTTCTAATGCATCTTCAAAGAAATAAACTTGGTTGTCACTATCCTCGTGACATACTGGTCCAAATTGTGCCAGCTCTTTTTGAAGCTTCTCAATTACTCCATGGAGTTGCTCCACCTCTTCATCCCTGTCCTTGCGCAGCCTCTCCTGCTCAAGGCGAAGGTGCTCGACCACTGACCTGAGTTCCTCCATTTCAGGTTTTTGGTCTTCTGCAACCTAAGCAAAAGGATAAGGACTGAATATTACTGTATGTAGGCAATTATTATTGCACACAGGGTTTAGATTTCTCCTCTGAATCACACAGGCATTAAATTACACATTTAACAGCAGGAAGAACCACACATTTCAGCTGGTAGCTTCTCAAAATAATCTCTACTTTCCAAAGAGAATTATCAAACAGATTTCATGTACAATAAGAATTTGCCCACCTTGCTTCCCCCAATAATCAAGCAATGAACATATAGTTAGCACTCATACTTTATTCTCCAGAGCATTCTGCAGCTCATGCTCAAGTCTCTTCATCTGCTCATTCAAGTGATCGATTTCTTGATTCTTTTCTTCAAGCAGAGCTTGTGGGAATGACAAAGCTGAGGAATCACTAATACCCAGGTCCTTGCTTTGCTTCACATGAAGCTTTGTTAGATCCTCCTGACCAGAAAAAATGAAAATATTATTAGGAAGGACTGACTTTCTCTCTCAGCCTAATGGCAGAGCAGAACCAGGGGCTTTGTTTAAACATTCTCCTCTTCACTATAATGGTGAAGAGCTTGGGAACACAGCTACAGCACCACTGTATTAAACTGCCCCAACCCAGAAAACAACCTCAGCTTTTGGTTTAAATCAAATCACTGTAGGAGATAATGCTACAAGCATGCATCTAGAATACTGGGAGACTTTGGGTCTATGATACCCAGCATTAATCTTGTAAAGGCAATGCAGCATTCTGATGGCAAGAGAGACAACCCAAATATCTGTTAACAACATCAAGAGATGAAGACGTCAACTCTCAGGAAAGCAGGTCTGACATTTTAGACAGTGCACTAAAGCTAGAGGAACCTACCTGCAAGTGTGCATTCTCTGCCTGAAGCTGCATGATGTTGGAAGTAGTCAGGTTTTTTTGTATCTCTAACTGCAAGTTCAGCTGCAATATCTCCTCATCTTTCTTGCTCAAGTTTTCTTTATATTGTTCTACTTGGTCTAGCAAGCTTGCAATCTTAAAAAAAAAAGGTGCATCATTGTTTCAATTAAGTCATCTAAGATAAAACTTCATTCACTGTATTATTTCATGACAAGAACAGCAAATTCAATGATTTAAACTCTTAATGAACCTGCATTTATAAAACACCTGAGACACAAAAAGAGTGAGAAGCTTGTGTTCCAGCTCCTCATCTGCAAAACCAAAGTGCTGCAAAGGTGGGTTTCTGTTCTTTTTTTTTAAAAGAATCTACCTGCTCACAAAAGATGCATTAATTTGTACAGTGAGTGATCAAGGCTTGGCTGATGTCATTTGATCTAACAATACGAGACATGTGCAGCAGTGACAAGCAGTCAATATAAACACCATCCTTGTCCTCCCAGAAGCCAGAAATGAGCCTTGCAGCGTCAATCCCAGTAACACAGACACCACAGAGATGATTCAACAACCACAGTTTTCTCTGCAGTGTGATGTTGCCATCCACTGTTTTTATCATCTCTTGCCTTAATGGGTAGCAACGTATAGTGGGTTTGGGAATTATGACTTTTGAAATCAGACTTCAAAGAGAAATGGAAATTCCATCTTTAAGAAATTAATTTTTATTATCTTGTATTGCTCTTGAAGGAATGGTGTAAAATTGATTGAAGGATCACTCCTGTTTTTCCTCCTTCCACATCCTTAACTGGACTATGCTTATAAATCACAGATATAATAATATAAGCATACAGTGGGATTATGTATGCATTTACACATGTAAATCCATTAAGAGTTCCAGATATCATGAACAATTTCTGTGCTTCTTCTTGGCTTGACCAAAAAAAAACCTCGCCACAAACATTGTCTCCAAAGAGGTTAAATTACACCATTACAGGTAATTGCTCTTCCTGGTCTTAAAAGAATTATCAGTCACTCTCAAACAAAAACTTATCTGACTGATACTGGTCTCAAAGTGCCATGAATCATCACAAGGTGGTTTCCAGCAGAAGGGAGATGGACACAGAACAAAGCAAGAAAAATTAAGGTTAGTTGATGCCAAAGTAACTCAAAGTCTGCAGAACTCCCCCAAAGCCCTCACCTCTCTCTCCTTGGCCTGAAGAGCTTCCTGCTCTGCCTGTAGCTGCTCCTTCAGCACCGGGGCAGAAGAATTGCCATCCACTGGCACTCGGTGCCTTGCTTCATCCAGTTTGGACTGCAGGGCAGAGATCTGGATCAGGTTATTGTACTGCTGCTGCTGCAGTGCCTCTTTGTCCTGAAAAGTGATTGTGTTTTTCATGTTAGAATTAATTCCTGTCAATACACAAACCTACTTAACTAGAACCATCCTGCTGAAACACTTCATGGACCCTGACACACCCAGTACATAAGAAGAAAGCACATACAGAAAAGTGCATAATCCCAGTGGTCTATAAAGAAATAGGAATTCAAAACTACTGAATGTTTTTAGCTCATTTAAGTTTATACCCCTTTATTTTTTGTAATCCGAGTTTAACAACTTCTGAAAATTTAGCATTCAGTGATAAATTATACTTTCTCAGTTACACAGCATTTTGTATGATTAAGAACATAACATCTTGTTCTTGTAGCCATTTCCAAATTTATTATGCCGCCATATATGTGCCAAACTAAATTTGAGAGATGAACAGAATTTAAGAAATGAAGAGTTCTGGGTAAATCAAAACCTACTCTGAAGCTCAGTCAGAATGTGATAAAGCAGCATGAAGTTCCTCTAACCTGTGATCTGCCAAGCTACTATAGCTTATTTTATTTTAAAATATAACTTACAAGTATTACATAAGTCCTTATAATGGACTAAGAGTTTGCAGAACCAGAGATTATTTCAAACTGTGGCTGTGATATGTGCCATTAATACAGCAGTTTAACTCACCAGTGCATGCCAAACAGTGTCACAAACACTGACAGCCCCCAGAAAGCCACTGTCACCTAATGCCAACCCCAACAAATAAGGATTTTAAAAAATAACCTGTTTCAGTTCAGTTTCCACTTTCTTCATTTTCTGCAGCTGCTGTTCCAAGCTGTGTACAGTCTTTGAGACCTCAGCACCACTGAGCTTCAGCTCTTGGATCTGTGCCACCAGTTTTTCTATCTCTTTATCACGAACTGCAATTTCTTGGTGTTTTCGCTCCTTTTCTAGTAACAGCTTATTGTAATCATCCATCTTCTCTTTTATTTCTGCTTGCAAAGATTCTACCTACACAGAAATGACAGTACACAGATATTCAGGCAATATGAACAAATTTCCTGCCAGTTGAAAGCAAGAGCCATTGCACAGTAAAGCAGGTTTTACTATAGATTAAAGTTGTGCTAAAATCCCAGGTGAAAATCAAACTAGATAGGCATAGAAAGTATGAAAATGTTAGCTTTCTGAAATCTTGTTTTCCAAATGCAGCAGCTCTTAGATACACATTTGATTACTCTCTCAACATCTGCAGTACTCTCACAGTACTACATGAAAGTATAATCTCAAAGGAGCATTTGGTGATGGGGTTAGTTGGTTATGAGATTAAAAACCTACCAAGATAACATGAATTATTAAAAATAGCATTGGAGTTACTGTCCAATATCCCAAGGAATTCCATTTTTAAGGAAGATACCAAGAACTGAAAGATAAATACACAATCAGAGAGATTCCCAGGAGTTAACATAGGACAGGTACTCTGCTTTCCAAAAATCATTTAAATATGAAGAGGATTTTACACAAATTTTGAATTTTAGCTGCAGGAAAACAGTCATTCATTCATTCATCCTAGTAATCAAGGTGAAGGCAAGGCTAGGAGCTTTGGTGTGACAGAGACTAACTCAGGGTGTGATAAAGTCATTTAGCATAGTGAAAGCAAGCTCAGGCAGGAAAGCAGGAGGAACGAACTAATTTGGTCAAAACCCATGAGCAAGGAAGATGGGATTTTACAAAATAAGTATTATACTCATCAGAAAGTGTCTGAATTGATCTACATCCCACTTCAACATTATGAAAAAATTTTTTTGCATTAACATGGATCTTTACATCTTCAAAGTATTGTGCAGATATTACTAAAGCAAGAAGACACTTGAGCAAGTAGAGGAGTCAAATTAATAAGCAGGGAGAGTGTAGGAGACTGGTTAAGAAAACCAAAAGTTATGAACATTACATTTTCAAACTGCTTACAGGCACAAACATTTTCTTGTCTGTGTATGTATCTTACTCCCTTCTCATCTCATCAGCAACTAACCACTGCTAACCATAACACAGTAAAGCTTCTGTGTATAGAAAAATATTCTAGAAGTCTAATCTTTCTAATGCTACAAAATTCTGGCATCAGAAACCCCAAACTACAACACTTCAGACATAAGAAGTGTGTTTTTAACACTACATTGCTAGAAAGCTGGTGCTGCAATCCTGTAGCTAAGGGAACATTTCCTCATAACCTTCATTCTCACAATGCAGACTGCAGCTCCCAAAAGCCACTCAGCACTCTTCTCACACAATTATCCCACTTACACCTACCTTGTACCTAGTAAACACCAGAGGGGGAAACTTGGTTTAACTTACGTGCAGAAATCGGGAGTTCACTTGAGCTGATTTGGTTTGGAGTGTGTTAAGCACTTACTTGATGTTACAGCTGCATTAAACAACTGAACAAATACTGTATCCCTCACCCCTACCCACAAATGTAATTTGCTTAGTTACCATCCTTCTGTGTTTTTCTCCAAGTTTTTATCCTGAGAGGTTGCAAAGTTACAGAGTTAATTTTTTTCAGCTATGCCCCCCAGCATGGAAAATTCATTCAAATCAAAGATAGGGATGTGCACCTCTAACACTGAGGTAAACAATTCCATAGCTACACATAAATAGACTAATGGAAATGAAACCATCCACTTTGCAAGTTTTAATAAGAGCCAGGCCAGAAACAAAAGCTGAAGGCTAAGGCACAGTTTTATCATCACCATTCCAGTATCTTGGTTTCATGCTCCAAACCTTGACTTCTTTTATACCAAAAGGCTGTTTCAGTGACTAACTGCCTGTAGCAACTCCGAGCAATAAGCCAGGAGAGCAGGAAATTATGTACAGGAAATTAAACTGAAAGTAGTTCTTCATTCCCTGCAAGAATTCTGCCACCCTAAAACCTGTATCCTTAGCTCCAAGTCATGCTGACTCATGCCTTGACACATCAAGAAGAGGAAAAAAGCTAAAGAATTTCTAGAAGGGATTGAAAGGAAAAGGAAAGAAAAGTTAAGACATTCATGCTGTTTTCCATACCTGTAGAATCAATTCATAGTTCTGTATAATGTTCATTTTTGTGAAAAAAACAACCAATCAAAAGGAAAAAAAAAGCAAAAGTTAATCTTTGAAGCCAAGCATCAAACAAACAAATGTGTAAACAAGGACTTATTTACAAACTTAAATAGGATGAAGCATGCACACAAAAGCCACCTCTGTTACAATTGTTTAGGTGGAAAAATAAACACATTTAGAACCCAGAAGTCATTTCTCAGATGTGCTTTTTAGAGAGGAGTGTCTGTAGTGTTGTCCTCCTTGGTTCATTTTACCAGGAAAGGAGGTTCCTTTAAACCAGACTCAGAAATCTCATTGTAAAGCACATGCAACAGTTCTTTCCATCTCCATAGCAAATATAACTGCAGCCTCATTGCCTAAATGTAGTTCAGTCAGCTGGGGAAAAATCTGCTCTCTGGGTAATAGAGGACAAAAAGTCTCCCAAGAGCCAAACCCCCAAAAACATACAGTTGGGTATTTAATTGTAATAAACAAACCCTGTTGGCCACTAAGTCTGATTTTACTCACCCTTTGCTCTCTGGACTGTCCTGAAGTCTGAGATTTTGCTGACAGTTTTAACTGTTCTTCCAGTTTCTGAATTTCCTGCTGAAAATCATCACGTTCATGTTCCCTTTCTATGGCTTGTTCCTGTAAACCCAGCCAGAGAGAATCAAAACACTTTTGAAGATTTCATTACAATCTTCAGTACAAAAATAATTGAGGTGTTTTTTTTTTGGTGAAGAGACTGTTAATTAAAAAATAATTAATGATTAATAATTTATCAGGACTACCTTCTAGTTACATGGAAATCGAAAAAAAGAGAAAGCAGCTTTTTTGACTGTAACATACATATAAACTACAATTATCATTTAATAAAAAGTAAAAACTACCCTGCAATACTACAAAATGTGAATTGAAAAGGTAACTTTTTGTTTCTTTCATGTGACTAGAACACCAAGGTCTTAACTTCAGCCAAAACTGAAAATAGCCCATTTTGGGAACCACCTTCCATGTCTCAAACCAGGACAAGAACTTACCACTTCCAAACCCATGGAAATGTGGTTTCTTACTTACATCCATGAACTGTCGCTGGTTTTTAAGCTGTTTTTCAAGAACTTCAATTTGCTGCTTTAATTCAGCAACCTCCAGTAATTTTGTAGCCAGGTCTTGGTTAGTGTGCAGCTGCTCTTCCAGCTCCACCTCCAACACCTTCATCTGAGAGCGTAAATTGGAATGGTCCTTTTCTGCCTGACACTGAAGCTCAAGCTTCTCCTTTGACAAAAATTCGACTTCCTTGAGCAGACCTGAGTAAGAAGACAAAAATAATAAAGCTGTCAGTGAAGGGTACAAAAGTCAAATGTTTCAGATGAGATTAAATTTGGGTATTTTGGACAGCATCAAAATAAAGAAAAACATTCATTCCTGAGGTGGGCTGTAAGAGACATCCTACAACGTTCTACCTGAAATCCCTGCCACCCTTCTGTCTCAAATCTCTCCTTAATCAAGACATCCAATACAGAATTCTCAGTTCCTCTAAACTTGCAGGCCAAGATCCTCCTTAGCCATCCAATATCCAGTCTTGGACTAGTTTCTCCATTACTCCAGCCTTGTGCCATGCTGGATCTGCTGCTGCCATCTCTGCTGGGCAGTCAGCTCCAACTCCATCTTTCTAGTGGCCACTAGTGCCCAGCCTGACCCTGAAGCCAGCTGCTGTGAAAAAAAACCAAGTTACTGCATTTCCCTGAACCTGAGTGGGGATTAAAACTCAGAGAAAAATCATGTTTACAGAAAATCAGTCCAGTTCTGAGGTTACAAAGGGAAGAAAACACCTGGGGAAAAAAAAGGCACCTATTTTCCCCTATGCAAAAGTAATACCAAAAATGGAAGTGTACATAGCTGAAATTATTTAAATTATCAAGAGTTAATTCACAGCTACTAACTGCATTTTCAAACAGTTGGATGCACTGAACACACTGTTTAGGAGACCAAAAGTGAAGACTCTACTGTGAACACTCTTGGAGAAAAGCCACTTTAATGTGAATGTAGTTCATAACCTGAGCATGAAAAGAAGCCTGTCTACTCTGTATCAAAGGAAGGTCCTGCAACAGCTCGTGATTTTGCTTTTCAAATGTCCCATTATTCTCCTCAAATACTTTTGGTCAAAGGTTAAAGGTAACTCTGTGATCCAACAAGGACCTTAAGAAATAATCCAGCCTAATTTCCAGAACTGATAATTTCCTTTTTGAAGTAACACCAATTCAATGCATGTGATTTCTAACCTAATGTAAAGAAATTAGGTCAAGCTGCTTTGCTACCACAGCCTACCTACAATATTTTTCCTAGGGCTTCATTATCCACAGATATTTAATGACATTTCTAGACCTTTGATACTAAGCAAAAAACCATGAGTATTTCCATGTTTAAGTATAAAACAATAAGAGTGACAGGCTTTGAATAATGCAACAACATTTACCCTACACACTGGGGAAGATGTCACCACAGTGAGGGCAATGGAAAACAACGTGAAGTCTGAATTCTCTGGCTCTGGAAATCAGACAAAGCCAGACAAAGAGAAACCATGAGAGTTTAGGATAAAAACATGGATGACATGAGCTCTCGAGCCCCACAGGAATCCTGTTGTGGATTACAGTTACACTCCAACTCCATTTCACTCCAAGCACTAATTATAGCCTGTGTAATAACCACAGTGCAGTCACTGTGCCACACTCCCTACCTCTTATTTTATTTTTAATAATCACAGGTTTGTTTGGTTGTGGATGTAACTCAGGCTCTGGCAGAATGCATGAAGTGAAGACTCTCCCCTAATTTCTCTCCCCATCCCCTTGGAGCTGTATTGTACATATCATGCATTATATACCATGCAATGCAACAGAAAAAACAACAAAACCCAACAATAATCTCAATACCATTAGGACAACCAATCCCAGCCATAACTGTATGAAAGAATATCTGTGCCAAGAGCTGCATTCTACCAAGCAGGAGATGGGAATAATGTGAATAAAATAGCACTCTAGTGTATTTACTAATACATGGAGCAGAGAGGAGGACAAGGTCAGGTGCTACAGATATTCGGGCATCCAAAGGAAGGCCATGGATTTACACTGACCCCAAGAGAAAAGAACTGGTATTTGGGAAAAAAAAAAATTTGTCTCCTATATCCTAAGAAACATGGTTGATGACTTGTTTTTTAGCTTCCAGATGAATACTAGTGCTTTATGAGGAACAAAATACTGACTGGGTAACACTGACCAACACAGTTACAGTCACCTCAGACAGAAATGCAAATTAAAAAAAAAAGTGAATAAATTTGACCTGGAATCAGCAGCATTTCATAGAAAGCAGGTATCAAATTTTGGCAACTTCTAAGTGCAGTCTTTCTTACAATTTTTAATATATTTTGTTCAAGCACATGTTCTAAGTGTATAAATAGAATTTCAAGCAACACATCAATCTATTATCAGCTCAGAGATTTGTTTCTTTGTAGAAACAAACCTATTTTATTAATGCTACTTCACATCATGCTATTCCCCCTCAGAAAGGCCCCAGCACACTCCTTCCCGCTCCCAAAATCATTAGCAAATGCCAAGCTCCATTCCAAAAGAGTATTTTAATTAGCAAGGCCATTCTACTCACATTAGTAGTCCACATGAAAAACAGAAGATGTCAGCTTTTCAAGGAATAAGCCATGTCAATCAACTCCAAACAATATTATTTATATTTAGCATGTTTTCCACATACTACAAACAATTTCAAACCTGAGGAAGAGTACTACAGGGCTGAGGGAAAGGGGATGGATTTCAGGACTTGGCCCTTGCAGCAGAAGTAACTTCAAGTTCTAAGGAGCTGCTGGCAGGAGCTGGGCTGCAGCTCCTGGGAGAATGTCAATCCCAAAATACACCACAACCAACTCGGTTCTACATTCCCTCTCATTCAGAGGGCAGCAGCAAATTTCAGGACAGTGAGGTGGACACCAAAAATAGGTTAAATTAAAAATAGTCTTGAGGGAGATCTGAATGGACAGAAGGAATAAAGATACAGTAATGGGTAAGAAAGCTCAGTGCAGCTTTGACTCTTAACAGGAATTTACCTACATAACTTGTTTACCTGAGTGATTTGGTTTACTCAGCTCTCACTCTCTGGGGAAAAGAAAAACTCCAGAAACAAGACACAGTGAATACGCAAGATTCTATGACTATATATGTGTGTATAAACAAAATTAATCTAAAAAATCAATAGGAGAATTACATTTTGAGTAGACAACAAAATCATGGCAACTGGGAATTTACCAGATCTAAATCTTAGCCACTCAGGAGTAAAGTATGCAAACTTTAGTTCAGGAGGTAAAAAACTCCTTCAATTTGGCAGCTACAAATTTGACTACAGCACCTGACTTCCAAAATTAGTGTATAACTCTATGGATCCTTCCTGTTTATTTCTGGTTTCCTCTTTCATTTCTTTACTAGCCTTCCCTTCTGCTTTCCTTTTCTCTGACCTGTCAATCCATTCAGTTACATTTTTCTCATCTCCCTTAGACTATGCTTCAGTTCTTACTGTACATTTTTTAGCTCACAGTTTAATGTCACCTCAGATTTTTCTTTTTCCTTCCCTTCTTTAACTTTATTTACCCATTTTGTCAGCCCACTTTGTATCACTAGAAGCTCACAGCCAGCTTGCACCCACTCCATCCCCTCAAAAATAATTAAGCTGGCAAATACAAAGACAATGGCACAATGCACTTGAAGTCTGATGGCAGCAAAATATCTTTTTCCCTTCAAATATTCATTATTGAATTTCCTATTCCTAATTTTGCATCACAGAAATCATAGCTTTTTTGGGCCAAGATACTTATAAACCCAGTAACCTGTTGGGCCAAATTATTGGGTACTATTCCTCGTTGTTAAAAAAAATAAAAGTTATCAATTTATTCACTCAGTGTTACAGCAACACGGCAAGAAAAATATCCACACTTGTCATTACAAACCTGAACCTCCTTTTTGTGCTACGTTAGCAACAGGTGCTCCTAGAAATTAAAACACAGACACATGTACAAGACAAGTATGGCACTGTGATCCATTTCATCTTCTAAACCACCAGAAATGCGTATGGAACACAGCTAGTGCCGACCTTTAGGCATTTCATCTTCATGCCACAACGCTCCTGATGACCTTGATCCGTGTCTGTAGAGCTTCCTGCCTGCACAGGAAGAAACTCTCACCTGTTTGCCAGTCTGAGCTGCTGATTAGATCATGGAACTCTGGTCCATGACAGAAGGACGTTGCAATGTGCCCTGACTGGAGACAAGTCTGTTTTGTGCTGAGAATGCCATATCCTCCACTCACCAAGAATTGCCTGCTCCTGGGTCAGCTCCTGGAAGCGTTCCCTCATGCTCTCCAGCTCCACAACGAGGCGACGCTCAGACTCCTCTTTCAGGTTTAAAGCCTCTTCTAAAGCTGCTTTTTCTGCAACGTAGCCTTCAATAATGCCTGGAAGCCAAGTCAGAAGGCAAACAAAGCTATAGATAAAATCATCCATTGGGAACAAGTAGCTTGAAAACATGAGTGAACAATTTTTGTCAAACAATGGAACGCAACATAAAAAGGAAGAAATAAAAGATTTGTGTTTATACTGTAGCTAGACTTTTGAAGTGTATTAAGGAATAAAATGGACTAATTAACATGTTCTAAGATTATCAAGATTCCATGAGGCTGACACATCACAAAGTGTCTCCAAATCTGTAGAATTCAAACGCGGATACCTAAGCTTTGACGGCCTGGGATGAGCTTACAGCACATCCCTGCTGAGGGCTGATGTCTGAAGAACCAGAATCCCCAGAAAGCAAGATCAAATGTTAGATTCAGAGCCCAAGAAAACCAGGAAAACAGAAAGCACACAGATATAGGGAGGAACAAGCTCTGAGTGAATGACACTGCAGTCTCACTCAGCCTCCTTTTCTCACCCTCTGCTTTATGGAGCTCTAGTGCCAGCTGGTTCTTGGCCTCACTCTCCTCACTGAGGCACTCCATCAGCTCCTGGTGCTGACTCACCACCTGGGCCGTCTCCCGGTTGCGACGGCTGAACTCCTCCTCAAACTGTGCGTGGTTCTCATGCATCTTCTCCAGCTACAAGGGAATCATTCACCCAGCATCAGACCTCAGATGCAAGGTAACAATACCACAGACATTTCAACAAAAATTTGCTCCAATTTTTAATAAAATTTATAGATCAAGGTCTGAGTTCTGAAGTTTCATTTTAGTACTACGCTAACTTTGCCCAAAACCTCTGGACACTTCGGTGGATCCCAGTACTTGCACAGCAGTATTTTTGCTACAGGTCTTGCTTAGGAACCTAAGAAATACCTCCCTGTTGGCTAAACTGCTTAGCTTGACACTTCCTGAGCCACTTGAACTCGAAAGCATCCTTACATTTAAATTCTTCAAGAAATTCAGTCATGTCTAATAGAAACCCATATATCATCAGGTTTCCAAGGTACACCACCAGTAAGCAAAGTATGCTGGATCACAGTTGATGAGGGCCACCTAGAACCCAGATCTGCCATGGTTTGGGCAAGTGCTTTAATCACAAGTCAGCTATGTCCCAGTGGAACCATCATCAGTGCCTAAAGTAAATTTATGCACCTCATTCAGGAGGGATTTTTGAAGATGGTGAGCATACATTGCACACAGACATATATCCCTGGGTTTCACAAAATACCTAGTGAGTGGATTAATTTCAGACATGTTTTTCCCTTTCACATGATGTTCCCTTCAGTTAGGGACTTCCTCACCCAACAAACTAAATTAAATTAAAAACTAAATTAAATCCTCAGATGTATACAGTGCTTGACCATCTACACAAGATGTGCAGTCTAGACATTGCAAAACCCAGTATGGAAATACTCAAATTCTTTTATGATACTAAGTTTTTGTCACAATTTGAGTAGCATATAATTACAACGACGTTTGTTTGCTCCTATCTACCTATTCCCCAAGCATTTTGAGTTTCCCTGAACCTGCTTATCAGTGTTGAAAAAGCATCAATGTGAAGTGTGATAAAAGCCCCTCAAAAAAACTCCTGTCTCCTGAAATTACCAAATGAATTTAAAATCCTATTTTAATCTACTTAACATGACCAATCTACTGCCTTCCCACAGGATCTGTTAAAAGGTTAAATACACAAACTTAATTTCTCATTTTCAGTGTTATACACAAAATCACAGAATGGCCTGGGTTGAAAGGGACCTTCAAAGAGCAGCTAGTTCCACATCCCTGCCCTGAGCAGTGACATTTTCCACTAGACCAGGCTGGCTCTGTGCAGATTAAAAACCTTTACTTGTTTAGTTGACTCTGTAACCAGTTCCAGAAGTCTCTCCACTGCAGTGCGCAAACGATGACAAATTTTCAGTACACATTCTTCACTTTCACATGCCAATTCTGGCTTTGCAAAAACACTTTCACACAAGTATTGGCTCAACTCAGACACCTCATCAGTCCCTGGAGACAGCTGGTTGTCTTCTGTGAGAGTTTCATCAAGCAGCTCCTCTACTGAAAAGAGCAGAAAAGTGACAGCTAGCCACAAAACTGGTCACCAGGCAGTGATGCAGTCCTGGACAGGCACTACAAGAGGAAAACTTGGACACATCAACAACTCAGTGCTGGAAAATCATGAGGCTTTTTAACAAGGCTTGGGAATATTGTGCTGTACACCAGGACCTGGAACTCTGGATTCACCAAGTCCATCTTTCCTGCCCTGTAATCTATCCAAGCTTTTCTAACGACGTTTTAGTAGTTGCACTACAAAAACAATTCAACTGAGAAAGTGTCTACCAGTGCTATCTTAAGTATGGACCAACTTTGAAAGACACAAACATTGCAAAAAGATATTCTCTTTCCAATCTTCATCCATACAAAAGGACATGAAAAAGCCATTTTTCCAGATTATGAATTGACTACATCCTGATTTGTACTCACCTTTTTCTAGGCTGTGGTTTCCTTTGCCTTTAAAATACTGCATGAATCCCATTTCTTCCACAATACTCTGAGTTTCTTTAGAATCTCCAGAAGCCAGAGTGTCATCAAGACAAAGACCAATCTTGCTACAGATAAGGTCCTCAATATCTATTGTGGCCTTCACCACTTCCATAAGCAGTTTCAAAACGTGCTGGTAAGATTCACGCAGTTTCTCCCTGGAACAAAAGCATATCGAACATTTGAAAAATTGCAGGCACTTGATTTTGAACCTACTCTAAACCTGACAGTCTAAAATGGATATCTGCCATGGTTGGGCAGTTCTCAGTGAAGGTCATTCAGGTGACTCACAAAACCCTGGTCATTTTTAAAGAGCTGGCACAGCAAAACATCTTTGTCGTGTCCTCAGGCAGATGACACCACAGTCACAAGCATCTCAGCCTTCAAGCCCTGTGGAAGCACCAGCAAAGGAGATGCCTCTGCTACTACAGCATCAGTGACATCAATATAACTAGAGGCTGTTCTGGCAGGCCTGACAACAAAAGCTCTATTTCTATTTATGAAAATATTTTTGTTTTAAGATTAACACAGTTTCTGAAAGACGAGAGAGGGAATTCTAGAAACTTCTTCCACACATCCCCATGACATGTCAAGCCAATCTACTCCATCTGAAAGCCTCTTGGTTACAGAATCTCTCTCCATTTTTTTAGATTTTTCCAAGATTAGAGACAGCAGAACCCCCAAAACACTAAAGCCTTCATCACACTGAAAGAAAGAGGAAGGAAAAAAACCCAACTTGCTCCTAATGTCAGAAGAGGTTGATAATTTTAAAAACTTCAAAATAATTTGCAAATAAAAGCAATATATCATCCTCCAACACTACTATTCTGAGCTGGCTTAGTTTTGCCTAGTTGTTAATTTCCTTATGTGGGAAAACAAGCAAACAACAAACCCCAAAGCACTAAGCATTATGTAACCAAAGATGAACAAACCTTTCTTCCTTGGATTGCTCAATATCAGACCTCAACAAGGACACCAAATTTCCTCCTCCTTGGTTTTCCCTGTTCTGCCACTGCAGGAGTGTCTCCAGTTCAGAGTTGGTCTCCCCTATTTCCTGCCTTAAAGATGCCACTTGCTTTTCCAGCTGTGGAAATACAGTGACAACACAAAGTAAACAATTTTGCCTAAGCTTTGCTTCATGAATTCTACCTGAAAACAAATTTTTAGAAAGATTAGTTATCTCCTTATATTTATTTGTTCACATAACAGATTAAAACATATGATTATATATAAATAAAACGCATAGTTATATGTATATACCAACCCCCAACTCCTGATTTTTCTGCCAAACTAATTACTGCCATTTTGTTAGGAACTCTGTCTCATAAGTAAGCTAACAAATAAGTCAAAATATTTATTTGGGAGAAAACTGCAAAGACAGAAAAATATTCTGCTGCCATGCCAACATTCCCAACCCTCATCAAGGAGAGGTGGAAAGAGTGCAGGAAATTCTTAGTGTTACTCTGTTTCCCCCTAGTCTAATAGGGCACAAGAATGACACCTGCAATCCCTCTATACACACATTGAGGCAGAGAGTCCTGTGCTAAAATACAACCCCAAAAGCACATTTAAAACCTAGGTTTAAAGTATTTTCTCCACACCTGGATAATTATTGCTGCCCTTTCCTGCAGCTGGGCTGATAACATTTCTTGTTCCTTTTGGTGAGCAGTCTGTGCCTTCTCCCTCTCCTGAATCAACATCTGCTCCTTATCCTGTAATGATGCCTTTTTTTCAGCTTCAAATTCGTCCTGCATAAATCACATACTCGGATTTACTGAGAGAAGAAAAAAATTCCCAAACACCACCACCATCCTCCCAAACACCTCAAACATGCCCTGTATTTTTTCTCTATTCTTTTGAAGTACATATCTTGCCCCTCAGAATAATAAGCAGTAACTTACACATCAACACCTACAAACAACAAGATTGTGTTGAAAATGTGATGAAAATCAAAAATAGTGTGGCCAGCTGAACCAGGGCAGTGTCTGTCCCTCTGTACTCAGTACTGATGAGGTACAAATTTATTTATGAACACCAACACACTCCAGTGTGATGGCCACCAATTTTTTACATTGGCAAGTCAAGAAATCAGTTTTTCCCTGTAGCAAGAAATCAGATTTCAGAGGAGGACACCTGCAGTCACCTGAGCTGACATGGATCCTTTGCAGAAGACTGAGCCTGTCTTTGCCCCACGCTCCAGCAGCTAGGAAGGTAAAAATAAGCTGACACAAAGGGGTAGGATGACTTTCCTTGACCTAGTACATGGCATTTATGGACAAAAAAAACTGAGGCTTGTTCTTCTCAGAAGCACTCAGAGTATTCAGAGTACAGACAGCAATTCTGAATACCTTAAATCTGCTAGGGGAGACAGGGGGAAGAAACCAAGGGAACAGGTTGGCATGAAGACAATGGCATAATCAGCACAGGGGAGTGGGAAGGGAAAGGCTTGTTGTAAAAACCTCTATCAGCCCACAGTACAGCTCAGTCTGACACTGCAAAGAGATGCAGCCAGTCTCTTCTGGGACAAAACACAGCAGTCATCGAGTTCATGAGGCAAAAACCCCAACTGAATCCACACACAGCTCTACCAGCAGGAGAATTAGCCCGAGAAAAAAGTTTCAACAAAAGGCGAAGTTTCTGATGTTGTAAATGCTGATCAGGGCAGCATAAGAGAAAAAAAAAGCAGGGATAACTTCTGGAGTTGCTGTATAACAATCAGTCCAGCTTCTGTGGATGGACTGGCGTTCAGCTGAGGACAGCAGTGCCAAATACACCTGCAGCAGCTTTTCAGGATACACTTGTGCCCTCTGCTTCAAAAGACAGCTGCACCAGCCAGAGAGGTCAAATAGTGATGAGGACTAGGCAGAGGGCCAGAGGTAAGAAATATCTTGAAAATGCTTATCATGATGTTTACCATGGTGAATAGGTGAATGCAGAGATTAACAACAAGCATAACAACAGTTTCTCATGGACAAAGAGTTCACTGCCATCACAACCCTGGGAAAAGCTTAGATACCACTGAATATTTTGCCACATACACACAGTATGTGCACTAGATGTGGGATTATAGGCCAAGGGCACAGTCTCTGCAGACACTAACAACAAAAAGTCTCAAATGACAAACTGAACATGTACACAAGAAATGCTTTTAGAGCATGTTCCTCTGATTTTTTTGGTTTTGGCTGTAGGACGCTTGATGTCCAGCTCAAGACTTGAAGACAGCCCTGTGGTAAGGACAATTGCTCACAGAACACTGCTTGATTTGCAATGCTGTTTTTCTAGGTCTAATGCTGTGAAGCATGGGAGGGGCTCTCAGACTGCAGTTTCAGAAACTGAAAAACAAAAATCTTACACCAACTGCTTTTTCTTGAGTGAAACACACTCCCAGTGCATACTCAGAAGTGCATTTTCACCAGAGCCTACCTTCAGCTGGGAAATCTGCTGTTCCAGCAGCACCTCTGACTGACACTTCAACAGCTCAATCTCCTCCTGGAACTGAAGCTGCTGCTTCAATTTTACCTCCTCAAATTGAGCCAGAAGAGCTGTTCTCACAGATTCTACTTCAGAAGCTGATGCAGAAGCATACAGCTGCAGACAAGGAAGGAACATAAAACATTTTAGCCACAGTGTAAGAATTAAGGAAAAAATGGAACCAAACCAAACCCATCAAGCTAAACCAAATTCTGAAGAGTACATTCAGAGTCCTCAAGGTCATACAGGGCTGCTGTCTATCATCATGCTGAGTACAGAAAAAAACAGGTCGATAAAAATAGAATAAGAAGCAACCAGGCATCAGGTATCAAGTAACTCCTGTACTCATGAGACCATCAGGTCAGACTAACAAAGTATTCCTGATTTACTCTTTCCAACAGACACTTGCCTAAAAGAAATTAAAAAAAAATAAAGAGGAAAGAGGGAGAGAGAAACACAGGGAGAGCATAGTTTGTTGAGATGTGATTTTCCTTGTTCAAATGGGAGCAAACGTTATGCATTCTCTATTTAATGCAATTATCCTGGGATACAATAGTGAAAGGCTTGAGAGATTTTTGCTCATTTAGGGTTTTTTTCCTACTGTTCTCTCTAAGAAGAGTCACTGTAGCCATCAGAAGAGACAAATCTTGTTTCTAGGATGATGCCCTTGAAGGCTGAACCACCATTAGACTCTCTCAGGAAACAAATCAAACTTCCTCCCTGGGCAATCTATTCTTCTAAAAGTGATTTAAGAGTTGTGGAACATTAGCAAATTTTCAATTTACTAAGTGAAAAAGTTAGTACTATTTGAACTTAATGTGTTCTGTGGATAAAAACTCATTTTGTTGGTGACTTGTCCTATATGAGTGTAATATATAACACTAGTGGCTGCTTGCATCAACAAAAGTCAGATTGCATCCTCTTACTATTAGACTATGAAAAAATTCAAAAACCATCTAGATATTCAGTTAATAAAACTGGATTTACTTGATGATAAAACATGGATTGTTTTGAGTTGAGGTATTAGCAGCACTCTGACCTCTTGCTCACGTTCATGCTGTGCTTTAAGTTTCCCCAGTTCTTCTTGCAATTGCCTGGAGTACTGTTCCTCATGTTTCCTAATGTCTGCCTCATGAAGATCCTGAAGCTCTTGGAGTGCTTTCCTGTGCTTTTCCTCCATCTGCAACACTTCCTCCCGTAACAGATCCAGAGCCAGACGTTTTTCTTCTTCCAGCAACTGCCTTTGATTTCGAAGTGCTGTGTCCAGATCATCCTGCAGAAGCATTAATTAAAAAAAAGGAGAGGGAAAAAATAAGTACAAATAGCTTTGCAACCCACTTGTCAAGCACACGTCCTGCTGTATCAAAGCTTTTAAAGCAAACAGGAACAATATTGTTTCACGAAGAATGAGCATACATGTACACACCCTCTAAAACACTTAAATGGGTTTGTTTTTCTTACCTAGTATAAGTTTTGCAAATCCTTACTTATTCAGAAGGCTCTTCAGATTCCTAGACATGTGGCTTAACCTCCAGAATTGCATTTACTTTGCTCTAATCACTTTCTGATGACTTACACAGCAGCTCTACTGGGGAGAGCAGGTCTGAGCCACAAAATGGAGACCCTCCAATCTTAAATATGTTAAAAGACAGACCTCATTTGTACCTTTTCCACAAATGATACACAGAACTCATTAGACTGAGGCAAGAAGCAACAAATAGATTTAATTTTCAGCTCATAATACGGCCACACACAATGTGTCAGGGCTGGCACAAAGAGGCTGTGGAAACATCCCCCAAGAACAAAGGAAAAGGTGATGCCACACAACGTGCCATGAAATTTCACCTCCTATCCCAGGTTTTCTTTCTGACTCACCTTATGAGCTTCTTCTGCTTCAAGAGCCATGGTTTTAAGCTTTTCCATATTTGCAGTAGTTAGCTCAATTTTCAAATTATTTTGGCAAAGCTGAATTTCTTCAGCATGCTTTAATTTCAGCATCTCAACCTCCCGAAGCAGTTGTGCCTGATGCATTTTATCCTGCTCTTGGAGCTGCTCCCTGTGCTGCAGCTGCAGCTTCTCCAGAGCCTGACTGTGTTCATCTCTTACAGTCTGAATTTCAGCTAGGTAGGAAGACTCCAAGGAATCCAGATTTGATAAGTGTTTAGCCTCCAGCTCATCGATTTGGGCCTGATGCTTGCTCTGTAGTTCAGCAACACAACTTTCAAGCTGAGTCTGCTGTTTACTTTCCAGTGTAGATTTAAGTGTCTCAATTTCACCTTGGTGTTTTGCCTGAAAATCAGCTGTCAGAGACAAAATCTGCTGCTGATGCTTCTCCTGTAACTGCTGACTTTGGAGTTCCAGCTCATTCACATGTTTCTTTTTCAGCTCTTGGAGAAGAACCTCTTGCTCAGTTGTGAATTTCTGAGTCATTGCTTTGTGTTCTTCCATAAACCTGTATTATTTCCAAGAAAATTAAGAGACTATTGTCAAAAGTCACTGGTTTGTTTTTTTTAATAATTGAGCTAATAAATAAAGAATCCAAGGAAAATAAACAGACCTCACTTAGCCTCCACCAGTTTTACTTGATGCTTCAAATACAAAGCAAGTCACAATGATTCCATAGCCACAAAATTAAAGGTGTCAATGTCACTTGGGAGTATCTGGTTATTACCAGAGAAACTGCCACCCCTATTAACTTACAAACACAAAGCAACATGTCTGAGAAATACTGCCAGGACACTATCTCATGGTGAATACAGTGTTACATCTCAAATGTGTTGTCTGCAAATAAATGAACTGTCATAACAAACACCTCTAAAAACACCAGGTAAAGACAGACATAAAACCCCTGTGGATGTAGATGTGGGATGCTTGGGGGCTCCCCCAAACCCAGCTGAATTCTGCTTAAAGCTTGATGCAGAAGATTCAGTATCTGAAGTACTGCCATTTACTGCAATCAGTAACAGTATTTTTGCATGCAGACACCAATAACTGAAAAACCCCAGTTATCTAGAAGTTAAGTTGCTGCTTTCAGTGTTTTCTTACAGTCATGTGGTTGTTTACTTCCCTTAATTCACTTGAAACAACAGGTGTAGGAAGGGGAAGAAAAACAGTAGTTCCAGGCATCTAAAAAGAACTAAAGAACACCAAAGGGGGCCCCATCAACCTCAGCATTCAATGGTTAGCACAAGCTTCATTCATCAGGAAAAGCTTGTCTACATTGATTCAAATTGTTTAAAAACATTTAGAGAATTTTTCCACTTATCTATCCTATCACACCTCTCTTTGAAGGCTGGTATGATTTCCACCTTCACTACACTGCATTTTATTTGCTAGACCAGATGAAATGCCTTCACACAAAGCAAAATCTACAGCAGATCATAACAGACAACATGCTGCTCCCTGGGACAGCAAGCTTTACTCGTGTAAGTCAGACAGTGCCATCAAGTGACTACCTTGCACTGTCACACATGAAGTTTAAAATAAGACAAAGCAACTAACAATGAGTGAACTCCTAAGGGAAACTTACCTGTTTTGTGCTTCTAGGAGTTTCAGAGCACATTCTTCCTGCAGGCAGAGTGTGGCCTTTTCCAATTCTTTTGCCATGAGGGCTTTGGCTGCCTCCAGGTCAGCTTGGTGCTGCTGCTGAGCTTTCTGCACAGCCTGGGCACCTGCAAGGCTGTCCTCCCGCTGCTGCAAGTTGTTTTGCTGCTCCTTCACCAGCTTCTCCAGCTCTAGAATTCTGGCAGCTTGGTGATCTTGAAGTTGAACCATCTCAGCTTCACGGAGTTCAAATTGTTTTTGTAAGTTCTGCTTCTCTGATTCTGCCCTGGTTTGCAGTTCTATCTGCAATAGTGATAACTTCTCTTCTGCTAGGATTCTCTGGGCCTCACTTTCACACTGCCATTTCTTCTCTTTTTCTTTGTACATAGTCTCTATTTTCTGGACTTCTTCTCTCAATTCATTTTTGTGATCCTCAGCAATTTTATATTTTACCTGTGAAAACAATTATTTAAAAGAAAAAAAAATAAACCACCAAAACCAAACTGAAGTGCATGAAGTGAACACTCTCAGGCATATAAGGTCTTGGAAAGATTAAATTCTTGTAGTGAAGTAACCCTTCTTAATGAAAATAAGGCTGAAATGTCAATTTACAAACTGACATGCATTAGAAGTAACGCATTATTAAGAATTCATTCTGGTTTATGAAGATAAGAAAAAAATAAGGCAGATTTCTAGAATTAATATGGTACTCTATGCTGATTTCTCTTGAGGTCAGCTCTTTCCAGGAGTTCAACTTGGCTATGGGCATCTTAGGAGTTCATAATAGGCATGAATAAAAATCCCTTCTAAACTTCTCCTTTTAAAAGCCACAAAGAAAGCACATAGCACAAAACCAGAGACAAAAGCAGCCAATGATTGCTCAGTGACAGAAGGCAAAAAGGACTCTCTCTGGCTTTCTCCATCAGCTTCTAAGCCTGGAAAAGGATACACACATCCATGGCTCTTGAAAAAGGGTGGAAAAGAATTTGATAAATTAGAGCTTCACCCATCTAATCCTCAAACCATCCAAATATGCAACAACTCCAGCAGTATATCAACCTCCAATCTAAGTTGATCCTCAGATGGAACAGCTGATTTAACATGTACAAGTGACAGTATGATTGTCTCAGCTCTAAGACTTGGAGGTACAAGAGTTACACCAAAACACAAGTGTATTCCAACATTTGTGTCTATCCAGGCAAGTCCACTAAAAGCTTTAGCTACTACCCCTAAACCAGAGACTTTTAAATGCAAGAACTGCCTCTCCCTCCCTTGATCTTCCCACCAGGCTGGAGCTTGCCAAACTCTGCCCAAAACCGTACTACAAGTTACCTTTTCCATTTCTTCTTTCAGATGTTTTTCATTTTGCTCAGAAACATCTTTTTGTTTTCTAATCTCTTCCTTTAAATGCCTTATCTCCTCTGAGAGCTCTGCAATGTGTTGTTTCTCAGAGCTGGAGAGAGCAAGTTGGGCTTTGTGCTCTTCCTTCAATGCAGACACCTGCTCAGCCACCTCCTTCTCAACCTGACGTGCTGCATCTTGAGCACTCTGGAGACACAGTCTGGTCATTTCTGGAAAGAAAAAAAACCAAAAGAAAAATCCAAGCCAGACAATAAAATGACATCCTGGAACTTATTTTAACACCTATTTTATTTTAACAGCTCCTATGCACAGAAATAAACTGAATGTTGTCAGCTGTGCAATTCAGCAGCAGCCATGCTCACTACAGGACAAGGAGAACCCCTAAACTGAATGATTTTATACTCTGTTCCATTTTATCACCACCTTGGGAATTTACCAGCATTAACACACACAGAATAATCATAAAACCTGTGGCAGGACATCCCTCCTTACCTGCAACAGCCAGAGCACCAGACTTGCTTTCTGGGCAGTGTAAGGGCAGATTTATGCAAGTTTTATCTTCTCTTTTGAAGATCATATTTACACAAGGCATTTCCCCAAAAGACAGATAGGACAAATCTCTAAATATTCTAATTTAAGCAGTTTTGATATCCTCTATAGTATTAGAAGTAAATAATTGAAGATAAGAAATATAAGTGCAAATTAAAAAAGCTCTACTAATCCTTTTAACCAACATATAGCGGAATACAATTATAACCACGTGTGTTAAATCAGCTAAGTTATGTATTGTCAGTCCAAATGTCGTGTGACAGTGCCCTTCTAGGTATCAAAAAGGGAAACCTGATCAACTCCCTTTAGCAATATAGCAACTGCTCCACAGTTCTAGTAGTTTTTACTACAGAACAGCTTCAGGTCACCACATCTATGGAAGTGCAACTCAACGTGCCCAGAAGTGCTCAGTGAAAGACATTAACATCTGTTAAATGCTCTCCTAAGTTTAGGGTGAACTAGTAAGTTGTGAAAACTTCAGATAAGCCTGTTGAAAGAAAAAACTAAGCCACACAAGCAGCTTACTATTTCCCTTCCCAGTCTGTCAGACCATCCTACCTTTAGAATGTTCTTCTGAAAGTTGGGCACGGAGCTGCTCAAGTTCTAAACAATGCTTCATTTTCATGGCCTCAATTTCTGTTGCATATTTGTCTGACAGGTCCATCTTCATTTTCATCAGATCCTCTGTATACTGAAGTGCAAGGGAGGATCTTAAGGAATCCAATTCATGCTTGTGTTGTTCTGTAAGTCGTAGCTGCAAACAGGCAAGTTCTTCCTACAGAAAGAAACGGTTAGGGAAAGATTTTTAGCTTCTAAGAAACCATGACAAAAATCTTTCAATGCGAGAAAGGAAAATTCCTTTTCCAAACTCTTAGTAAGTTGAGCAAAAACGTTGAGATCTTCAGTTAGAGCAAGGTGCGTGAAAACAGGGGCATAAATGTAAGAGGGGCCAAATTAGCATCTTGGCTTGAAGAGAACAAGGACAGGCACTATGACTACCAGAACTATAGAAAAGAAACACCACAAATTCTGCACTTGTGTAGAAGAACTGATAAGCTTCTTACCCAGCACAGGATACCCCAAAGAGCACATAAAATTACAGAGGAGTGTTTCACAGAGAGCTGGTCTACTCTTCAGCCTCTCTGAGGCTGAGAGCTATTTAAAGTTGGTAATTTACAACATTCTTGTCAAAAATAATTAAGCCCTACTAAACATCCGGAATTAATTTACTCTAAGAGCTAGGAATCAGACATCAGTTTTCATACAGGTTGTATAAAGAACAGTAGAACTTTTAATATATCAAAAATCCTACCTGTTGTTCAATCTGCTGGTTTAGCTGACCAAGTGCAACACTTCTCTCTTTCTCAGACGTCTCTTCAAAAAGTGTGACAGAAGAACTGAGAAAAGGGTTTAAAAGTTTAAGACTGATATGTCACAAATCAAGTTAAATTGACTTGATGACTTATGGTGTAGTACTAAAAGCAGGCAAAAAGCAACTATAACTGCTGCTCAGGATTGGGCCATCATCTATGCTCAATTCCAATAGGTTTAGATGCTAACATCATCTTTCATGTTAATGAAAAATAAAATGGAAGCATGCTGTCGTAAAATGAAAGGAAAAAGAACCAATCACCTGATGTCCTCTGCTTGATCTTGACTGATTGAATAGTCAGACAGTTCTTGCAGTCTCTGATGTAACAAAGTCAATTCCTCTTTGTAGTTTTCTTCAGCAGCAATTAACTTGTTTTCAAAATAGAGTCTCAGTTGTTCCAATTCAGCTTCATGCTCCCTGTTTCTCTGCTGACGCTGCTGCTCGAACTCCTGTTTTAAACACTCTATTTCCTCTACCTGTGATGCTCGAGCCAGGAGCTGCTCCTTTAGCTCTGAAACAGAGGCAAAACCAACACAAGCACTAAGAATACGTATCTTTAGGCTAAAGTCATTCTGTGAAGATTAGATTTAGTGTCAGTGGTTTAGGAATGGGATTGCCCCATTAATATTTCCACTAAAAACACCATGAGCTGCTTCCTTCTGAACAGGAGTCACAAAAGGCACAGATCACAGGCTGAGGTAAGAACCTTTTACTGGAAATAGCAGTAAGATAGGAAAAATTACCTTCTGACAGACAAAAATTCCTTCCTCTGAAGACATTCTCAGTTACACTGCCTTCAGAGAAACCATCCTCATGCTAAGAACCAAAATCACCAGCACACTGTTAGCGCTCCTCCTTTTCTTGCAGTCCAGGATAGGCTGGTAACAAGCAGAGTCCTGCACTACTGCTTAATCTCAGTTCTGGATTACTTTAATGATGGTTTGCTACCCATTGTGTGCTCAGAGGCTGAACTGACTGGATTAAAAGAATCAAGCAATAAAACAGGAATGCAGCAAAAAGCAGGTTCAAGGCTGGTTCAGCAAGCTGCCCTCCTTCCAGAGAGTGAGAAGAACAGGCAGCATTGTTGCCTTTTTGTTTGCCCTCTGAGAGCTTTCTCCACCTTCTGTATTAAAGCAGCAGAAATGTTTTGGGAAGTTAAAAGGTAGGAAAAAAGGTAAAAAAGTAACTCAAGTTAAAGTCTCCAAAGATTCAACTGAAGAGGGAAATACACTTCAGGAAGGAACTTGGAGAAATTCATTGGAAAGAAACAACTGGCCTGGAGAAAAGCAGTTGCTTATGTTACACAAGAGAAACTTAAGAAATGTTGATGGAAACAGAAGATGCCACCCAAGAGCAACACAATTGATTGTCACCATGTGGTTTTGTGTAACAAACCAGAAAATGCACCCATGGCATGAAAAAATTCCCACAATGAACATGCAAACAGAAAAAGTAAGAAGAAAAGTGTTCAAGGCCAGGTTGGATGGGCTTGGATAACAGAAGGTGTCCCATCATGCCACTGCTATGATTGGAACCCTACCATCAACCCAAATCCACACTCAAATCATCACTCAAATGAAGAGCAGCAGAGTAAGACAAAGCACCTTTAAGATCTCACACACCAAAAGAGATCCTCACCTGGACCATGGGCCTGCATTCCAGTCTCACCAGCTTCAAGAAAGAAGAAGAAACAGAAAGGGTCCAGAGAATGGGATTTGAGTGATGAGAAACATGGAAAGACATACGAAATGTTAAAGATTAGGGCTACAGAGAAGAATTTCAGCAAATAGTGCTATGTACTATAACTGTGTAATATTAAAACAGTAAGATGAAATAGTTATAGTAAAGTCTGCCTAAGAGAAAAAATGACTTATTTAGTGTATGACCAAACCAAACAAAACCCTAGTACAATTCAAAAGCTACCTAGTTATATTATTCAGAAAATCTGAAATAGTATTTGAAGTATGTTACTTGAGCTTTTTGCTCTAACCACCCCAGCAGAACTCAAGAAGCTCATGTTAAAGTCCCAACACACGGAGAACACTGGCAGAGTCATTGCCTCTAGGTTGTCTTTTTTTCCCCGGAAGTTCTTTAATGTGCTATACATGTCTGTGCACACACATCTAAGATGTGTTATATTTTATTTCCAAAGTGTATGTCATCTCCAACCACTACCCTGCAAAACTGGCTGTTTTATTTAATCCACCTGGGTCTTGAAACAGAAATAAAACAAAATCATGTCACTGCACTGCCCAGCATTTTCTCCAGTTTTGAATTACATGATAGATAATTGGACATTTCAATGAAAAACCTTTCATTTTCACTAAATATTTATAGTGTGCAGGAAGGGAGTGGGAAGGGAAAGGAAAAGCACAGGAGTAAGCTTTTCCCCACAGCCTTTTGACACTGCAGGACCTGTTATCTGACACTGACACCTCAATCTAGAGACAGATCATTGGGCTACAACCCACTGACACTGTGGCCTTCCTGTGTGTTTCTGGTACACAGTTAAAAGCATTTTGTGCCATGAAGAAGAGGCAAAAAATAGAATGTGTCCGTTATGAACATACCACTTAGCTCTTGTCGATTTGCTCGGGTACTGTCAAGCTGAGACCAGAGCTGCCTGATTTCCTCTTGTGACTGAGCCTTGAGTTGCTCATGCTTGACCTGAAGTTGGTCCAGCTACAAAAATAATATGTTAAAACCAAAAAAAAAATCCCACCACAACTTGTAAAACAACTTTGTTCTCAGGGCTTATTTTACATGGCAGCAACACTTCTGTCAGAAATAGGTGGAAACAGTGACACCAGCACTCCCAGCTCCTGACACCATTGGAGATACTGAGTAGCAGCATCTCTTAACTATGACACCCACTCCTCTGAGAGGGAAGAATTTGTTCCTGATGCCATAATTATCTTTACTGGCAGAAACATTACGACATTGGCCAGATAGAAACAAAATGTGAGAACCAGAAAATTAGGAATATTAATATGGAAGAAGAGATGACAAAGGGAATTTCATTCCCAAGGTTTTGAACTCCTACACAAAGTCCCAGAGTATTTATTTACCTGCTTCATGATGCATTTTGCTTTTTCAAGAACATCCCTCAATACAAACAGGTCACCCAAATGATATGTATATGGTCCAGTTTTTGTTACATAAGGAGTAATCAACAACTCTAAACAACTAAAGAAATGTAATTTACCTCCTTCTGAAGATCCTGTTCTTTTTCTTGGCTTTTCATTTTTATGTCTTCTAGGAGTAGGTTATGTTCAGCCTGCAGCTGTTCTTGTAACTTTGTCATGGCTAACTGGTGTTGCCTCTCCAATTCTATGCATTTCACTAAAATTAAAAATTAGTTCTGTTACTCCCTCATCCCGGTTCATGAATAACCTGCACAACTTCTGTGCAACAAAAATAGAAATGCACATCCCTAGCTTAAGCACTAGCTGTCAGGGAATCTCAGAAATGCTTGAACAATAAAGTATCTCAAAGTCAAACATTTCCATGCAGTGCTTTGTAGCTCTCTGCATCCCACACTGTTAGTTAGCCAAGTTGTTCCATTAAGCCTTGACTAATTTTTTGTTAGAACAAGCTTCTATTAACATTAATTAGTTTTGATTAATTTAGCAACTGACAAAACATGTTTTCAGATGGAAGCAAAACAGCACCTCCCTTGAATACTCACCTCAAACCTCATACTCTGTGGAAGTCAAAAAGCAACAATGCTATCCTGGTTTTAAACAATTCTTCATCTACACCCTGTGGTCTGGACAGTCTCATGCCATCATCTCCTTTTTTAAATAAAGCTACATAAATACATTTTGTATTTGTTTTTATACCTGTGGTAAAATCACTTAGCTATGTCACTGTTCAGTAAAGCAGCTGCTTCCCAGACCACAATACTTACTCTTAGATTGTACATTCTCAACAGAAAGAAGCCCCAGCTCTGCTCTGACTTTTTCCAAATCCATTTCCAGAGATTTCTGCAGTGCAATCATCTCAGCCTGATGTTTTTCAGACAGCTCCTCACACACGTTTTTTAAACGTGTCTCAGACTCCAACTCCCAGTCTCTTCTGAGGGTCTAAGACAGTAAGACATGCATTTTATTAAAGCAAACATGTTTAGTAAATTACTATTTCTTTTTCTCCATTTATGTGCCCTTTATATTAAATGTGTAGCAGATCTGGGACTTGTACCAGCTCTTGTTTTCCGAAAGGAGCTTTATTTTTTTTCTTGTATAAAGAACAGAATTTGTACCTCTATTGCCTGGACATGTGTCTCTTCCATTTCCAATTCTATTTTCTTTCTCTGGTCAACTGTGAAATAAAATGCTTATTAATAAGTTTACATAAAATATTACTAAATGGTAAGTAGAAATATGGATGAGATGACAATTTTCAACATCAAACTCGGGACTTAAATGGCAGGCATGGAGCAGGGTAAGATGCTGGGTTCTATCCACACCTGCTGTTCTGTTACATCCCACTACCTCACGCGCGTTTTAGAAAACAAGCATTCTAGAACTTACAGCTGCAAAGACAACTCAGAAAATCAAGTCCAACTTAATTAGTAAAGCCTGCAGAGAACATGACATGAAAAATAACCCAGGAGATACAAATTCAAATGAGTATTGCTGCCATTTTAACCTTTCACTGCACACCACTATGAGCACAGAATCATCCCCAGAAAGACAGGAGTAGCATGCAGCAGCAGCAGCAGGTGGGAATCTTCAAATTTCTTCTACAAACTTCAAGTTTCTTCTACAAATGTCTAAGAAAGAGATTGCAAGACAGATGCTACTATCTGCCCAGATGGATAACTGACACCAATAGATTCTTCCTTTCCACCTCCTTCCTAGATTAATTCCAGCTTCTTGTTCAGCCCCTTTTTTGAGTTGCAGGAACCCTGTAAAGGCCTATCAGCCACCTTCCCACAACACCAAAGCACTAGGCTTATTTATAATATTCAATAGTTTATAATACGCAGCTATTATTTCAAGTCTTTCCATGGGAAATGAAAACTTAGAGATTAAAGTGGTATTAAGTTACATTGGCAAAACACACCTTAACAGCATTGATACTAAGAACTGCATCTTGACCTCCTCCTGCTCCCAGATGCACTGTGCTATCAGTTCACTGCACTACTGGTGGTAACAAATGGTTTCCTACTTCTAGGTCAAAAAGAAACAAACACTCCTTAAATGAATGTTCTCTTTCTCTTAGGGAAGAGCAACTAAAGGAAGATTTTCTAAACCTTCTTTCAGAGCTCAGAGGGGTGTGATGAGCAGTGCAGAGTCTAGCTGGAGGTCTGCCACTAGCAGTGCTCCCCAAGGATCATCTGAATTCAAGGAGAAACTGTAACTGTGAGGGTGACAGAGCCCTGTGACAGGCTGCCCACACAGGCTGTGGAGCATTTTTCTCTGCAGATGTTCAAAGCATGCCTGGACACAACCCCGTGCACCTTCTCTGGGTGAAGCTGCTCTAGCAGGGGTTTGATGACCTCCAGAGAGCCCTTCCACCCCAACCAGCCTGCGACTCTAAACTTTCCCAGTGAAGTGCTGCAAGATTCACCTTTCTCCACAAACTCCTCAAGCTCTGCCATACGGGTCAAAAGTGGTCTGACCTGGAAAGAGGAAAATTTCCCAAAAAATGCCAAGAGCATCACCATCAAGCCTTAAGTACCACGAGGTGGAACTGCCTTCCTGCTTATGCCACAATACAATCTGGTATGAAGCGCAGCTCAGAGGACACCCAGCTACAGGCTCTCACTGAGCCTTTCGGTTTCTTCCCAACTCTACCTAACACAGAGGGTAAGCCAGGAAGCATTCACACATCTCAGAAGGACAACAGTAGTGCTGACTTGGGGCAAGAAAAGCCCTGACAAAACATAAAGGATAAGAGCTCTGCTCTTTGCACTGATCAAGTTCGTTATGGAAGCTTGTTCTAAAGCCTCCTGTGAGAAAATAGTTCAGTTTAGCACTAATTTACAGATGAAGAACAACTAAACTTAGGTCTGCACAACTTAATTTTCACCCACAAAAACTCTTGCACATGGCAGTTCTGCTCCCATTAGAGCTAACACCACCTGTCATTCACAGGCCAGCCCTACACCAAGACAGGAACCTGTGCAGGAAGAAAATACTTATTCCCCAGTTTGAATACCTAGTTCCTGCTGATACTTGCACTTAAGGTCTTCTCTTTCCTTCAGACACTGTTCCTTGATCTTCTCCCACTCCAGCTGGTGGCGGCTCTGCAGGATTGCTACCTCCTGAGCACGTTTGTCATTGAGCATCTCCCGCAGCTCCATCAGGGCAGTCTCCTTCTCCTTCCTCAAGTTGGACTGCGTAAGCTCCAGCTGAGAGGTGTGCATATTGTTTAAGGTCAGACGTAAAGCTTCCAGTTCAAGGCTGTGCAGTGTCTGCAGTGGAGTAAAAAAGGGTTTCTCCCTCCCCTCTAATGAAATGTGCTCGCTTTTTCGTGACCAGTTTCAGTTCTGTTAAACACATATAAGTTTTGCCTTTCTGTACTTGGAGAGTGTTTCTTTGTGGCAAGGACCCTTAAAGGAACCCTTAAAATAAGCTGCTGTAATGAGATTTGAATGTTTTCAGTGCAACGTAAAAGGCTTTCCTTACCTGCCTCTTAATTTCTTACAAAATATCCACTTCTGCACATCAAAGCAGAACACATGCTCACCCCAGCCCTTCACTGTCTAATGAAAGAATTCCTTATCTTGGCTGTTGGTTAGAACTTTACTTTGTTAACAAATTACAAGTGATATTGGAGAAGTAGAAATAAAATTCACCACTTCCCAATTCTTAAGTAAACCACCAGCGTAGCAACCGGTTGTAATTAGACATAACACTAGACATATTCTTTCCATTTAGTGGAAGTGTTCAAAAAGCCAGGAAATACATAGAAGTAAAAGTCAGGTTTTCACACTTCAGCTTAGCAAGAAAGCATTCCTAATTATTAATAGTGGGATAATTAAAAAGTGGGAGGAGTTTTTATCCTCCATAAAATTTACTTGTTAAACTTGCCAAGACAAAAAAATTACAAAGCTGTTTCTTCTCTTAAAACCATCAATTTAAACATCCAGTTTTCTTCAGAATTAACATTAAAATGTAATCGCAGCAAGGATTCTGTAGAACTTCTCTAAAAATATCTACTACCACCCACCAAGAGAACACTCCTTTCTCCTTTGGTTGCAGCACCACGTGAAAGAGCATGTGAAACCCACAAAATTGAGGAGAAGGTTCCTTGATTTCTGTGAATGCTGGAGATCATCAACAGTCAGCTAAGAACTGTATTAATCACTGTGTTTGCTGGTTTTACCTGGGATTGGAGCTGAGCTTGCTCATGCTCTGCTCTGTGTGTGGCTGCCATTTGCTCCTGGAGCTCATCTAATAGGTGCCTCTGTTCTTGCTCCAGCTCAGCACGGAGCTTCTCCATTTCCTCGGAGTGTTGAGCAGCCAGCTCAGAGATTTCCCGATCGTGCTCTCGCTCATGAACCTGCAGAGAACACTCAGATGAAAAGCCTTCTTCAAAATAGGCTTGTTTAGCTCTAATTATGGACCTAGAATTCTGCCCTCCTCCTGACCCCAAACCAAAACCACCACCAAAAAAAACCCCACCAATATAGAATTTTTCTTTTCTAAAATGTTTACACAGCTTACGTGACAACGCAAAATGATTATTTTTCCAAAATAAACCCAATTACAGCATGTACCTTTTTTATTATAGCAATCTCTTCCTTCTTTTTTTCCTCCAACTTCTGCTGCTCTTGCACTTTGTCTCTTATTTCAGCATTTAACTCTTCTATCTGAAAACAGGCAAACAAACATTTGCAATGGCTGCCTTAAGCATTCCGAAATCCCACAACTCCTGCAGTTATCAGGGTTTCCTACCTCTCTCTTGTGTGCCAAACCCACTTCAGCCAATTCAGCAAGGTGCTGAGTCTCCATCTTATCCATTTCCTCTTTGTAGTGCTTTTCCATCATGGACTGAGCCTCCTGGGCAGCCTGACAGGACTCCTGCAAAAGAGCCTCAAGCTCCAAATGAGCCTTTTTCAACTGGGCAATTTCTTCAGTCAATTGGTTTTTTTCCTCACTGTATTCAGTAGTCTTCTCCTTTATTTCAGCAGTGAGTTTATTAATTTCTTGGTTGCTGAGGTTTAACCTGTCCTCATAGCTCAGTCTTTCACACTCCTGTACTTCCTTGATGTTTTTCATTTCAGCATTAAGCTCATGGATGTTTTTCTCAAGGTCCCCAATGATGCTGGCATTCTCTGCTAGTGCTTTTTTTGCTTTCACTAGATCCCCCTCCACATTGGAGAGTCTCTCTCTTAAGGCTGTTTCTTCCTTCAGCATAAGTGCTAAATTTTCTTCTTTATTATTGATTTCAGCTTTGAGCAACTCCTGTTCTTTTAGCAATGTCTCTTCAGATACAGTTTTCTGACTGAACAGCTCTGCTATTCTCTGGTTTTTAACCTTCTGAGCATCAAGCTGCCTTTGAATCCTATCCCTTTGGCTTTGCAAAGCTGCCAACTGATGGCCAAAAACGGCCTGCTCATCACTGGTCACATAATCAGAAGCTGTTTTCTGCTCCTGAAAGTCTCTCACTAACTGCTCCTGAGTTCGCAGCTCCATCATCAACATGTCTCTTTCCTCCTGGAGGTCTTTCACCATTTCTAGCCAGGCAGAGGGGTTTGACCCTTGTGTTAGAGATGGCTGGCCTCCATCCTCACCCTGCTGCTTTACTAGAAGCATGAGTTTATTTTCAAGTTCTTTCTCTTTCTCCATTTTCTGAAGAAGTTCTTTTTCACAGCAGATCCGTGCTTGACGTTCTTCCTTCAGTTTTGCACGCATATGGGAGAGCTCAGACATGGCTTTTTCCCAATTTCCAGCAGCTTCTTGGGTGTCCTGGTAAGGCATTTCCAAGGCTGACTCCTGATGGAGCTGTTCAGCTGCCTTCAGATGTCTCTCTGCTAAACACATCATCTCATCATCCTCTACGTCACCGTGGTCTCCAATTTTGTTCTGCTGCAGGGAACCATCTGACACAGAGCAAACAAAGGCCTCTGCCCTCACCTCTGCCTCTTCAAAATAATCTTGAGCCAAGCCACTAAGACACATCCCCTCACCAAGGCTAGAGCTGAATGAAGACACAAAACCTCTGCTGGGTTCCAGGAGCTCACTGCTGTCTAACACACAGGTACTGCACCTGCCCTCTTCGATGGCATGGCCCTCTGAAGAGCTGGACACACAGGAGTCCTCTGGAGTTTCTGTGGAAACGAGGTACTTAGCCAACATAGCTTCATCACCACTGAAAAGTTCTGACAAGGGTTCTTTGGACAGGTTCTCCCCTTCACTGCTCCCATTACCCTTCATGAAACTCTTTGTTTCTTCGAACTGATCCCTTGAGGAGTCAGGCGGGAACTCCAGTTCTCCAGGCACTGGCTCATCTCTGCCCTCTGACTTGTGAGCTCTGTCCCACATCTCCTCAAGATCCACTCCCTGCAACTGAGACATCCCTGATAAAATCTGGTTTTCCCTCAATTCCAACAGCTTTTTATTTGAGACAGTCTCTCCATCACACTTTTGCCTTACATCTGTACTTTTTTCAGTCTCATAAAGCCGCTTTTCATTTAATTCCTGGATGTAGGAATTCAGTTTCTGAATCTCTTCGTTCAAGGACTGTTTTTCTTTTTTATATTGCTGGGCTTCCTTCACTTGCTCTTCTGCATAAGAAAGTTGATACTTAAGGCCATGAATTAAATCTTTGTATTTAGTTTCTATTTCAGATTTTTCCCTCTGAAAGTCTTCCCGTTGGTTTTCAAGTTTGCTCCTCAAATTTTCTTTACTCATTTCAGATTCTTGAAGCCTTATTTTTAAGTCAATTATTATCCCATTCAAATTCTGAACGTGTTCTTCAGAATTCAAAGCACAGAGTTCTCTCTTTAACTGTTCAAGTTCATTTTTATATTTTAAAATAATTTCTTCTTCATAGACCCGCTTGGCTTCTGCAATCTCTCTTCTGTGGCATTCCTCTAACCTATTCAAGTTATCCAGCTGTGCACAAATATCCTTCTCATGACTAATTTTCAGCTCTTCAATATGTTGCTGTTCTTTCACTTTGGACAAAGCAATTTCTTTTTTCAATTCTGTTATTTCTGAGTCCCGGAGAGAAAGCGTGTGCTGTAGTATAGACAAACCAGATCTTTCTGATGTCAGTAGGTCTTGAAGACTTTTAATCAATTTATCTTTTTCATCTATGCTTTTGTGTAGCTCTTGCATTGTATTTGTCATATCCTCTTCCATTTGGGCAAGCAGATTTTCTTTATCTTTGGTATCCTTAAAAATAAAACATTGCATATGAAATATGCCATGATTTCATTTCCTTAAGCCTCACGTTTTTAATTTGCATTCCAAAATAACAACATTTAAGGTTTCTATTCATGGCACTACTAGTTACAAACTTAAAGGAAACCAGACATTAGGCTGTTTTATTAATGTATGTTAGTCATCATAAGCCCTATAAACTTATTTTGATATAAAAAGACTTTTTTCATGAATACATCACCACAGCAAGTTCAAGTTACCACCAAATTTGAAATTTTTTTTTTAAAAAACTAACTTTTTACCTTTTGAGAAGACTCCAGCTGTATTTCCAGGTTATGTGCTTTCTCACGCAGTACCTCCAAGTGTGCGTTTTGCTCTCTGAGACAATCCTGAAAAAAGGACATTTGCTGCTGGGCTTCTAATCCTTTTTTCCTGAGACTTTTACTCTTCAGCATCTCAGTAACCTAAACACATAAAAGGCACTCACAGTCATGAGAAAACTTACATCTGAACAACTCATAAATAAGAGCCGCTGTAAGCAAGCTGCATTTACAGATTTAGCGTAAATCTTCCATTCTCAAGGAATAAAAATCATCCTAAAAAGGCATAAAACATTTGCCATGTTTTAGATACTATTACTTACTGAGAAAATGCAAATGTTAGATAATTCATCCCTGTGGTGATTTTTCTAACATTGTGAACCTATAAATCTAGCATAAAAAATTAAACTGAATTCCTCCAATATGAAGGAGAATTTCCAACAGACTGGATGTGCCATTAAGAGGACAATGAAGAAAACCTGACTTGTCTGCAAAGGATTTACAGCTCATTACTAAAGGTTTGTTTTTTCCTTTCCACATCCCTTCAAATGAAAGGAAAACATTTCACCCATCAGGGGTAACATAAAATGTTTTATTAAACCTATTTTTCTCAACATGTTGCTCAAACCAAGGAAGAATATCAAAGACAGTATTAGTGCTTTCATTTGTTATCAAAGTTGACATCCTTCCACAATGTCTATCTTCTCACTGGACTTGTATATTTAGAATATGCCTGAAATGCTACTTAGAGGCTTGATCCTTGTCTTTCAATGGCTTAGGGTGCAAATCCCAAACACCTGTTGAGTAGTCTTGACTTTTACCAGTGCTATTTCACTGTTGCAACCAGAATTGTTGCTAGAAAGCAGTATTCTTTATTTTACAGGATTTCATGTAGCAGACAGTTCATTTTTCAGGGCATAGGCAACTCCTTTATGATAACTCCTGGATGAAAAAGTCTGTTTTTATTTTTAAAATTTTTAAACCCCTTTCTCTTCCTATGCAGACTTTTAAGATATGTAATCCCACATAGGGTAATTCTTATCCCATAAAGCTGAAATAGTTACTATACAGAAACATTTCTCTCTGGAATATACTACAAGGCTCCAAGGACAACAAATACATAGGTTCAGAGAGAAGAGCCACTAGAACACTGAGCATCACCAAGAAAGAATAAAGCACATTTTAAGATACATTTTAAAGCAGAGAAAAGCTGCCGTATATCTCATTATCCAGGGATTAGTTCCATGATCTACCTCTTGCACTGAAGCAGGCTCTTGTGTGTCACAGAAGCTGCTTGAACCATGTTATTTTAAATTTCCTTCTTTGAGTCAAGTCACATTACCTCAGCACAGCAAGTTTCTGTCTAACAGCTGAGATGTTCCAGTTGCCCAAGCAGAAACTCATTGATTTCTCTGGCAAAGGACAAATGATCACATGCAAACCCAAATGACACAGCAACAGCTGTGTGCAGGCCACAAACCACTCGTGGTAGGACATTCCTCTACCACAGAAGAGTTTATCTGCTCTGCCTGTCAGCTGCTGCAATACCTCAGGGCATCTTCCCCCTCATAAGAATTTGCTAATTGGTGAAATATCTCAGGCTGGACATCTGTCTGGTAGTGAGGTATTTCTGATGCTGTGGAGGTTGCACTCCCAGCTGACAATAAACATCTTGCCTTAGGAGAGAGATTGAAGGAAGATAATCTTGAATTTCTGACTGACACTTCACTTTAAAAACCATAAAAGCTACACCAAATTTTCACATGGCAGAAGTCTCCTGCACATCCCGTGGAAATGTGTGGGGCTCTTCCCCAAAGCTGGGGTAGCACTTTGTGGTTACTCTCTCAGGGTTGGGTGAAAGGAATCTGTGCACTTCATCATCAGTTTGGTGGTGAGTTACATTGACTCCTAATCTACACTATTTCTCTGCTAACTATAACACAGGAACCTTTTATGTTGTGCACTGTTCCATGTAATCTATTTGTAGTTTGTTTTAACCGGTGTAGTATGGATCTCTGTTTAAGGCCATTTATCTGTTCATTATCTACCTATTCAGTAAATAACTCATTTCATGATAAACCTGATCTGCAAGTCTTAAGAACTTGCAAGCCAGGGGAGTTTAGGTGCTCTGAATTCAAGCTGCTGCCAAAAATCTGAACCTAAGGCAGGGCTTGTCTAACGCTTTTACTCCATCCTTTACACCACTAAGAGCATTGTGTAAAATTCCCTAACAAGGGCTTAAAGTGATGAACAAAGAAATGTAACGACCTTCAAAACATTACGCAAGCAAGTGGAAAATATGAGGATATTTCCTCTGCAGCAACCAGAAACAAACCCTGCCTCACCCTGAAATCATTTTCACCACTGTGCTACGAACTGAACTGCAAAGAATTGCATCATCAGCTCAATGTCTTTACATTCATAGTAAAAAATTTGTTCTAAAGCTGTTCTTGTGGACTGTGTAAGGATCAAACTGGAGGAGAGGCACACCTGATGTAACTGGAGCTGTAAATCATGGATCTGACCAGCCACACGTGAAGCCTCTTCCTGCAGCTCGTCCCGGTCTTTCTTGGTCTGTTGGAGGCAGGTTGTTAACTTCCTGATGATTTCATTCTGCTCCTGGACAGTCATTTCCTACAGGGGTCAAAAGAAGTGCACTCTTAAGACCAAAATATTCTTAACTATTTGGAACCAAGCAGTTTTCTTGAAGCAAACCCATTACAGAGCCCGTAGTTACATTTCAGTTTCAACCAACTTGCACCAAAGGAGTCTTTGGGTCCAAAGATGACAGCAGGCACGATGGAAGAGGAGTCTTGAACTCCTCTCAGAGATGACAAACTTAATCAAAAGTGATTTTAAAGACAAACTATGGGATACCAGAAAAAAAATTTGTACTTTTACTACAAAATTTGTAGCGCTTATTGATGTAAAAAGTAATCAAGTTTAACAAAAGGATATAATGAATATTTAGTACTCCCCTAAATTGTTTCATATCTGCCAGCAATTCCCTTCAGTCATGTGAGAGGAAGCTAATGAGATGGGATGCATTAATCCTATTTCATGTTAATCACATTTATCTTTTCAATTTATTTCTCACTAACAGGAAATGTCTTTGCTTCCCTGATCCTGGAATGAGAAATAGAACATATAAAGGGGAAAGTAACCAGTCTTAGAAAGTATCTGGTAATAATTTCCCTTTATATAGAACTCCTAGAGAAAGGGATGCAAAATGTTTTCTATTATACTGGAAGAATATGCTGCTTTTTCCACTGCATGTTAGCGAGGTGAATTACTTCTCCCTAAAAAAACAATAGGGTTTTGAGTCTTGAGGCCTAAGTATTTTTGGGAATAAAATAAGGTAGCATTATGCCCACCATCCAGTTCTGTAAAACATACCTGAAGCTGCATGGAATCGTTGTGCTGGGTGAGTTGGTCCTGCAGCTCATCCATCTGCAGAGTGAGTCTTTCCACTGCTTCCTGTTTCTCCAGCAGCCTGCCCTCCAGCTCAGATATCCTCGCCTGACACACCTGAGCATCAGCCTCACTGTATTCTGCAGCAGAACTCACCCTATCTTCCTTCATAAAACAAACAGAAATGCATTTATTCACTAAAAATACCATTTCTGGTTGGTGACGAGTATGAAAACAAATTCAGCTTCAAAGTTAACTCCTGGGAAAATTCTACCTTAAAACTAACTCATCACTGGGACTTGGTATCTAATAGAAACATCACACACAAAGTCCTTAATGTTTAAAAATTTCAAATTAAAAATAATCATAGATAACACATTTTCATGATAGTTTAAGGCACAAAAGTAAAGTAAGAGTGTCGTGATTCTATAACACCAAATGGTGGCAACTTTGGCATGGTTTTGGGATTTAAATACCTCCAGCTGTGAGGAAGGAAGCAGAATATTACCAATTTAAACAGAGCTTTGACATCCATCTGACTGGAGAAGAGTCCACCCAGACAAGAAACAACAATGTAAAGCTCTTCAATTACAATGAAATTTATGTGGTTTCTTAGGAACAACATTGATACAATCACCATAGAGGATACAGTATCTTGTATTTTATTTTGAATATTTTTTGGTTGTATTGTATGTAACAATGGAAACTGAATCCATGTGTCAAGTGGAAACATTAAAAACATTGACACTTCTCTGGGCAAAGCCTATGATTTTACAAAACCCAATTTTCTCAGCAACCAATTTTCGCAGCCAGTACATGTACATACAGATAAATACCTGCTTTATACCATAAAATAGTGAAATTATACCAGTTTTATGATATTTCATAACAACAGTCAATTCATCATTTTAGCAACCAATTATCACAGTCTTCTTTCAGCTCTACCCAGCATCTTTAGTAAAAGATTGATCTTTTCACACTTACTTCAGTTGCATGATGATCCAGTGGCTCCCAGCTAGACAAATCACTGCTGCCCTGGTAAACAAACCAACAGAACAAACACTAAATCATAGATACTTGAAATAAAAATAAGGAAAACCAGAATTACTGTGGAAACACTTTAAGCACGAGCCAGAAAGGTCTGTGTTGTGAGAGACTGATTTTATGCTAAATCCAGTTGATCTTTCCTGGTGGAATGAACTAAAGCAAACAAACAAAAGTTTTGTAATGTCTACTTAAATTTAGGGCTAAACCTCAACACTGATTCAATGCTTGATCCTCTGCTGTTGTAGCAGGCAAATATTTGAGCAATCTTTAATTTACTACTAAAAACTAGTAAACTGACAGGAGATTACCTAACAAACATGCTAAAACCAGTCAGGTAATCATAAAAGCAACACTTTTCTCTGACACACAGATTTAACATAGCTTGATACCTTGAAGGAGGCATCCCTCTCACTAAATTCACAACAAGACCAAGATGACTATTGCATTATTTGGAAAAGGCAATCCACAGCTCTCCCTGCATTTTGAGTCTGCCTGAAGTAGTTCCCAATGATTACAGTCTCCCTGGAGGCACCCTCTCCAGGTAACCTAGAATTCCAGTTGTTTTACAAACCAGCTAGTTTGAAAAAAGCTGCTTAGCAGCAGTAAGTGATTTTTTTTGTTTGTTTGTTTTTTTCATTTAAGCTCACACAAATGTAGCAAGGACACTGCTATGGCTGAGTGACAAAGCACAAGATTTTTCCTCGTGTGTAGCTTCATAAAAACCTTTGCAATGCAAACATTATGGTGAAGATGTCCTGAAAGCATCAGGGGTACCCTCACAACAGAAAGCAGGATAACACAGGCAAATGTTCTCCCCCATCACTACAGGTTGGAAAATACAGTAGTTTGATGTTTTTCTGGTATGTTGTGAAAACACACCAGCATCTGGAGAGATGCTTTTGGTGCAGAAGGCACCAGCTCCCCAAAATTCTTGCCACAGAGAATGTGACAATACAAATATACCGAAATACATCAGACACAAGTGAGAGCCACACCTTAAACAATTCTGTGAAAATAACATCTATGCTGGCTTTACAATGGCTACTAAGAGCTTGCTGAATAAATTAACCGTTCCTCAGAAAACATTGAGCATATTTGAGTCAGCCAAGTGACCCAAAACCAAATCAATGCTGTGCATTATAAGGTCCTGGCCGTTTTTAACCTGTTGCTCTCCCAATCCAGATTTCAAGTGATGAATTCACAGCCACATAACCCTAAGTGTGCCCAAAGAGAAGTCCACAGCAGTGAAAGGTGAAAGGCTTTAATCCAGGAGGCTAACAGCTCCCAAGGCCATACCATGGGGATGTTTTACCCAGTAAATGAGATCACTTTGTCAGAGAGTGAACTATTACAAGTGCAAACGACACCAGCTCACTTACCTGCTGAGGTCAGCGAGCTAACACTCGACTGAGCACAACAACCACCTGAACATTTGTTACCTGCACACGGAGAGGAGCCAAGGCAAGAAATACTACAGCTTACCTGTGCCTCTGATGCTGCCTCTGGCAGGTTGGTGTCTTCAGCCTGACCCTCTAGGCCCTTGCCAGCATCTGTGGCTGCTACTGGGTGCTCTTCCTTCGGAAGGTCATGCGCGTGGACAGCCGAGCCCTTCCTCTTCGCCGCCTTTTTCTGCGACTGCGCGACGTCGCCCTTTGCTTTTCGCTGTCTGAAGTAAGCAAACTGTTCAGGAAAGATTGCAAGAGGTACAGGGAGAGGTAAGCAAGGAAAAAATAGCAGGACCACAAGATTAACACAGTCATGGGTGACAGAGCTCCTGTCTTGATAAAATATATACATCTGCAGAAAAGCTGCTTTATCTGCCTACTTTCCACACGTTCACAACATTCTGGATAGCTGTGCCGTTAGGCAACACATCTCACACCAGCACTAAAGGCTCATTTCCACACAAGAATCCAAGTTTTACTCAGTGAAACTCTGTGTGTCAATGATAATCCAGAATTCCAGCAAGACAAATTATTAAAGAACGAGTTAGCAATCTACTAGAAGCATCAGGAAAAAAAATAATAATTGAGCAGTTTTCTGCAAGACCAGCAAAAGCAAGAACCCCCGTGTCAGGGTGCCAGAAGCAGCACACCCCTACAAATACACCTAACAGGTCTTAGCCAGCCTAAGCTTTGAGATGAGGATTCACTTCCGTTAATTTTAATGCTCCTTCCCTGCCACCCCCTTAAGAGAACACAGCAAAACTTCTTCGCCAGAAAGCAGCCTCCAGTACATAAATAGAAAATCAATTAAGCCAGGTCATTTTAATTTCTTCTGTTGAAGAATCAGATGCTCTACTTTATCAGGCTATCACAGCTCTAAAAAGCTCCAGGGACTTGTAAAGAATGTCACTGACAATTTATTACCCAACTCTCCCTAACACCCTAAACAGCTTAAAAAGGATTATTGTTATTTTCAACTCTAGTATTGTGTTTAGGCAGCATTTCCAAGTAACATCTTCCCCACAGCAGAAATCCAGACATCCTTCTCATAAGGCAAAAGACTTCAAGGTTAAAACCACAGATTATCATCAAGTGCAGTGTTATATCAGTGTTATATGAGACAAAACAGAGTTAACTGATGATTGGGTGTAAACATCACTAACAAGTTCTACCTGCAATACATATGAAATGCCACTGCTTGACAGCTTTAACTAATAACTGGCTGTTTTCTGTCAAACAGACACCTTCCAGAAAAATCTTGCCCCATTCTTTTCATTGAATTTGTGAACAGGATCTGGTGCAGTCCCCTCTCCTTACAGGAACTTGTACCTGACAGCTTAGCTACTCAACAGGTGCACAGTCACACATCTGCTACACCCAGCAGCCTGTTGAAAAGGTTTAATTGCAGAAAGACATGAATTTCTTACCAGCTGATAAAATTCTTATGTACAAAAAGCCTTATTTTTATGATTACCTCCTGTAATTCCTACAGTCAGCAATACTGAAATGCAGATTATATGAAGACTGCCAGACTTGTGCCTTTCATGATAAGCAGAACGAACAGGCCATAAAGCTGCAGTGAGGTACAAATACCATCCTCTGAAACCAGGTGTCAACTCCAGCACTTACTGATGGCAATGTCTGTCAAAAATAGCTACAGCACTAATTAACCTGCTAACATGGGGCAGGAGGAAACCTGCAGGAAAATGGAGAGCAGAGGAAACTGCTGAAGCAGGGAAAAAGGGAAAACAGGAGTAAAACAAGCAGAAAAGATGAAAGGCAGAGAGAGGGCATTACAGAGAGCAGTTACTGATTTGTGAAGGGAGACCAAGTACCTCACATTAAAATACCAACACTTGGCATGACTCAACACCTAAACTGCACAAATCTTTAAATGCACAGGTCAAAGAAAACAAAACTTACTTTGTCCCATTGACATGCACTAAATGTATAAAATCATAAAACATATCATGCAAAAATATCTAACTATACCAAAACCTTATGGAACTACTGGACTTGGTGGAGTGGCTGGATTCAAACACACTCCAGATTTATGGGAGAAGTTCTATTTAGAGCAATATCCAGTTTCCAAGGCCTTTCATCAGCTACATAAAGTGTCACTGTAACAATCTGAAATTCACAGCCAGCCATCCAACACGAAGCAGTGAGTGTGAATGTGAAGAAAGCAAGACCTAACTGCCTCTGCCTCATCACACTGAGGTGCCATCATGCTCATTTCGAATGATTTAACCCTCCTTTGGCTTTCTAGAAGCACATGCAAAGGTGAAAGCTTCACTTTGAGCCAAGATGCAGCATTGCCACAGGAACCCTAAGAGCACTGCCCTCCCCAGCATCCCAAGCAGGTGTTGTGACACAAGAACACCTTTCTGCAGCTCCATTTCACCAGGACCAGTCAGTTAAAGTTTGATTTATAACTCTACGTGCTTCAGAAATTTGTACCAAAACCAACACCCAGAGAAAACACAACAGAGCAGAAAACCACATCAGCACCAAACAAGAAACAGGTTGTTCAAATAAACATCAGTGCAGCTCTTGGATACAGCAAACACAAACAACTGCTCTTAGACAAAACCAAGAGATATTTCTTAGAACTTCCTCAAAATGATGAGGTGGGAAAACTTCCTGGAAAACCTGAGCTCATGTTTCAGGTCCTAACTGTAAAATGGAGGTGGAGCAAAACTTCCCACACCTGAGGGACGGCACAGAGAGCTCTGTAACTGGAGGCACAGATGGTCAACATGCAGACTAATTAACGAGGTAGAAAAAAAACAGGGAGAAGAAAGCAGCACTGAATAGTTAGGCTTGTTCTGCTCCTCAATTACTAGTCTGGCTATTAGTACTGCATTTGTTAGAAACAGGAATCTGAGGTACCTGATACAGCCAGTACTTAGCTGCCAATTAAAATCTCCAATAAATACAACAGTTGGCATTATCATTAGGTGAGAGCTTAGAGTCATCTCAATACAATAATGGAATTTTTATTCCCATATGAAAAAGAACTATGTAAGCAACGGTTTGAAAACTAAAACATTCAGATCACGTTTCTTTGCCAAGTCATTGCTTAGCCGACTAAAACCTAAGGACGCTAAAGATAAAATAATTCATTTCCTGGAGGGTGGGGGTGAGACAAAAAGCCCTCCAGAATCCACACCTGCAGAGTGAAGCAGCACAAAGTGCAGTTCCATCACTGCCCAGGTTGCTACAACAGAGGCCCCTCACACACAGAGCAGCCTCGCTGCTGTCCCCTGCTGCCAGGAGTGCCTGTGCAGTGACGGTGATGTGGAGGGATGGCTCACAAAGCTGATCCGATGGACACTGAGACCAGAGATGGCATCACCTTAAGCTGCTCCAGGCTGCACCACAGGGAGCAGAATCTGCACTTGCCACAGCTCCTCCTCCCTCTCAAAACTGTGCTGTAGTCACGAGGAGGGGAGTACAAAGAAAACTAGAAAAAAAAGCAAGGCAGAAGAATAAAAAAGAGGAAATGTCACCTGGGTGCTTTTTGGAAGCTGTCTGGTGCCCACAATGTGCCAGCCAAAGAATCTGTGACATTTTAATCAGCACTGCATCCATCTCTGCCTCTCTAAAACTCCTCCTCTCCTCTCAGCACACCATATGACACCATGCAGCAGCAACACTGATGTGGCTGCTAATGATGGTTGGTTTTTTTAATGGGAAGATGGGAAGAGAGATGAGATTTAACACACAGTATAAAAAATAGTAAATACAACACTAGCTCTGCAAGTATAACTTGAAACATACAGCAAGTCCCTGTTTGTTTGTTTTTTTAATGGCAAACAACAGTTTTCCAACAGGTGGGAACTAATAACTTACTCAAGCTAAGTCTGTCACATTTTTCTCACCATAAAATACTGAATTAAAAGGAAAGTAACCAAGCGTTCCCAACCAGCTCCTTGAACATCGTTACCAAAACAAAGCAGAAGTCTTTATGTGATGGGGTTAGCACATAACCAGCGTTAAACACATGGCTGCAGGTAACAATTACTTGGAGAACGTTATCTTTATGTATCACCCTCATCCTGTGAGCTCTACACAAGTCCCTCAATCACACGCAGATGAAGACAGCTAAGTGCTGAAAGCTCGTCAAGTGCTTGTTCCCGGCCTGACTGGAAACCAGCAAATGGAGCCCGGCTCTGGGCTCACCCACCTGCGGGGTCACAAAACAACACCTGCTCTTCGGGATCCTCGCCTGGGGATGCAGTATTGCCACAAACACTGAACCCCAGACTGGTAGGGGAAAAAAAAAAATTAAAAAAAAATAAAAACTAACAACGCAAACAGAGCCTGAAGTAGTGTTTGTGTGCTTGTGCAGCGGGACGGGGCCCCGCAGGCAGGAGCGCCGCTGGGCACGGCTTTCCCTGCGGAGCCACGGTGCCAGGAGAGCCCCACCGGGCTGCGGAGACACCGCGGCTGCCGCAGCCAGCTCCGAGTGCGGCACGGAACCCGCCGCGGAGGGGAGAGACCCGCGGCGGGATGAAGCGAAGCCGCCCCCGGCCCGCCAGCCCTCTCGGCGCACCGGGACCGGGGCGGGCGCAGCCTCCGCCCGGCCGGGAGCCCTTCCCCTCACCTTGGCCCTGCCGGCCTCCAGCTTGCGCCTCCGCGCCTCCTCCGGCGCCTCCATGCGGGGGCCGGGGCGCTCCGTGCCCCCCGCGCCTCACGGCGGCGGCAGCCAAGCCTCGGTCATGGCCGCGCCGCTCCCCGCGCGGAGCNCAGCCAATGGGGAGCGGGGACTTGGAGACAGCCAATGGGGAGCGGGGCTTTGGAGGCAGCCAATGGGGACACAGCTGGAGGCAGCCAATGAGGAGCGGGGCTTTGGAAGCAGCCAATGGGGACACAGCTGGAGGCAGCCAATGGGGACACAGCTAGAGACAACCAATGGAGACACAGCTAGAGACAGCCAATAGGGACACAACTGGAGGCAGCCAATGGGGTTGGTGGCTCCCTCCCCGCCTTTTCGCTTATTTGTGTATTTTTAGGGAAGAAATAAATTGATGTTCATTGGTTCCAAGCTGCGTGATTCTCTTTAGTAATCCACATGCTCTTATTGGTTTCTCACACTCCATGCTAATTTGGTTGGCATTCTTTAATCCCTCTATCATTTTCTTGAACATGGAGTCCCCAGCTTTCCAGGCCTTAATCTCCTCTAGAGTTTTCTGGTCACTCCAACATCCTGGAAGGGCCATAAATTTAACATCCCAGACGTTCAGTCTTCAACTCCCTTTCGCTCTGCTTATTGAAACTACAAAACTGGTGGCTTCTCTGTATTTTGAAATCATTAAATTATAAGAATGCAAGCTTTAGCCAAATCTGTTACTCGGAGCAGGGTGTGTTGGATTGGCAAACATTAAAAAGCCCATCTGCGTTGGGGACTGAGTTAAGGTTAAGCTTTAACCCATTGCAGAGGTTTCTGGGGCACAATTTTTGGGCCAATATTTTTGGCTTTCCTCTTCATGAACCATTTACTCATCTGAGGAAGAGTGGAAGTTTCAGTGAGCAAACCATATCTTAGTGAAAACCTCGAGGGATCAGGCAGCCACAGCTTTTCTGGGCAACCTGTTCCAGGGCTTCACAGGGAAGAGCTTTTTCCCAATATCCAATCTAAACCTACTCTGTGTCAGTGAGAAGTCATTTCCCCCTCGTGCCACTCCAGGCTCCTGTAAATTCTCTCTCTCCATCTTTCTTGTCAGGTCCCTTCAGATACTGGAAGGCCACAGCTAGTTAGGTCACCCCGAAGATTCTCTTTTCCATGCTGATCAATCCCAATTCACTCAGCTTTTCCTCACAGCAGAGTTGCTCCTCTCCTCTAATCATCTTTGGTTATTATCATAATATCTTTTTAAACTGTCTTTTAGAACTCATAGAAATTAAAATTAAGGGTATAAAATATCAAAATCAATAAAGGACATCAAAGAAATGCAATACTGGTATACACTTCATCAGGTTATCTAATCCATTCTTTTATCTGAGGACTCCTACAATGTTCAACACACTTGGTTTTTTAGTTGTTCATAAACAGCTTCTGTGAAAGTTTTTTATTTGATGGCTGCTCCATAATTTCCCTTAGTAGCTAATGAAGATTTCTTTCCCTGTTTGTCAGGTCCTTTCTCTTCCTCACTAAGCCAAATGCCTGTGTTCTTCCACATAGAACCCCCCACTCCACCCCATTCTTTGATTGTGTACTCTCATTTATTTAAAAATTGCTGGCTTGTCCTCCTTTCACCATGTACTTACTAATTAAACAAAGCTTCCTTAGAACCTATGTTCTGTAAATGCATCCTTTTTATTTTTTTTCCCCTGGACTTTCTTTCCCTCTTAAACCACCATGTCTAAAAATAGGCACAGTGTCCAAACTCTGCCTTCAGCATTGCTAAATAGAGCAGAATAATTATGTCCTGTGAGGTGCGTGTAACACACCTGTTATTCCTTTGTAGGATTACATTTGTCTGCTTTTGCTCTTTTCAATCCTCATTCTCAAGTGTCATCCCTTGTTTGGGATTCAGCATAGCCACAGATCCCTTTCAGCAAGATCTTGTGGGTGACTGGAAAATTCCTGGCACCCCATTAATTAGCAGGTTGTAAGATGTCCCAAGAGTAAGGATCACACTGTGACCAAGGCATAAAAGTGTTGGAAAAGTGAGATCTTTTAGCAGGTTTGCTGAAAAAGATTTTTTTCCTCCCTTTTTTTTTTCTTTTTTTTTGCCTAATATTGGATTTCCTCTGGGATACCTGTCACATCTAGCAAAAATCTCTCTTCATTTCCTCTTTAGGAAATTCAGTTGCTTCACACTAGTGCTGTATTTTTAATGGAATACTTACACCAGGTTCTTTTTGTCAAACTTTCCTGTAACCCTCTATTCATACTGCAATGACGGCTCTAGAAATTTAACTTTTAGTTGTGCTGTACTAAACCAGTTGATGGTAAAACAATCAGCTTAATAATCACCAGCAATCAGAAAGGGATAGGTTTCTTTCCCAGAACTGATAGCAGACTATACTTATGCAGTTTACAGGCATAACTAGGTTTATGCTTTAGGTTAAGACAACTAGGAAACTCCCTGTCAAAAGCTGTTGCAGCTGCTCAGATGAAGAAGTCAAAGACGTTAGAGAAAAATCTTGTTGGGGTTTTAAATCACAGGAATGGATTCAGAGTTGTTTCCCAGGAGAACTGCTGGCAGGTGAGAGAATTTTCTGTCCTGGCTTGTCACTCCTGTTCACCACAGAGCCCTGCCAGAGGAAAGAGCTCCAGCTCTGACACAGCACAGCTGTTTTAGGGATCCCTGCACCCCAGTTTCCCCAACTTCCCTAACTTTCCTAACTTCTCCAGTGACTTCCAGCCTGTGTGTTTTTAGGGATGGGCTGTGTGGGTCTGCGGTTTTGCTGTGGCCTTCGAGTGAGGAAGGGGCTGTAACTTGCCTCTCCTGGGAGCAGAACTGGGTTTCAAATATGAAACTCTGGGAAGGAGTGTCTGTTACTTGGCTTTTTTTCCCTTGCGTTGCTGTTAATTTTAAGGATGTCACTGATAAATGTTCCCCTGTTTTTATGCTGGTAGGGCTTTGCTGGGAGAGGGAGACATTTGACAGGTTTTGTGGGAGATGGTAACCAAGAGGATGTTACACCATAGCCTCTTTACTCTTGAATTTACCCAGGGGTGACTTCCAGCTATGCTCCTTCATTTTTTATTTTTTATTTTTAGTTACTGTGTGGTAATAACAACTCATGTCAAGGGCTGTGCCAAAAGTGTGCAGACCCCTTATTAGTGGAATAAGCAGGTACCGATCAGTAAGATCATAATCTCACTGCTGGCACTGGGCTTGCTTTAAAGAATCTTTATTTCTTTTTTTTTTTTTTTTTTCTCATCCACTAATATGCCAGGCATTTGCTTTACCAAAGGTACACAGGCTTCTGTGCCTGGAGATTAAACTGTTTATGTTCTGTATTGACACTATAAACTTAGCAACCAGGTTACAGGCACAAACTTCGGAGCTAATTAGAAGGTTCTAACAACACAGAGGCCAGGCTTAGTGATGCTGCCAGGGGAAGGATAGCAACCATTTGGAACAGACAAATCAGTGTTCAGTCTCAGTTGCCTTCCTGTGAGCATCACAACCTTTGCAGCACAAAAGCGTGTTGAGAGAAATGGCAGGAAAAGCTGTGGCTGTGATGTTGTGAATGCCTGTGCTCATTTTTAGCTGGCAGTGAAACTGAAGCTTTTATCTGCTTCTCTCAATTTCTGCTCATCTTATATTATTGTTCCTTAATAATGGAATTATTCCATGAAGATTGTGGAGGGATAAAAATGAGTAGTGAAAAGCCTCTCTTTAGCTTTTTTAACCTGTTTTTGCCTGCCTGTTTTTCCAGGAGATGATGGCAGATCCTTCAGTGGTGGATCACCTGACACGACTGAAACTCAAACTCCTGGAAAAGGTAAGGGAATAATTCCTCGGTGATCACCTTTGCTCTGCTTTTTGCTCTTGCATGTTTAAGCATTAACACTGTATTTTAAAATGTATTAACGCTGTATTTAAAGCTCTACTGAGATATACTGTATCAGTAAGTTCTACTTACTGTCACTTTCTTAAATAACATTGTACAAGTTTACGTGGAGCTACAGTAAATTAAATTGACTTTGATTTTATGGGAAATGTCACCAGTTAGCTCAAAGCCAGTTTGAGCCGGGACAGGCAAAGTTTAGGAGTGAATCTTGGGTAAAGAGAATCTCTTTTCTTTAAGAGAATTTCATATCTGCTTTCACATAAGATGGTCAGACCTTTGCTGAATCAAGAGTCCAAGATCTTGGACTATCAGGGAAGCCCAAACTGAACATTATCAAGTTCTTCATATGATGCAGCTCTCTGGCCTACAAAATAAATTATGTACACGTCTCCTGATTCCCCATGCTACCAGTTTTGAGGTCTGAAATAGCCTGGACAGTTGGAAGCATGACTATACTTTACTGTAACCAGATTTGTAATGAGACATTTCATAGTTCAAGAACCACCATTTTTCTCCACTGCTGCTCTACTTCCCCCATCCCAAATCCATGCCATAGGCTTGGAAATCCTTGTGAGCTCTTCTGCCTGACTTATAACCAGTTCTGGTTATGGTTCTGCCAACAGAGACTAGAAAATGAACAGGAGAACCTAGAGAAGATGGAGTTGTCTCTCCCAGCTGCAAGTAAGAGAAGCATTTCTTCTAATTACTGGCATATTTTGGAAAGGGCTTGCTTATGTTCTCAGGCCTGAGTTCCTCAGGAGATGATCCCCTCTCCTCCCTAAGAGCTGTGAGCTAACTGCTTTTTTATCTTCTGAATTCCTTCAGCTATTTGTTTCCTGCCCAAGGGAAGTGAACAACCAGCTAACACAAACATTAGACCAGTTCCTGCCCAGGTATCCTCCACAGCCTCTCTGCTGCAGCAGCTGGCTCAGCTGGAGCAAACTCATGGAGATCCAATTTGTCCTAGGAGTGAGCCCCTGTTGTATTCCAGCTGTTTGCTTGGCTTTGGTGATTCCAAAAGGGCAGGAGGAACACTTCATTTCTTTGCATGGCACATGCACTGCTTATATTATCTGTAGATTCAAGGCTACCAGTAGCTCAATGATATTTCTAGATTATACTGTGGGCTCCTATTCATTGATCTGATGCACAAATAGTTGGAATCTTCTAATGCTGTAGCCAAAAATTTAAAAAATCCCCTATACCAATTTACAGTTTCAAAATACAAAATGGTGCTTTCCAGCACAGCTTCCAGGCGTGGCTCCAAAGTATCTGAAAACATTCCTGCTTGTCTTCATTTCAAACTAATTCAAAATAAAAAAATGTGTGGGATGAACTGAAAAGGAGGTTGATTCAGAACAAAACAGAAACAGAAAAGTTGACTCAAACTGGAGCTGTTACAACAGACAGCATCCTCTGCATGCACAGAGTGCATCTAGAAACTTTCAGGCTGAAATGTATTCCTAAACCAGGAAGTTAAAAGGGGGCTTTAGAGAGCATTAACAGTTACACAGTTTTAAACCATAACAAAAGTAATTCCACCAACCACCACACACCACGATGTGAACAGGTAATGGTTATATAATTTGTTTTTCTACCCCTAATTCAGCTGAGTCACCTTCCCACAGTCCTCCTTTGCTTAGCCAAAGTCCTGAGCCATGGTTTTACAAAGGTAACAAGGTCCCTATTTTATAAGGTTTTACCTATATGCAACATCAAGCTAACTAATAACACATTTTCCACATTAATGTCACAATGCAAGTGCTGTAGTAGCTCTGCCTTTGTGATCCTTTGAGAAGATAACGTACCTTTCCTCTTCCAGGGAACAGAGCTCAGGACATGCTCCAAAATGCCCTGAGGCAAAGGAAAGATCTGCTGCAGGAGCTCAGGGTAAGAGCTCTGGCCAGAAGTAACAGACAGGGCCCAGTTACCTGCATATCCACGTGGATTCAGTGTTTTCCTGCCCTTTAGTTCTGGGTCTAGGCAGGATTTAGTGCTCTGCTGCTTTTGAATATAAAGGCTGGGCTGGAGAGCCAGGGAGAGGGCCTGGGAAGCAGCTTGGCTTCCCTCACTACAGCTGTGGAAATTTGCACCTGCTTCAGGTACTAAAGCGGGATGCTTTTGTTTGTCCTGAAATGCTGAATCATAAAGTTTCTGTGCCAAAATGCAAACAAGGGATTTTTAGCAATGCCAAAGTAGAAACACTAGTAAATGTTATTTATACCTAATTTGTGGAGGATACCAACTGTTATTGAAATGTTTTCCCAGACTTTTGGCCTCTTGTTCAGCACGTTTTTTTAATTTCCAATCCTTTTTGCTTATGCTTCAAGATCTGTGGGAAGGAAAATTTTCTTTATACTTATGCAGGCACTGACTGCTCTTGCTGCAGGTTCCCAGTGGCTAATCCCCTTTAGTCCAGAGAGCATAACCATACTGTCTGCCTTGCTGTGACCACATTTTCCTGAAGAAAATACTTCACTTTGCAGGAGCAGCACCTTCTGGAAGAGCTTTCACAGCCACCTGCAGCAGCTGGGGGACACTGCCATGACCACAGAGCTGCCCTCCCACAAATCTACCAGATCCCTTTTCCAGCTCCCCAAGTGGAGCCACCAAGGATTATCCAGCAGACAGTAAGGATTTTCTCCTAGAAAACACCACCAGCACTGTGCCAGTCTGAGCTGACAGTCATTTGGGAGTTGTATGGAATTGCTCATCCCACAAAGAGGGAAGATGTGCCTCTTGCTCTTTTATGGGACCCTTACTGCCTGCAGTAAAACCTAAGGGGAAAACGCCCTGCAAATAAAGCCCAGATTAACCATGGGAATGGTTTACCCTTGGCACAAGATGGCAAAAGGAGTGGCAGGGCTGCTCACACTCCAGCCTGGACATTCAGCCACTTTCTAACGCACATCCATCCCTGTCTGCTCATGCAGCCCGCAGCCTCAACAGCTCCTTCACGAGAATCCTGGGGTTTTCCTGACGCCTGGGCAGATGACAGCTGTTCCCATAAATGGGGGAGCTGGCCAAAACCAGCCCTGACTTCTCCATTTTCCTTCCTGTTCCAGATGCCAGCTCAGCCTGCCACCATCATCCAGCAGCTGCCTCAGGCATCCCCTCTGATCACACAGATCCCCCCAGCCCAGCCCTTTGCAGCCCCCCGCTCTGGGAGCATTAAAGAAGGTAACAAACTCTGCACACAGCAGCCAGCCCCTGTCACAGGCCTGGAGAGGGCAGGGCAGTGGAAGGGGACATGGGATGGTGTCCAAGCTACTTAGGGATGTGCTGTTTAATGAGCTGGTGGAGCTCTGGGAGTTGTGCTTCATAAGAGGGATGGGTACCAGTTGTGAGAGGCATTCAAGAAAACTCTTATCACTAAAACTAAAGAAAAAGGAACTACAAACTCAAGGGAAGATTGGGAAAGCAAAACAGCTCAACTCGTGGCACTGAATAATATTAACAAAGTTAAACTCATGCACAGGGATGATTCCAGGATTAGCAAACAGGCTTCTAAAATCTGGTTTTATTCTTTTGTTCCTTCCTAACCTGCTGTTCAATCTTCTCAGACTTTTATTTTTACCCAATGTTTGGAAACAAGACAGAACATCTCAGAGTGTTCCAAATATAGTGCAATGCCAATAAAAGAGTTTGTTTCTAAACACAGGTGGGTGCTACTGTGAAATAATACATGAACTAAAACCTGGGACAATTACCCTGGGTCAGCCTTCAGCCAAAGGTTCATCCCATACAGGAATCCTCAGTCACGAAACTACAGTATTTCTCAGCTCATACTTCATCTAAGTGTCTGGATTTTTGAATCAGAGTCTATTTCCATAACCAAAATATTCCAAATCCACTCATGACTTCTCTGAAGCTGCTACATGTAAACTACTTTTTGTATGATCAGTAATAAGGAAAATGAGAGTTGCCTTCTTTATTTTTTCCCTTCTTTTTTTCTCACTTCTCCCTCTTCACTTCTCCCCAAGCCAATTAGTCACACTGCACAAGTCCTCTGGATCCCAGAGATCACGTAAGGAGATTTGATGTGCATGAAATGACAGACTGAGGGTTGGACTTGATGATGTTAAAGGTCTTTTCCAACCTCTACAATTCTATGAGTCAGTGGACTCTCAAGGTGGCACTGCAATATCACATAAATTTGAGGAAACCTCTGACATGGAAAGCAATGATCCTGAAGCAATGGAGAGCACAGCCTGTCCATGCTGGAGTGAGGGAAAGCTGCAGCTCAGCTCTCCTCCATGCTGCCGTTCAGCACAGCTAGGGCTGTGGGCTGGCAGGACAAGCAACAGACAAAATCCCCAGCAGCAGCTTTCCTGTAGCAGAGAGGAGAAACAGGAAAGCTGGTATGAACAACCCCATTCACAGACATTAACCTTGCACTGTCTGGGGAAATAATGCCAATAATCCTCACGTGCCCCCTTTCAGCTGCTTTGCCTTTGTTGCAGTGACCGGTCCGTGTGCTGGAGGGCACTCCTTACCACGATGCCTCTGCTGCTTGGCAGCTGTGGATAAACTCTTATTCTTCTCTTCCCAGACATGGTAGAGATGATGCTGATGCAGAATGCTCAGATGCACCAGATCATGATGCAGAACATGATGCTGAAGGCTCTGCCCCCGACGGTGCTCGCCCAGCTCGGGGCAGCCGGCTCTGCCCTGCCCCAGCACACGCAGCAGGTAACAGCAGCCCGGCCTGCAGGGCGGCCTTGCCCACTCCAGGCAGTGGCTCGGCTCCCTGGGAGGGCACAGGGCCTGGACAAAACACACAAAGAGCTGGGAGAGCCAGGGGACTGTGGAGGACACTGCACCTTAGGAAACATGGCAGAGGAAGAGCGTGTCCTGATGCCCACCCTCCTCCCCAGGCCATGCTGGCATTCTGCGTTTCCCTGGCACTGACCAATATAATAAATTGGAGGGAGTGGGTGGAATGGGTGGGAATATCCGGTGAAATTTGAAGTCACCAAGTGTTCTTGGACCTTCTGTACTGCAGCCTCTCCTCCAGACACATGCCCAAAGTCTTCCTCTCCCAGGGGATGGCTGAGAGGGCCCCTCAGCCAGGGACCCTCGCCGTGAGGGCACAGCTCTCTGCAGCCAGCCTGTGTCTCTCTCCAACAAGGACCTGCAGCTTGCTGCTCCCCTGGCCGTGAAAGCAGACAGGCCCAGGCCGCCCGTGGTGCACCACCACCACCACTACCCTCCCACGGGGGTGCTCCCAGTGCCCCCCAGCAGCCTCCTGCCCACAGCCACGGCGCAGCACTGGACCAGCTCTGCCCAGCCTACGTAAGTGAGCGGGCAGCTGTGACCTGCACTCGCAGCCCTTCCTCCCTGCCCAGGTGCGGTGGCAAGGCAGATTGTGGGATAAACGTGAGGCTGTGACAGGGATGAGGCTCACACAGATCCCCCAGCCTGCCACGCTGCAGGGCTCTGCTCTGCAGGGGCTCTCACCCCACCTTTTGGGTCTCCCTGTGAACCCAGCAGTCACCTGCTAAGTAAGGCAGGGGGGCGGGGAAGTGTTTTACATTTGGGCTAAGCTTCCCAGCAGGATTTATGTTCTTAAGGCACTGCAGGAACATGCGCTAATCAGAAATTCCTGTGGAAATAAAAACCCAAACCACCAGCTAAGAAAAATGGTACAAAGGGTGGGGAGTGTCAGAAAAATGCTGAGCCTTTGCCATAACCTTGTGCTTGCAGTTGAAAGGGGTGGGGTTCGAGTGCAGAAATGGATGAACTTCTCCCCAAGATGCTCCCAGATCCACGGAGCCCTTGAGCTCCATGCAGAGGTCGCAGCCAGCTCCTCCAGGGCCTCATTTTCTTTGTGCCTTCCTCTGAGCTCATCCTGCTCGGCTTCCTAGGTGCTGGAAAGTTCTTATGTGCCAGGGCTGGTAAAGAAATGCACCTTGCTAGAGAAGGGAGGGGGGGGGGGGGTGACATGGGGACACATTGTGAGAACTCAACTTTTATTTCTGTGCCGGGGCTCCTTCAGAGCCTTGGTGAACAGGAGAACAGGATGGAGGCAGCTGCAGCCTTGGGCACGGGTGACCTGCTGGCAGGGGTATCTGTACAGCCTTCTTTAGCAGAGGATTTGAATTCCTGAACAGATTATTTACCTAATGGGATTACAGGGGATGAACATTTCTACCTATCTCCCCTTGACACGGGTTTGTAATCTGAACCAGTAAAGAGCTCCTGGCTCCTGTCAGGATCAGTGCAATTTGCTGTTTGCAGAAATCAGTAGGTCTTATGGCCTTTAAACTGTGTTCTTCCTCTTCTTCAGCTGCCTTCCACCACAAGGTGTGAGACCAAACACATCTTTGTGCAGCTGCAGCACTACTGGCTGTTACTAAACACAATAACCTCATAACATTTTCTTGTTGCAGGTGGCCCACATACTGATGGTACAGGATCCTCTGCAGGTGGACCACAGCCTTTCTAAAACAAATAAAATCCTGATGTTCTTCCTCAGCTGTTGACATGTCTTTTTCTTCGGCAACATAAACCGAGCACTTTTCCCTCCTTTACGTTTCCCACTAGTTTTCAGAGGGCAGGCTTTAGTCCATGCCCCTGTTGTCCTGTTCTTTTTAGTTTTATTTATGATTTCTTAAAAGGCTCACTCAGAGTTTTTATCAGGCAACAGTTTTTTGTGCTCTCAGCAGTCTGGTTTTGCTTAATATAGAAAGATGAACAATTATTTTGTAGCACTTTCTCAGTAACTTCCTACCTTCTGTTTTTAAAGTGGAGAACATCTGTACAGTGAGTTTGCCTGGTGCAGTCTGTGAGTGATTAAGAAAACCCAGGGACCTAAATTTTTTTTTGAATGAAGAAAAAATAGCAACTGTCACTGCTGGAAGCTAATCATGTGCTGTCTGTCTTCCAAAAACAATTAATGAATAATTTATTTACTATGTAAAACCTGCCTTGCTCTTTGCCCTCTCTGCTCTGTCATCTTTGAGATTCTTTCTGCTCTCTACAACTTCTCACTTTCTACAACTGCCTGAAAGAGGAAATGGCCTCAAGTTGTGCCACGGGAGTTTAGATTGAATATTAGGAAGAAATTAACTGAAAGCATTGTCAGACATGGGAAGAGGCTGCCCAGGGAAGCATCTGAGTCCTGCCCCATCCCTGTAGGTCTTTGATAGCCACGTAGATGTGGCATTTAGGGTCACAGCTCAGTGGTGTGCTTGGCAGTGCTGAGTTAACAGCTGGGACTCCATGTTCTTCGAAGGCTTTTTCTACCTTAACAATTCCATGAGCCAAATCTGTGGTACCTGGCAGGTTTAGCACTCAGTGATGTGTGTCTGCAGTTGCACTGTCTGCTGTTTAATTATTGTATGCTGCCTCTAATTGCTCCTCCCTTTTCAATGCTTACTGTGGCAGTGTTGGCTCAGCAGAGCATTTCCTCCCCAGGATGGGCAGGTGAAGCAATGCCTGCAGAGATGTCTCCTCACAGCTCAGTCTTAGGCTTGGCCTTGTCTAAGTCCTGGAAAGGTTCTGCAGAGCAGGCGTGGAGCCTGTCCTAAGCATCACAGCCCAAAACGCCTGAGCCACACACAGCTTCCTTGGATGAGAGATGTCCTCAAAGATGGGATGAAGCTCCTGGGTGAGTAGTGTGGCTCACATCCCATCCTCAGGAGAGAGTCTGTGAGGCTCCAGAAGTCACTGCACATTGTCCCACCCATGGCTCTGTGAAGCACCAGCAAAAGCCTGGCCAGTGCAAGTTCTCCTCCTGCTCCGTGTGTGTTCCTTGGAGACTGCAGGGCTGCTCTACAATTTCCAAAAGCCTTTGGATAGAGCCTGACTGAATAACACCACATTGCCATCTCAACACCTCAGGCTCAGCCAGGCTGACTCCCTGACAGTCTCTGGGCTGGGAGTTAAACTTTAATATGAACAGGGGGAGAAGAACCCAGGCATGACTCAGCCACCCACATTCCTTCCCTTCCCCTCCCCACTGGCGAGGGCAGTGGGACTGGGGAGGAGCAGAGGGATCCCAGACGGAGCAGGGATCTGAGATCCAGGGAGTGGCCGAGCATGGAGCCCTGTGACCCACGAGAGAAAAGAGTTGCTGTTGTCGGTGGTGGTCTGGTAGGAAATGCCATTTAGCTGCTGCATGGTTGTGTTTGCTGGGGAGCTGGGGCTGTAAAAACACTGCTCGAACGTGGGGGTGAGCGGTTTTCTTAAAATCATTCCTCTGTCAGATGAGGGGGTGTTGTGAAGGGGTTGATTGAGTTCCTTCTGTGGGAGGCTCGTGTGCTTTTCTCGGATGAAGGGGTTTGGGTGGCAGGCGGAGCAGTGGTGCTCAGCTCACTAAACAGCAGTCCTTGTTTGGGCTGCCGGGCTCCCCTGGCCCTTGGCTGATTTTGGCTGTAACCAAATCTCTAACATGAAATGCTTTGCAGAACTGAGGCCGGGAAATGCCAGGCTGAGAGGAAATGCCTTCCTCTGCCCGCTTTTGTTTGGGAATGGTTTTCATCCACTGCTACTCGCAGAGAGGTGTGACACTAAAGGCCAGGCTGGATGGGGCTCTGAGTAACCTGGTCTAGTGGAAGGTGTCCCTGCCCATGGAGGGGGTTGTAACAAGATAGTTTTTAGCATCCTTTCCAACCCAAACCATTCTATGAGTCTGGGATTCTGTGACAGCTTGGGGCATTGGAGCACCTGCATCTCTGTCTTGACTTTTGGGACATGAGCTTCTTGGAAAAAAAGTGGTGACAGAAGAGGCTGTAGTTCTGACAACAATTCATAATGGAAATTAAATTTTAAAAAATATTTAAATTACAAATGGGACGTATTTGTACCGTTCTCCCTCACTATGTTCCCAAGGGAATGCTGCACCCTGAATTCCAGTGAGGAAGGTAAACACAATCCAGAGAGGAGCTGGGAGCTGCCTGCACCAGCTCCTGCGGTCTCTGGCTGAAGAGCTGAGCCCTGCTGCACTCATTTGCTGTGTGTGAACAACCCTGAGCTTGGTATGACTGTATAAAAAGAGTTTTGATGGGTGTCTTTTGTCTTGGAGACTCTGCAGACACACAGGGACTGCCAGAGGACTGCTCTTCAGTAAAAAAATCTTCTAAGGTTCCTGGTGAAAGGACCTCCCTGCTTATGCTGAGCTGCATCCCCTGATCACTTCTTTCCTTTGCTGCATCCCAGCAGTGACTCTGAAATACCTGATCCACCATTCTTGATCCTTGTCTTGTAGGTGGGTGCATTAAATGCCTGCTTCTTTGCTAGACGAGGTTTCCATGTTGACGTTTATGAAGCCAGAGAAGGTAAGGCCAGCCAGATCATATCTGTGTGAACTCACTGAAACTGTAAGAAAATAATGAAATCTGAGAGTGGCAGTTGGGGGATATCCTTTTCTCTCTCTCCACTTTTTTAGCTCCTGTGATGGGGAGGAGCATTTATTTAAAGTTCATCTTGTGTGGATGCAACCCACGCTTTAGCTACTAAAATGATGCTCTTTTTATATTCTTGGCTTAAACACTGACTCTAATCCTCACCTTTGAAGCCTGGTCTCTGCAGGAAGCATTATAGTAAAGTGCTGGTTAGAAGGAGAGATGGAGCCTCCAGGTCCACAAGGCACCACAAAAGAGAAATTAGGATTTACAGCCAAGTCACTGGCTCAAAGGCAGAGAAATTGTTCATCTTCAGTATCTGTCAGCTGGCAGATAAAAAAAAAAAAAAAAGAAAAAAAAACACAAAACAAGCCTAGGTAGAGGGTGGCAAACCGAGTGGCAGGTGGGAAAAGTGAAATTACTGAAGTGTGTAGCGAAGGGAAGGAGGAGCCATGCCTGACACTTTGTGGTAACTTCCTGCCCTGATAGGCATCAGAACAGGCAGTTCTGCTGCACAACTTACAGTTGCCAGAAGTGCCACGGCTTCAAAAAGCCTCTGATTGCTCTTACCTGCCTTGTGAGTTGGAGGGATCCCACTGTGCTACCCCAGTTTTTGGCTCCCTGCTGACACTGACACACGGTTTGGGGTGAGGAGGCTCTGCCCCGTGCCTGGCCAGACAAGCCAGGAACTCTGAATGAGGCAGAGGCCAATGCCCAGACATTTCCATCTGATCAGCCGTGAAGAGAGCGACCTGCCAGTGTCCCCAGAAGCATCAGGCGGGCCTCAGCAGAACCCGGCAGGCATTCCTTGCTCAGCCTTTAGAGGGAAAATGGCTCTCAATGTTAATGGACCCTTTGGCACATGGGATGCTGTCAGAATCCAGCGTGTGGCTGCGGCTGCTTCTTCCAGGCACGGAGGATCCAGGCGAGACTCCCCCCTACCCACTGCTGCTGCTGCAGGGGGCTGGGGAGATGTTCCCTCAGCAGGCTGTGCTGTGCTTGTCCCCATAACCAATTTCTCTTGCCGTGCAGATATCCGAGTGGCCACCTTTGCCCGCGGCAGGAGCATTAACCTGGCCCTGTCTCACAGGGGGCGCCAAGCCCTGCGAGCTGTGGGGATGGAGGAGCAGGTACTCTGGCACATTCTGTCGGTGGGGAGGGGTCTCTGTGCCCCGTCCTTTCCAGCCCTATCCCAGCCAGACCTCTTCCACTGCGTGCCTGCAGTCTGGCTCTCCCGTGCTTCACAGCACATCTGCCAGCAGCGTCTTCCCTGCCCCAGGCAGCTGGGCTCTGCTCCTGGCACTGGCTGCTTCTCTGGGACACCAAGCGCCTTCCAGTGTTTACCTCCCTGCTGTGCTCCCCTCCCTCCTGGAGAAGAGGGCAAACAGGGCAGGAGTGGATGGACTCCCCAGAGAGCTGATGCAATAAGGCAGGATGCAATAAAGGCAGCTGTTTTCCCCGCTGACATGTCCCGATTTGTATTTTCCCAGAAAACCTTGATCTTTGGGCTGACCCCTGAAATCCATCCACTCTGCCTTCTGCCCAGCACGCTTGGCTGGGAGCCCAGCATTCTTCAGCGGGGTACTGGCCACCATTTAACATCCAGCTGCTGGCAGTGGTGGGATCTCCTGGTCCCTGGATCCCTGCAGAGGAGCCCAGGCTTTGACAACACACATCCCAGTCCCAGGATGTAATTTCACTTTCATCTCCTGCCCTGCCCAGCACTCTGGAATTTTTCATGTCCCTTCAATCCAAAACCAATTTCCCTCTGGTTTTTAAGAGAATGAGCTTGTAAGTAATCTCAGTAAACTGTAGTAAATTGACATGACAGCCCTGTTGAAGTTTTCCCTGGTGATTTGGAAACGTGTGAGGAAAGAATCCCCCATTCTTCCTCAAGTGCAGTGCTTGGGTGAGAGGATAAAGTAACTTTTGCTAAAAACCCACAGTTTTGGCCAGAAGTGTGGTTGTGTTTGGCCAGAAGTGTAGTTGTGTTCCCTTCTGTTTCAGATTGTGGCCAAGGGCATTCCCATGCGGGCAAGGAGGATACACACACCTTCAGGGAAAAAATACTCCATCCCTTACGGGAAGAAGAACCAGGTACTGGAGTTGCTTTGCAGAGCACATGAGGTCTTTGTTAGCATTTGTATCTCTGTGTCACGGACAGTGTGGGGCTCGTGGATGTGGGAGAGGCTGGAGAGAATGGGGGAAGGGGATTAGCTGGAAGGGAATTCCTGTCAGGCCATGCAGAGTGTCCTTCAGCAAAGCTTTCTGAACCCGGTTTGTTTGTCTTGCAGTACATTCTCTCTGTGGACAGAGCAAACTTAAACAAAGAGCTGCTGACAGGTAGGTTGTCACTTGTGTTTGCAAATTCTTCTAACACACTTTTTGCTGGGGATTTAGGGTTTGCCCCGTGACTAGAAGACTTTGAGCCCCAGCTCCCTTACCCAGATCTCAGAAAGTGCAAATCTGAACTAGCAGAGGAAAACCTCTGCTGTTTCCCAGCTAAAGCAGGAGACACCTCCTCAGCTTTGTCATGGTTTGTGGCGTTTTCCATAATCCCTGATTGTGCAGAGACAAACAGAAACTGGAGCTCTATGGCCAAGTATGTAATCAGACGAGACCAAATTTATGCAAATTCCCCTCTGACTGCAGGCAGCTCATCCCATCCTGACCTTCAGTGGAGTGATGGTGGAGAGCAGTCAATGGCTTATGTCATTGTGGGGAAGAAAAAATCCTTGCAGGATTCCTTGCATTTTTCAAATAATTTATGCCTTAGTTGACCAGTCGCAGTGTGCCCTGCCTGCTGGCCCTCACACAACACAGCAAATTATTTGCTGTAATGGCAAAAATCCCCATAATTTAGGCATCTCTTGGAAATATTTTTTTTGTGGTAAACCTCTCAGTAAACCTCTTTACATTTAGCTGTCTTTTGTTTTCACAGCTGCTGAGAAGTACTCCAACACTAAACTGTTCTTTGGACACAAGCTCCTCAGGTGCAATGCAGAGTTGGGGACATTATCCATAAAAAGGTAATCCCTGCTCAAGCATGGGATCAAGCACTGTGCTCAGTTAGTTTCTGCTTAATCATTCATAAAACCTCAAACAATTGAGCAATCTCAGTTTTGAAATGACTGTGCAGGCAAAACCTTGTGCCAGCTTTGGAAAGGAGAGACATCAAGGCAGCATTCATGAGGAGACTGAGAAAGGTTTAAGCAGCTCGCTGACCCCCCCAGCCTGGCAGCAGGGACACACTTCCCAACCTGGGCAGGGGATAAACGTACCAGCATCCACAGCACTGGGTTCAGGGACAGATTGCTCATCAGGGAGGGTGGATAACTGGTGATGCCCCATCCCTGGAAGTGTTCCAGGCCAGGCTGGATGAAGCTCTGAGCACCCTGGTGTTGTGGGAGACCTTGTTTTACAGTCTTTGACAGAAGTTCTGTTCCTACCCACCATCCTCCTGGCAGGTGCTGCAGGCTCTGCAAAACAGCAGCATTATCCCAAAGGTGCCTACTGCACTGCTGAGGAGACCTGGCAGAGCTCTGCTTTTGATAACCTACAGGATAATTATTTATATCTAGAAGATTATTAACACATTTTGCAAAAGGCAGATCCTCTGCACGCAGCGGTGCTGTGCTGGCCTGGAGTTACAGGAGGATTAAGCACAGAATCATGGAATGGTTAGGGTGGGAAGGGACCTTAAAGATCAGATTGATCCAAGGAGCTGTTTCGCTTTCAGATCTGACCAGCAGACCTTGGAAGTGACCTACGATCTCATTGTGGGGTGTGACGGAGCCTTCTCTACAGTCAGGAAACAGTTCCTGAGGCAAACACGCTTTAACTACAGCCACGAGTACATTCCTCATGGCTACATGGAGCTGACCATCCCTCCCAAGGATGGAGATGTGAGTGTGCCTGTCCCAGGGGCTGCTACAACCTTCACAGGTTGGATATCCCACCCCCTTCTTGCTGTGGCTCTGCTAGAACAGCTTTGGAAGAATTAATTTCTCACCTGGAGTTCAGGCAAGGGATTAAACCTTTCCTGAGAGAAGGCACGGATCTCTTCCTCTTCCAAAAGTGGGGCCAAGGGTGGTACCTTCATGCAAAAATCCTAGAGAGCCTCTCCTGTAGTGCTGGGATTAACTCTGGCTCTGAGATGTCCTGGAGGGATGGGAACATGTCTGTGAGGATATCAGCAATTGCAAAGCACCAGATTTTTGCCCATATTTCTTACCCTTTCCTCTTCCTTTGCTCTGTGCGTCCCTGGAGCATCGGGGACCAGAAAGGGGCCCTGCAGTCGTTGTGTCTTTCCATGGGAACTGTGGTGCTGGTGTGGAGCGGAGCCAGAGCCTGGGCTGGGGAAACTGAGCAGGGCAGGCCAAGGATACAGGGCAATTTTCTTTCTCTTTCAGTTTGCCATGGAACCAAACTACCTCCATATCTGGCCGAGAAACACCTTCATGATGATTGCACTGCCCAACATGGTGCTGACCCAGGGCCACGTTCTCTTGGGGCACAGGATGGGGCTGCTGGGGATGAACGGCTGTGGTGGCAGGGATTGGGAGGGTCAGGAGTCACAGAATAACCGAAACACAGAATCAATTAGATTGGAAAAGACCTCTGAGATCACAGAGTCCAACCTGTGACCCAATAACACCTTGTCAAGCAGCCCGTGGCACACTATTTCTGCCTCCCCCGTGCCTGCCCACCATGAGAAAGGGGGTGGCCAGACATTTGTCCCTTGCTGTGCCAGTGGGCCACTGTGATTGCCAGTTGGCAGGCTGGGCCCTGAGCTGCTGCTTCAGGTGCCACGTGTTCTCTCTGCTCTCTGGGCTTCTTCCTGACCTTCTTTCCTGGCTGGCAGGACAAGTCCTTCACCTGCACGCTCTTCATGCCCTTTGAGGAATTTGAGAAGCTCAGAACAGGCGAGCAAGTGCTGGGTTTTTTCCAGACCTACTTCCCAGATGCCATTCCCCTCATTGGAGAGTAAGTGTTCCCAAATGCCCTTTTTACTCATCAGCACAGTTATTCTTTATGGGGTGAGCTTTTTCTTGGATGATATTAACAGTCTCAGTGGTGTTAGACATTCGTCTTAAGATGAATTATGCCAGGTCTTTGTGTTAACTGAGAAACTCAGATATTCCCTGGTATCTCCTTCCTATATTGACCAATATCTACCACTGCTCACACTAAGAGGACCAAGATGTCACACAACAGTCAAGTTGTGTGCAGAACTTAAAACTTGCAGACAAAATATCTGGAAGGGAGAAGCTGACTTCCACATTTTTCCCAGCACAAACAGCCTAATGCACAGGTTTGGGGTTTGCACACCAAAGCTGACAGTGCCTGTGGCCCGGCTTCCTGAGCTGGGATGTGGCACTGCTTTCTCTTCTCTTCCCTTCTCTCCTGTGGTCCCACACAACAAAATCTGTTGTTTCACCTGAAGGCAAGCGCTGAAGCACGATTACTTTTTGCTGCCAGCCCAGGCCATGATCTCTGTGAAGTGCTCTTCCTACAACCTCTCCTCCCGGTGCATGCTGATGGGAGATGCCGCGCACGCTGTCGTGCCCTTCTATGGACAGGGCATGAATGCAGTAAGTCCATGGCTGGCCTGCCCCTGTTGGGGGGATCCTGCTCCTTTCATCCAAAAAGCCTGGTTTTAGTGTTTAACTCCACAGAGCTCACGGGCTGGCCTGTCTCACAGCCTCAGCGTTGTCCTCTGCATTGGCAGGGGTTGAGCTCCCGTCAGGATGTCCTCCAGGGAAGGACAGGGGACAGGGTGACATGCCACCTTCCCATGGAGCAGAGGACTATATGGAAGGGTGATCCAGGCAGTTGGGAAAGGCAATCCCCTCGATTTCTCTCAGGAGCCCTGTCAGAGGGCCCTGGAGTGAGAGTCCTGCCCTGAAGCTGTGGTCAATGGGACCAGAGAGCTACACTGGCTAAGCATCCATGAGAGCACTTCTCCTGAATGTATGGGTCCTTTAAGCCTGTTAACCCTCTGATATTCCTCCCAGGGCTTTGAAGATTGTCTGGTCTTTGATGAATTAATGGACCAGTTCCACAATGACCTTGGTAAGCGAGGTGGCTGGGGACGTGCGAGAGCAGAGGAACATTCCTCTGCACCTGAGGGCAGCTGGATACCCTGCAGGGAGCTGCCTGGGAACTGCTCCTTTCTTCTCCCAGGTGCCTGCCTCCCCGAGTTCTCCAGACTGAGGGTGCCGGATGACCACGCGATTTCGGATTTAGCCATGTACAATTACGTGGAGGTGGGTGAGCCCCACACAGCCCTGTGGCTCCATGCACTCAGCAGTGCTCTCAGGATGCGTGCAGCCCCTGGCAAGGCGGCTTTAGCCTCAGACCTCCTTGGGAATGTCTCTGAGGCTGAGGAGGCACTGATCACCTCCAGGACAGTGGGAGAGGTAGCAAAGCACAGGGGAGCTCTGACAAAACTCCTTGCAGAGGGGTGACTGTTGCTCTGTGGCAGATGCGTGAGCACGTGAATTCAGCCTGGTTCATTTTCCGGAAGCGTGTAGACAACTTTCTCCATGCCCTCATGCCTTCCACCATTGTCCCACTGTACACCATGGTGAGCCAGCATGTCCTTCCCCCCTTCTGAGCTCCTCCCGCCCAGCTTTGGGGTGGTGACATTCTCCTGCCACCCCTCCCAGGTGACCTTCACCAGAATTCGCTACCACGAGGCCCTTCAGCGCTGGAAATGGCAGACAAAGGTTGGACAAGGGTGGTGCCCATCCTCCCCGTGCCTTGGGAGCACCCTGCACAGCAGCACTGCTCAGCTGTGGCGGTGGGATATTGCCAGGTGTGATGGCTTTGCTTGCTGCTGCAGGGTAGGGGCCAGCCTCTGATGATGTTGGGCTTTCTCTTTGCACTTGCAGGTGATTAATCGAGGGCTCTTTGTTGTGGGGGCAGCAGGGCTGGGGGGCACCTACCTGCTGATGAAGCGTCTGGCACGGAGCTTGAACTTCTGCTTGGAAGACTTGTGGGGCTGGTCCCATTATCTGAAGAACATTGGAAATCTTCCCTTTGGCACACGAGTGGTTTAAATGTATGGGGAGCTCCTTGTTGTAATAGAAAAGAAAGCACGGACTGTTGGCTCAGCTGGGTGATTGTCTTTCTCTTGGGATGTGTTTTGGCAGCTCCTGCAGCCCCTTGGAAGCAGTTTGGCCTCTCTCCTTTTCTCAGATGAGAGGAGCCCGTCAGGCACAGGGCCCAGAAAGCCTCTCCAGGGGCTCAGGTGTGTAACCCTGGCAGCCTGCTCTCAAAGGATGTGGTGTTGTAGATGTGGCACTTAGAGATTCTGGTTTAGTGTTGGACCTGGCAGTGCTGGGTCAATGGTCAGATGGTCAATTAGTTGTTTTTCCAACCTTAATGATCCCATGATTCTACAACCTGATCGGTGTGTCCCAGCCTGCAGACTGCTGCTCTTAGCTAAAACAAGCCAACATTTTGAGGGTCCTGAAGCCAAAAATAGCTGCAACCTGGGGTAGTGCTAGAAGGATTATCTGACACACTTTACTTCTTCTTGCCTTGCCCTAGACACTCACAGTCACTGCTTAAGAAGAATAAAATGGCCCAAATTAGCCCCTGATCTGATGTGGCACATGCAGTCTCATTTGAGCTGGTCTATGTGCAGCTGCCAGCACGTGGACAGGGATGAGAACTGCTCTGCACTATTCAGTGAGTCAGTTTTGGCTCACAAGGGAGCACCATTCAGGGCATAGATGGAAAATTGTGTAGAAAACAGTTTGCTTCTGTAGCTAGGATCTTTCCCAGGCACTGTACCTATGGAAGATGGTGGAGCAATGACAAGATGTGACTTTAGTTTCTCCAGTGAACGCTTTAGCTGCTCCCCTTGCACCTAATTGTTAGCAGGAGAGATGTATTTACCCTATATATTAATCTTTATTCACATGAAACTTCTTCAGAGAGCAAATAAAGATGCAACACAGTAAAACTCTATGGAAATGAGCCCCAAACTTGAAGCAAATAAGGAATAGCACCACTATTTCACAGGAATGACCCACAGTGGAAGAACAAGTGGCTGCTGTGTGTGGTTGGGTTAAGTGCTGAGCTGGAGATGCGCTGGGTACTACCAGCTGTTTTGCACAGTGGACTCCTGGTGTGTCTGATATGTTCACAAAGAAGGGAGAAGATCATGCCCCAAGGGGTGGAAGAAGCTACAGCTGACCTCCAAACTGCATTTTCCAGGTGCTCGCAGATCACAGATCAGGTTTCATAGACCAAACAGTGGCTCCTTACTGTGCAGAGGATGTAAAGGCATGATGGAGGTAAGCAGAAACTCAGGCAGAAATATGCCTGAGGTAGGTCTGAGCAGGGAGCAACGTCAGGCAGCAGTTGGTGATTTGGGAAAAAGATCCAGTGCACGTTCTCCAGCTGCTCTTCATCACAAAGTACAGGTGCTCACCAGCCCTTAGGGCCCAAAATATCACTGCAGCCTCTAGAGCAGTATGGAGACCAGTGCAGCAGGGGAAGGCGTGGAGCAGCCTGGAGGCAGATCCTGCTGGAGCAGAAGAGAGATGGCAGTTCTGAAATCCCAGCTCAAAATCAAAGCTGGAAGCACTCTCAGCTGGCATTGGGGCTTGGTGTCCAAGACTGCTGCCAGAAAGCAAAGCCACTGCATATTCCTGTGGTGTAACACAGCAGTCAAGCCGTGGGCCAGCAGACTGGCATGGGTGCAGTCCCTCAGCCAACACCTGGCATGATGGGGGCCTCTTGGAAGAAGGGACAAAACCATGACAATAAAGAAGAAGGGGCAGGAGCCTGATTTTAAGATTTCCTTAGTTTGAGATTTCCTTAGCTTGGCATTTCCTTGTTTGACAGTGTGTCTCAGTGCTGCCAGGTACTGCCTCAGTCATTAAACCTGGGGTTGACGACAGTGGTGGTGGCACTCTTGAAGAGAGGATTATCGGCCTGGAGGGAGAGAAGTGAGAGGCTTGTGTTGGATTTCCTGCAGAGCATTACCCATCCCACCCATCCCAATGACAACAGCACAGACAGCATTGGAAGAAGAGTCCATAGGGCATTTTAGACCCCTAAATGGCAAAACCCAGCTGGGCTGAAGAATGAGCAGTGGGGAGGGCTCAGGTCTACGTGGCTGCCTCTGGAAAGGATGTCCCCTCCCACTGTCCCTTCCCCAGTGGATCTGAGCACCCCAGAGCAGCCCACTGGCAGGGAAGGGCTCTCTTACATCATTCCACTTGGCTTTGCTCTTCTCCTTCTCAAAGCGGCGGTATTCCCGCCGGTCAAACAGCTCCATCAACAGCCGCCAGATGACCAGGACCCCAACGCCAATGAGGAACACGCCAGCGACGGTGCTGCCCACGATCAGCGGCACGTTGGGAGGCTGGGGGCACTCTGTGGGACAGACAGACAGACAGACGGTGTCGGGCTGCAGCCCCTGGTGAAGCAGCGAGGCTGCCACGGCAGGGTTGGCAGCCTGCTGTGGGCAGGGCAGGAGGAACAGGGATGGGATACCTCTATCAGGATCGACGAAGATGGTGTACATCTCCTTGCCATCCTCCTGGACCATACGGAAGGACATCCAGCAGTTCTGGGAATCCTTTTCCCTGCACTTCCTGACATTTGTGCTCACCTCTGTTGAGTTTGTGGGCAGCTGGATGTTGGGACAGGCCTGAGAGCAGTTCTTCTCAAAGGGGCCACTGCTGAAGAACTTGCACTCCACGCAGGAGCTGCAAAACAAGCAGCTGCAGCTCACAACTGCAGGGGCAGGAGCCCTCTCACCTGGCTTTGGCTACAGCTGGGCTCTGCCCAAGCACAGGCAGGGCCCGCCTGTGCCTCCCCGGGACACTGGGGATCCCCGTGCCCTCTGCGTGCATCACTCACACGTATTTGCCGCAGGGTGAGGGGCAGCCCGGGCACTCCTGGCAGAGAGGGGGCTGGTACCCGCCCCAGCACTGGCAGCGGTTGCAGTGGCACGTCCCGCGGAGGCTGCACACGTTTCTGCGGCTGTTGAGGCAGCCCTGCGTGGATTGCTGGCACTGGCAGGCGCTGCCCTCGTAGCCGGGCTGGCACTTGCACACCCCGCAGTCGCACTGCCCGCGTGCTGCAGAGGAACAGCTCTCAGATCCTGCAGGCAGCCAGGCCACCCTCCCTCTGCCCACGCCTGCAGAGCGTCGCCCACCCTGCGCTCACCACGCCACCCTCCGTGGGACGCTCAAGGAGCTCCTACGGCCCCAAACCCTCTCGCTGCGCCACAGAAAGGCCGCGTCTCCCCGGGCATTTTCTCCTGAGCAGTGGCCCGATGGCAGAGCTGTGTGGGGCATCACCTGGGCCGCCGCAGAGGGAGCCGTTGAAGAACTCGCAGTTCATGTTGTCGCACTGGCAGTGGGTGCCGTAGATGTACCTGCCGGGCACGTCGCTGGTGTGGCACACGCACTGCCCGCACACACAGTCCCCCTGCCCCGAGCACATCACCGAGCTGTTGTCCCTCCGGCAGCTGCTCTCCAGCTCCTTGCTGCTCTTTCCTTTGGTGTCGCACTCACAGTTCTTCCCTGTGTACCTCGAATTGCAGCTGTACCAGAGGAGAGGAACGAGCTCGGGTCAGTGGCCGTGAGGCATGCACAGGGCCCAGGCCTTTGGAAAAGTGGAGCAAATCTGGGACAGCCTCACCAAAAACTAATGACAGCACGTTGGTGCTAACTCCATGCTGGGAGCAAACCTCAGAAATGCTGCTTTTCCACCAGTCATATTCACAGCACCAAATAAATGCCCAGAAATTATTGTAATATTTATGATTTCCATGCCCTTGTCAAGGAGATGTGAGTGTTTCCTGAGGAAACCCGGTCTTTACCTCTCCTTGTCACTGAGACGCCATGAAGCAATAATTGCACTCAAAGACCTGCGTGAGCTGCAGCCAAGAAATGGGATTTTGAGAGATTTCTACAGAAGTCTGTGTCTGCTCAGTGGGTAGATTGGTGGATGATTTGATACTGGGATGGATGGGTGGATAAGTTGGATGGATTGAGGTCCTTAGGAAAACAGCATAACCTCCACTAACAGAAGAGCCTGCTCATTTTCTCCCCTTCCTCCGTGAACACAGGGGACAGTTCCAAGGGGACTGCACAAATCCACCTCTCTGAACAAAAAACTATGTGCAAAGCCACAGAGCCAAGCCCTGGCTTGGCCCAGCATCCCTCTCCCAGCAATTCCCCAGCTCTGGCAGCATTTGAAATCGTGTTTTGCATGGACAGCACGTACCTGCAGATCCCACATTGAATGCTGCCTTGCCCATTGCAGGCGGCTGGGTCAGGCTGGTCATTGCAGTGGCAGTCACAGTTGCTGCTCACACGGACAGTGAGGGTGTCTGTGAAGCCTAGTGGCCGGATGGTGAAGGAATAGTTTGGAATGCACGTCTTGGCTGTGACCTTCACTTTGAAGGTGACCTAGAAAGTGTAGAGTAGGACAGGGAAGGGCCAGATGTCCAGCTGTCAGAGTGTGGTGTTGGCCCTAGGCTGAGGACATGCACATCCAGAACAATGGAGGATCTCCCACATCGCACAGCATTTTGGACACTCTTAGCATTAAGTTAATATAAACATAAAGCCTGGAAGAGCAACCAGGGTTCCTGTCATTAAACAGGATGGGGAACAGAAACTGTGCAAGCTGTGGGGTGTTCCTGGTACAGCAGAGCATACCTCATCATTGATCTTGACATTGTCACACTGGCCTCTTGCTTCATCCACGGAGACCTTGTCATTTTTGCATTCGGAGTCATATTTGACCTCCAGAGTGTCCAGCAAGGTGGAATGGTCCAAGATGATCCGTGAGGAGAGGTTCTTTGGAAAAATGGTGGAGAAAGTGCCATCAGACCAAGAGCAGACCGAACCAAGAGGGTTGCAGGTCAGGAAAAAGAGCCGGAGAGCACCACAGGTCAGGATCTTTGCTGCCTGGGGTGGTTCTGGAAATGCAGGTGATGTCCTTGGAGAGGTGGGAACTCCATCACTTACATTGTAGGCTACTTGGATGAGTTCAATGATGTTGCTGGAGTCCTCGTTCAGCTCTCCCACCGCTGATTTCGGGATCATCTCACTGAGTTTCTGCCAGTGGAGAGCAGAGGTGAGAGGACAGCAGAGCAGGAGACACACACAGCTGTGTCTGTCCTCCTGGGAAGGGGATGGAGGCACCCGGACCATCTGACATATTCTTACCTTGTAAACATCCACCACCTTACTGGTGACAGCAAAAATGGGCTGAATGTTGTTTTCAGCAAGTTTCTGGACCAGCTGGCCAACAGATGGGTAGTCCTGGATGGGAGAGGGATACCACACTCAGCACAATCTCCCCCACCAGCAGAAGAGTAGACACTTGGGGTGCAGCACAATTTATGGTGATTAAGGTGACACTTTACTTTTAAGGTGACATTTAAGGTGACAGCCTCCACAACAGGCTGTTTTACATGACATTCTTTTCTGCCTGGGGGAGCAAGGTGGGGGTGTTGGAGGCGCTGAACAGCTCCCAGGTACTTACAAACTCATTGCTCCTTTTGTACATGTTGTCCTCCAAGTGGCACTTGCCATCGTTGGGGGTCAGGATGCCCCCGAGCTTGCCATCCCCAGCAAAGTGGAAGCCATCATCAGTAGCAAACACCAGCAAGCGGGTGACATTGCGCCAGCCGATCAGGTCCTGCAAGTGGCACACAGAGAGTGGCCCCTGTCCCTGAGCAAGGCTGGCAGCACAGTGCCACACAGTGGGTGGGGCCCTTTCCAAAGCCTCATGTCAGCCACAGCACGGGGCAGGGGGCACGAGGAATGTGGGTTAAGGGAGATCAGGGTTAGGAGGCTCTGGGGTAAGATGCTCTCTTGTACTCTCCAGAGTGACCTGCCCTGCTACTGAGGCAGGATGGGCTTCCAGAGCCCACCTGGAGAGGGGCAGAGCCACCTGTGTGCGTGGCTGAGCACAGCTCCTGGCAGCAGGGCAGGCGCAGGACTCACCCCGCACACTGCTGCCTGCATCATGGCATCCAGCCCCCCCTCTGGGGCATCCAGGTTCCCCGAGATGAACTGCTTCCCCACTTCGTTCTCAAACTGCTTGGCGTTGTCAGTCAGCGACAGGATGTGCTTGAAGGCGAAGGGAGGCTGGCACTTGGTGTCCTTGTTGGGGCAGGGGTTCTGCAGCTTCTCGGGGTGCGTGTTCACGAATGGCAGCACTGTCTTGTCCACAAAGGAGCCGAACCCTAGGGCAGCCAGACCACAGTTTGAGGGGCAGGGCATAGGGCACAGGGCACAGGGCATGGAAAATCTGCTGGCCCCAGCGTGCATGCCCATGTCCCTTGCCCTGCCACACTCTTCAGCCCGGCAGAGGACACCTGTCCTCTACATCCCCCTCCAGCAGCAAACACATGCCGGGCCAAGGACAGGCTCACCAATGCGCCGAGAAGGGGTGGTGCTCTCCAGCGCCCTGAGCAGCTCCCCTCCCAGCTTCTTCACGTTCTCCAGGTCATCCAGCATGGAGTAGGAGAGGTCCATGAGGTAGTAGAGATCAATGGGATACCCCATGGCACGGCGAAACTTCACCTCAAACACAGCAGGCTGGCCTGAGGGACAGGGATGGCGGGATCAGCTGCCATGTCGTGCCAGCTTGTGCCATCACCCACCCCTCCTCTCTCTTGGAAGAAAAGGGGTGGAAATGCAGGCTGCAACACGTTGCTGTGTCCCAGGTGAGCCTGGGGATCAGTGGGAGGGCATTGTTGACAGGCCACAAGATGAGGGGCATTGGGAATGCCAGGCAGAGCGTACCTATCCTCAGCTTCAGGTGCACCTCCTGTGGAGTCAGCTGTGTCTTGCTGCTTAAGGGCAGGTTCTGTGTTCTTTCAACCTCACTGCCTGGAAACTCAATCTCACTGCCTGGGCATCCCCTCTGCTTCAGCTGCTCGATGGTGTCACAGCGGATGGAGTCTGGCTCGCCAGCTTTGGTGAAATTCTGTGCGTGACAACACCAGCAGGAAAAAGAATCAGAGGAGCAGGAGGTGAACAGACACCTTACAAGACCTGGCCCCCAAACCAGGTCTCCAGGGAACTGATGGAGAAAACAAAACCTTTGATGGGTATTGATGGGGAAAGGTCATGTCTGGTGGATTCCTCCTGGCCCCATCCCCACAGGGGACATGAAACACTCCCACAGTGAAGGCAGGCAGGGCCAGGCAGGCAGGGTGACTGTCTTGATGCCTCTTAGCTGATTGCAGGAGGGTGACAGCTAGACAGGCTACACAGACCTACCAGCTTCTTGCACCAGGCGCAGCCAGGACCAGACTGAATGCAGTCCTTGCACGTCCCCACCTTCATCTTGGGGCACTCCATGGCCAAGGCTGCAAAGGAAGGAAGACAGAGTTGGTGTGGGGGCAGCTGGGGGTGTTCAGACACCCAACACCAGGCACCCATGCTGGCCTGAGCCTACCCTGCTTCTCAAACCAATGCTGGGGGTTCTGGGAGGGCCCTCAAACTGCCTTGCTGTCCTTCAGCTGGGCTGGCTCCTGTTAACCCCAGATCCCAGGAAGTGTGGCCTTTGCACACCTCTTGATGCTGCGTTCCCACTGCTGTTGGGACCCATCTTGGATCCCCCCACTCTTTCACTGCCCCTGGAAGGTGCTGGGAGGAAGGCAGGTGGGGCTCACCTGTTGTCACCAGAAGCAGCACCAATGTCACTGCTGGCAGCTGGAGGCAGCAGTCACGAGGCATTTTCTGCAAGACAAAAAGCATTCTTGGCACATCAACCTGGGATGTGCCCGAGGGATGGGGCAGCCACAGTTCCTCTGGGCAACCTGTGCTGAGATCACATTCATTAACACTGTGGTGTGTCACTCAGCAAAGCCCTGGAGCAAGCCCTGACAGTCTAATGGCCTTGCAACATGGATTAACATGGGGAAGTCAGAAAAGAGGAATTTGTTAAAAGAAGGAAAAGAACAAAGAAAGCACAAAGGAGCAACAGCCAGTGCCCTTTTTAGCAATATTAGACGCAGCGTCTGAAAACCAGGTCATCAGTTTCAAAATAGCATTGATGGCTGCCCTGAGTAAGAATAGAACCACTCCTTGGTGTCTGCCGTCACCCCTTCCTGTGAACTTGCCAAATAAACAGCTCACTGATGTGGAAATGAGAAAGCAAAAGAAACCGTCAAAAGACGCTGAGGCAGGTTGGTATGTTCGGGCTGCTAAGATCCCCTTCCGAGGCACCAGGGTGTGCTGTCTCAGCTCATCAGCCTCTGTAAAACACCCTACCAGCTGAGGATGACACTGGGCAGCCTTGAAGGGATGTCTGGTCTCCTCCCAAGGACAGACAGACGGTCCAGGTAGGTCAGTGGGTAATGTTTGCACAGTGAGGCTTGGTGCCCAGCTGTGGTATAGATTTTGAGATGTGGCAGGACTCTCAGGGTATTGGCCACCACTGATTATGGCTGGGGCCATCTGGAAGCCCACCCTGCCCTGGATCCAGTCCCCCTGGCAGAGCTCCACAGCCAACACACCTTGCTGCACGGCCAACAAGAGGCACCGCCGTGGTCACCCGGCCAAACGCTCAGGGTGACGTGGCCTGGGAGCTCACTCTGCCACATCTGCACAAGACCAGCCTCTGGTGGGTGGCCAGAGGCCTTCTGGACAAAGAGCTCTGCAAGTTCCTCTCCGCCACCACCGTCCCTCATGGTAACATTTTAAGGGCATAATTTATTGTCACAGCTGCAATGTCCCTCCCTGTCTGTGTGTCATGCACGCCCTGTGCTTAGCTGGCTCAACACATTCCTGGCACCTCCAGATTCTGCCAGCAGAGTCTGAGCTTTCAGGAAAGAAAAGTGGATCCTGCCTTTGTTTCCTGTAGAACTCAGTGACTGATGCCCCAAATGGGCCTACTTAGGCTCCAATTCTGCTGCAAACCAGACGGTCTCGCACATGCTGTGAGGACCAAACCCATAGACTCAATGAGCTCCTGCTATTCCACCTGCGCAGTGTTTCCAAGCATTTAATTCCTGCTGCCATGCCAAAGTGTGTGGTGGTGATGGGCTAGAGCTCTGTGAACTCCTCGCTGGAGGTAGAGTTTCCTGCTTAGAGGCTCATCTCATAAAATAGAGCAACCCTAAAACTGAGTTTAAAAAAAGCTGCTGAACTCCAGAAATATAGATATACTCTCAGCACACCCCCAGTGCTATCTGCTGTCACGTGGGGTAAAGGAGGGTTCATGTTGTGAGCTGCATTTGGACGCTTTTTTCACACCCACAGTGGCTTCTTGCCCGCGTCACAAGGGTGTGAAGCACATTGTTATACTTGGAGAGAACAATAGCAGGAAGTTCAACACCTCTTCTGGCATGGAGGGAAATTACACCGTGATGTGTGGGTGGATAAGCGCAGGGCTTTCAAAGAGAACTAATGGGGCTTCTGCCTTTGTCTGCCTCCTTACAGCCTTCAGAGGAGGGCAAAGCAGGTTTGCAGCCTGACTCTGCATGAGCAGGGTGCCGGCATAGCCCTCAGCAGGATTTCCTCCAACCCCCTTGATGGGGTCTCCTCCCAGACTTGCAGTCACCACTAATCCTGGGTCTCGTCTCCTGCATGTGCTCTGCCTGTGAAGTTGTTTTTTTTCCCTTCTTTCCCATACATTCAGGCAAGCAGAGGGGTGCACATAATCCATACTCCTGCCCTGGTGTGAAGGAGCAGAGCTGCAGAGCTTTACAACCACCTTCATCCTGTGGTGGGAGTGGGGTGACAGCATGGAGCGACCCAGCTTAGGGCAGGACACATTGTCACCAGGCTCTGCTTCCTGGCCGGGGCTGCATGGTGACATCAAGGGGAGAAAGCTGTACCTCAGGACCACTTGGCCCTGTGCTCTGATCTTCTCACCACATGCCTTGGGTGGCTGGGATCAAGCCTCTTCTTCAGCAAGATCCCTTTGCAGAAGCCACCAGGATATTCCACCAGTGGAACATCTGCCTTAGGGCAAGATACCCCCGAGGGCTGGCGTGCCAGATGTGAAGGTGGCCTCAGGGAAGGTGCATAAGTTAAATGCTGGGGGCTGTCCTTGTCCTTGGTGCAGAGCTGGGGCACCGTGGCACTCAGGATGTGCTGGGGGGCTGCTGTTGGCATGGAGCCGGCTGCTGTGCTGCCAGAATTATAAATAAGGCTGAAGGGGAAGTGTTGATGCCAGCAGCGATCCCGTTGCTATAAATAAAACAAGTGTTCAACAGCAGACATGAGTCCTCAAGTCTGTTAACCACAAGTTCCCATCAGAGCTTTGCTAAACATCTGTTTTCCCACAGAGGGAGGGAATATTGCTGCCTGGTATCCTGGGGGCACTCCTGTGGTGTTTGCAGCATCCACTGTAACACTGAGGTTCCACTAGTGCCAGTGCCCCACGGGAGCTTCCTCCACACTGCCAAGCATCCCCGCTGCTGGGGCACCATCATGCTGTGACACAGATGCCAGGTACTGCACTCAGGTGGTCACACACAGGTCTTTCCCAGTCTGTGCAGAATATCACACTCAGTGTGTGTGTGTATTTGTCTTTTCAAAAGTATTTTGTATATATAAATCACAGGGGAAATATAAAAAAATAAGGTATATTAAAAATGTATGCTAACATATTTTAATATACGAATAATTAATATAATTAATTAAATTAAAAGTATATATATATATATACACATGCATACATACACACACATATATATTTTTCCATGTCCTGTTGTAGGAAATACGAATATATTTTTAATATATTTCCTTCCAGCAGCCTCCAGCGCCTGCAGAGGACAGATCTGTGGCACCTGGTGCATGTGGCAGATCTCTCTCCCACATGCACCAAGTCCCGCCTAGCCTGTGGCATCCCTCGCCTGTGAGCACCAAGGTCCCTGGGTGCCCCTGGGAGCCTTGCCCTGCCCGGGGAGGAAGGGAAGGAGGGGATTTGTGCGCTGGGTGTGCCAGGGTCAGAGTGCTGATGGGGTGGGAGGGGGCTGACCGCCGCCTGTCCTGCCCTGGGTAGTCTGGGGACGCCACACCCTTCAGCCTGCCTGAGATCACTCGGAGCGGCGCGAAAAAAGTGCAAAACCGCTGTGAAGCAGGATGTGACGGCTTCGACAGCTAGGATAGCAAAATGCACCATTTCGAGAGTTCCCACACCTCGCAGCAGCCCCATTCCATTGTCCCTGCCCACCGCAGGACATGATGTCACCGCATGCACTCGTGTCTTTGCTTCTGCCAGGAGGCTGGGAGCTGTAGCTGTGACATTGGAAAAAGCATCAAAAACAGGGACCAGGCTGCTTTCCTTGACACCTGGGGTGTGCCCCACATTCCATCTGCATCCAAGAGCCACTGAGATGTTGGGAAGGACATCTGCTCCTGAAGGACTGCCATCTGAAGGACTACCTGCTCTCCCCGCAGAGTATTTGATGTGTGCAGCACACAGAGAGATGGAGGAGAAGAGCAGGGGTCTCAATCCCTCTCCCAGCTATTGCCCCAGGCTCACAGGGGTGCAGGGACACCCGGGAAGGTCCGTGCACAGGCATTCCAGACGGTGACACCGTGCCGAGCCCTCCAGGCAGCCATCCCTGCCATCCTCGTGCCATGCTGCCATGCCACTTCCCCCTTTCCCCCCCTCAGCCTGCGGCTGGCAGTGGCAGAGATCCCCTTAGGAGGAGAGAGGGTCACGGCAGGGGAATGTGGCAGCCCACAGCCCTGCAGGTGAGCACCCGGCCCGTGCCAGCCTGGCCTGTGCTGTGTGTGAGGGCATGGGCAGAGCACGCTGCACCCTCTGTGCTCTGCTGGCCGAGCCCACAGGTGAGGAAAGGGAGTTCTGGAGGTCTGGCGTCCTCCCCTCAGTCATCACCTGCATTTCCAGGCTCAGCGCTACCCACAAAGGCAAAACTGTTTCAGCCTTTGCAAAGGCTGCAGACACTGACCGGCCTGTGGGAGGGACACCATGCCAAGCTCCCTGAAACTCCCCGAACACGCATGGACAGAGGTTAGATCAGGAATAATACAAACATGCTGCTGAAACACCAGAGCTACAAAACCCCTTTGTTGCCTGCCTACCTGCCCCCAAGAAAGGAGGAACAGAAGCATAAAAATTGAGATGCTGTACTCACCTGGCCTTGAGCTCTCGTCTCTGTCCCGTACTTGGGTTGGGATGAGGATGGTCTCAGCTTCTCAAGTTTGGCTGGGAAAAGCAGCTGGGCATCAGGAGCTCTGTTACGTACCCCAATCTTTCCTTCCTATTTCTGTCTTGCAGTTGCAGGGGAAGAGGAAGTCAAGAGTGGTGCCTGCGGGAGGGCGTGTTTCCCCAAAACCCCAGCCAGCCCCACTCAACCTGGCCAAACTCACCACTGGGAGTTGTGGGACTGGGGCTGGTTTCCCTGAGATACCCAGGGGCTTGCAGCCCTCCCACTGCACCTAGGAAAGGGACCCACCCAAACCCCCACTCTTTATGAGAACTTTTCACCTTTCAGAGCCCTGCTGGGGACCAGCACTGTCATCAGTGGGCAAAGAAAGCTGGGAGTGAGGGAAACTAGTTCATTTGGGAGCTGTTGGCAGTCCTCGTGTGTGGAGAAGATGCGGAACTGGCTCCTCTCAGACCGCGGGTTGAGCTCTGAAATGTTTGTGCCAGGGTAGCCAGGCCTCCTCATAGGACAGAGGATGCAGGTGCCATCCTCTGGCAAAGCTTAGGGCTGTGTGGAAAACTTTTTTTTAAGCAGCCTTCCACTGGTTTTGTGCCAATTTCAAAAGCTCTTCCCAGCAGCAGCATTTCCCTGAGTAGAGAGGAACCAGCTTGTGGCAATTTTCTCTTAACCTCTGCAGGGAACTACAGCAAAAAAAAAAAAAAAAAAAGTCATTTAGAAAACATGAAAACATATAGGATTGTAGGGTTTTTTTCAAAGCTAATTAATGTGAGCCTTTATGAATTGCTTTGTAGGTTCTCCTTCTAAGCAACCTGATGTTGAGTCACTGTTTCGCATTATCATGGAATCTCAGGAGAGTTTGTGTTGGAAAGGACATTACAGACCATGTTGTTCCACTCCTCTGCCATGTTCAGGGCAACCTGAGGCATTATAAGACCCTGCTGCTGTTCACCTGCTGTTGTGTTACAGTCGTGGGTTTATTTTTGCAGCAAGAAAAGAGATTGCAGTGCCAGCAGAAAATTTCCAAGCCCGGATGGATGCTCTGTGGATTGGTGCTTTTATTAAAGGAGACATCAGGGTGCTGGCTTGGTTTCATCACAGCCAGGTGCAGCAGAAAAGCATCACAGAGTGGTGGGGATGGACCCTGAGGCTGGAGCTGGGAGGCTCACCCAGCCTGGATGGCTGAAGCTGGATACTGCAGAGCATCCCCAGGCTGGGAGCAGTAGATGGAGCTGTGAAAGCTGGTGGAGCTTCCTGCCAGTGGTGGGGGTTGCAGATCTGGGGGGAGGAAGTGTGGTTGAATGAGATGAGCTGCCGTAATTTTCTTTTTGTGCGCATGAGGCCCTTCATGCGCCTCAGTTATTTTGTGCCTTTGCTCCTCAGTTATTTCAGGGGGTTTGTCCAACCACTTTGCTTCAACTGACTCAAGGCTGCAGAGAAGGGGGTGGGCAACCTTTGGGGATATGCTTGGTCACAGCACATATGCTCCTCAACCTGTTTTGCAAGCATTTTAAGCTGCTAAACATTCCCTTTCCTATTTTGACTGCCTTTATTTTTATTTGCTCATCTTTTTAGTTTCACTAGCATAGATTGTGTTTCCCCCCACCACTAACTGCAGGACTGCTGTGGTTTATGCAGGATGCACTTGAGCAGCAGGGATGGGGAGCTGGGCATCCACCTGGGCGCTGTCAGAGTGTTTTTTTTCCCAAAGTCATTGATTTTGATGATCAGAGTTGTCATTTTGGGCCTTTGCTCCTAAATGATGCTCACCCAGCCTACAGCAGGGTAAGGGAAATTTTCCTGTTCTTATTTTCCATTCCTGATGAACATTAAATCTTTCTATGCCTGATGAATATTGAATCTTGTGGATGCCCCATCTCTGGAAGTGTTCCATGTCAGGCTTGGAGCAACCTGATCTAGAGGCAGGGGAGTGGGACAAGACCATCTTTAAGGTTCCTTTCAACCCAAATTATTATGTGATTCCCTGCTTTCAACATCCTCTTGGATGGGGAAGCAGAGGGCCAGACACGATCTCTTCACTCTCATGACCAGTGACAGGGAACTGTGCCAGGGGAGGTTTAGGTTGGATTTTAGGAGAAGGCTCTCNTGCCCCATCTCTGGAAGTGTTCCATGTCAGGCTTGGAGCAACCTGATCTAGAGGCAGGGGAGTGGGACAAGACCATCTTTAAGGTTCCTTTCAACCCAAATTATTATGTGATTCCCTGCTTTCAACATCCTCTTGGATGGGGAAGCAGAGGGCCAGACACGATCTCTTCACTCTCATGACCAGTGACAGGGAACTGTGCCAGGGGAGGTTTAGGTTGGATTTTAGGAGAAGGCTCTCTCCCCCAGAGGATGGTCAGGCACTGGACAGGCTCCCCAGGGAATGGTCACAGCCCCAAGGCTGCCAGAGCTCCAGGGGCGTTTGGACACCGCTCTGNCAACCTGATCTAGAGGCAGGGGAGGGGGACAAGACCATCTTTAAGGTTCCTTTCAACCCAAATTATTATGTGATTCCCTGCTTTCAACATCCTCTTGGATGGGGAAGCAGAGGGCCAGACACGATCTCTTCACTCTCATGACCAGTGACAGGGAACTGTGCCAGGGGAGGTTTAGGTTGGATTTTAGGAGAAGGCTCTCCCCCCCAGAGGATGGTCAGGCACTGGACAGGCTCCCCAGGGAATGGTCACACCCCCAAGGCTGCCAGAGCTCCAGGGGCGTTTGGACACCGCTCTGAGTCACAGGATGAGATTGTTGGGATGTCCTGTGCAGGCCAGGAGCTGGACTCAATGATCCTGATGGGTTCCTTCCAGCTCAGCATGATTCCATCATCTTTCCAAGTACCTTCCCAGAGGCCTCTCCCTGCATTTCCTAGGTACCCACAAGGACTGCACTTAGAGCTGTGCACTTTTGTGGCCCAATATCAGGCCCTGGGAAACACAGCCTGAGAGGAAAGGGGGAGGGCAGAGCATGTGAAAAACAAAGATGTATTAACCAGGGAGCACCTGTCAGGGCTTGTTAAGATCAAACATACTGTGGCTCCAGATTGGAACGTTTTATTCATCTTGGAACAAAGAGAAACAGTTTTGCATTTCACCCCCTCCTGTGTGTGGAAAGGTGCAGCTGAGGCTTGGGTTGCTTTGTTGTGGTGTCTGCCTGAGCCCATAACTGCAGTCTGGCAGGTGTTGGCCCTCCCTAGGGGCTTGCTGGGTATTTTCTACTGTTTTAACTGCAGAAATAATTCCTGGCAGGAAGTTTTGGAGTTGTTTTTTGTCCTACTGTGGCAGTCTGGTTGCTGGCTGATGCTACTGTTACCAAGAAACCTCAAAAATTGTTGGACTCTCTAAAACCGTCTTTTTAGTGTTAGTGCGTAAGGCTTTATTCCTGGCCAGGAGGAGGTGTGTGTGTGGCTAAAAACGTTTCAGCCTCCACACAGACCCCAGTACAAAATATACATCATATGTATTATATTATCTTCATTAACTAGCATTCTATCCTGTGTTGTGTATTAATTTCTTGCCCTTCATGCTAATTTGGCCCACATTCTTTAGTCCTCTTACCATCTGTTTCTCAGACAGGGAGTCCCCAACTTTCCAGGCTTCTGTCTCCTCCGGTATCTTCTTGTTACTCCAACATCCTTGAAAGACAATAAATTTAAGATCTCAGATATCCAGTCTTCAACTCACTTTGGCTCTGCTTAATGAAGCTTCTCAGGGTTAACTAAAGGTTTCGGTGATTTAACATTAAGGGTCTGTGAAGAGACTTAAAAAGTGGGGGCTGCTTACAAGTAATTGATCAACTAATTAAAATGAGTTTAGGAACGCTGTATATTTTCCAGCACTACCAAGAACTCTCAGCTCTTACAGAGGCGTACACTCGACTTAAAAGTGTGTTGCAGAGTGTGTTTAAACTCAACTCCCTGAGGGTGTCCACAGGAACCACGCCGGGCAGGCTGCATTTGACCAGAGATCAGTTTTGCCATCACACCTGCCACCAATAAACTCCAGAGTGCAGAGGCGGGGCGGCCCGGCTCGGGCGCTGAAGAGGCGCTTCCCGAGCTCCGCCCGTGCGAGGGAGGAAGGTGAATTTCCCGGGGCGCCGTGCGGGCGCAGCCGGAAGGTCTCGCCCGGCGCGGCCCCTTCCGCCCCGCTCCTCTCCTCTCCGCCATGGTGGGCAAGGCCAAGCGCCCGCGGCTGCACCGC
>VXBU01013104.1:734877-782475 GCA_013400315.1 Bombycilla garrulus | reverse complement strand
AGCTGGCGGCGGCCGGGGGCCGGCAGCTGCAGCCTCGCAGCGGCTCCTCCGCCTTTGCCCTGCGGCTTTCTGCCGGGCCGCAGCGCCGCCGGAGCTCCTGTGGCTCCGTCCTGGCCGCGGGAGGTGTCCGTGATAGCTCCGTGCCCGGCCGTGGTGGCTGGCAGGATGGCTTAGGCCGGCTCCCTCTGGGCGGTGAAAGCCCTGTCGAAGCTCTGGTGCTGCTGCGCAGCTCCGCTCATCCGTGCGAGCGTGTGGCACGGCAGGGAGGTGACCACGGGGAACCTGGAGCTGCTCCAGCACGGTGCACCACTGGCAGTGCCAGCCTGCTGCTCCAATGGCACTGGCACCGGTCCGGACCAGCAGCTGTGCCATGGCACGACCGCTGTGTCCCCAACCCACCTAGGGTGGTGACATGGTGACACACGTGTCCATGGGGTCACTCGTGTGCATCACCGGGGATTGTTACCAAGCACTGGGAGAGCAGTAAAGTGTTGCAGTGCCTCTCTTCAATTGTGGGTTTGGGCAGATGGAGAGGAGCTGTTTATACAGAATTATTTAGGATATTCTGTTTTCCCCAGCTGTGTTTTGAGTACAGGGCTCAGGTGTCTCCTCCTAGCCCCCTCAACATGAACACAACACCAGTAAATGTTTTTTATGTGCCTAAGTTTTCCTTGTGAGGAGGGAGGAATTGCCTGTGCCAAATACAGCTGGGTTTATACCACTGTGTAATTATGTCTTGGTGATGGTAAATACTGTTGGTTAAAATAATAAATTCTAATCCAACCAGAGTAGCTACTGCAGGTCTTAGGGAGGCATTGCATGCTTAAAGCATGATGCTGAAGATTTGGTGAGTTGCTAGTAGTTACTGAATCTGCTTAATGTCCATTGATTTAGGCTTTAATCCCCTAATCTTCTCATTTGTTGCTGATCTGCATTGTTCTGTACCTGTAATAAATCTGTTTTTTCCTAAGGATGCTGCTCTCAGCTCTACTGGGAGTGAATGCATTTGAGTGAGGTGAGGTTGAGTTGAGGCAGGAATCTTTTAGGAGCAGAACAGTCCAAAATGAGGCAGAGACAGTAAGGTACTTTACATTCCTGCTCCAAGAGAAGCACCTGCTCACCACTACTGTTCCTGTCTGGATGGTGCTGGGTTTGAATTTTAAATTTTTTTAAACAAGTGTTGCCTTGTGCTGGTAAACGTACTGATTGCTGCCTTATGTTTCTTTTTCATAAGGACTGGGACATCTCATCTTCTGGTATATTTTCTGGGCTAAAAATTGACCCTGATACCCTAGTGAAGAAGCTTGACCTGGACTCCAGAAGCATCATTTCCTCCAGAACAGGTTTGTTGTGTTTTGAACAAGTGCTGTGCTAGGTTGTGGGCAGAGACACTGGAGGCTGTGTTTGCAGTGGCTTTTAGTGGCTATTCCAGGAAGCTCAGGGAGCTACAATGCAAACCTTGCTTCCTGTGTTCCTGTGGTGCCTTTTAGAGGTTTGTTTTCGTTTTGGCTTCTGCGTGGATGTACTTAGTGATCCCCAGGTGGGGGACTGGCTTCAGGCTGTCTGTGGGATGTCCTCGTGCTGCCAAAGACTGCCAGGGCTGGGAGCACAGCAGAGCCCAGGCTGTGACCTGATCTCTGGGCTTGCTCTGTGTCTGCTTTTGCCTCACCAGCAGCTGCCATTGGTAAACCGGTACTTTGTCAGCAGGTTCTCATTGTGTACCAACAGTGCTTCCCTCACAGCAGAATGACTGCAGCAAGTCTGCCTCTGTCCTTGGCTGTTGTGCATCTGTGGCTTGAGGATTCCTGGGCAGGATAATCTTAACTCATAGGGAGTATGGAAAGTGAGAGGAAGAAGAGGGAGGACACGATTCCCTTTGATTTCCAGTCCCACAACAAGGAAATGCTCAGTGTGAGACAGAGCTTTGTCTCTGAAAGGAGTTTTCACTTCTAAATGTCTGCAAGGTCTCAAAAAATTTATCCGAAACCTGAATCCCAATCCCCCACAAACTGAATGTAAATGTTTAAAAAATCCCAGAAGGAGCAAACTACCAGAGTCTGGTTGCACAGCAAGCTGTCCTGATAGAGAAGGTGTGTGTGACTCCCAAATACCTTCTTTGCAAACTGAATTAATTTCTTTTCTTCATGTAGATAAATACTGCAGTGGCTTTGTTTTCCCATCCATGGCTATAAGCGAATGAATGACACAAGGGCAAGTGATGGACTGAGCAGTGGTGAGCTGCCCATCAGTGACATTTGGGCACAGAGTGAGGAAGTGGGGAGGCTCTCTGAGGACACGTTTGCCTGCCCCCTGCACAGAAACCTTGGCAAAGCTTACTGTGTTTGAAACACTGGGCTCATTGTTGGTAACTCTCCTGGGAAAAGGACACGTCCACATCTCTGTGTGCATGTGCACATTGCCATCTCTGTAATGGAATCAGACAGCACGTTGTTGGGGGCTGGCAGCCTGCAGTCCCAGCCTTTCATTGCAGGCTCCAGCTGTACATGTCTGGGCTATAAATAGAGCTGTGCTGCTGGTCCCTTGCAGTGCTGATGTCGCAGATGTGCAGTGCCTGCCTGCCTCTCTCCAGGCTGTGTGCTGCCTTCCTGCAGACAGCCCTGCTGACCCCGCTGCTTTCTGCGCTTTCCAGATGATGGGCTAAAAATAACTGTTCATTTGGGGGCTCAGAACTGCAGTTCAGCAAGGCAAAAAGTGATTTGATTTTTTTTACATCTTCCCAAGCTGCCGTGCCTTTTCTTGCTGTTGTGCTCTGGAGCCATGTAGAGGATTTTTCGTTATGGAAATCAGTTCATTTTTTTTGTGTTAACTCAGTGAACCGTAACTAAGCTGTGCATACAATGGCAGACACTGTAGAGTTAGAAAAGAGATTCTAGGCAGGCATGCTTTGTCTCCTGGCTTCTCTGGTCAGCTCAGAACCTGCTCTGCAGGAAGTTCAACTTGACTCTAACCCTCCCTCCACCTCTTTCTCCCTTTCCCCTTCAGCTTAGTGCACAGGGCAGGAGGGTAGGATTCTCCTACACTTTGCTATTTTAAGATTTAATAACAAGACAAAAGCATGCTTCCCTCCCACTTGCTTTTCAAGCTCTGAGAAGGTCAAGTTGGCAGACTGTAGGTGGGCTCCCTATCTCCTGTGCTTTTCACAGCTAGAGAAGATTTTTTTTTCTGCCAAGGCTGCTGTGTGGCAGTTGGGAGAACAGGTATTTGTCCTATGTGTGTGTGTATCTCACAGTATCCAAGATTTATTGACAGGGTCCAATATTGCTGTTTTGTGTTTAGGTCTGGCCTGCTTTGACTCTATTCCAAATAAAACCCAGTCTGAGGAAGATCTTGGAATTGGGTTAGATTTTAGAAGATGTCAGCTTGGAGCTTGACAGAAGTCAAAAAAGCCAGTTGGATGTTGGGAAGTAGGAGGAAAAGAGAAATTGCTATGCTCTAAATAAACTGTAATGGTATGGGCAGCTCTTTGATGCCATGTGTACTGTCACAGGGGCTAACTAACCAACAGCAGAGCATGGTGAATTCCATGGGATTTGGAGGGAATGGGAAGAAACACAGTGTGTAAATTGCCAAGTCCAGAGTCTCCAGCAGGGTTATCCCAGTTAACTCAAGTGTTTGCGTGTGCTGGGGCTGAAAGGAATGAGGCCCCTTTTTGTAGGAGGATAAACTGGTGGTGTTGGTTCTTGTATGCTGAAAGCCTGGTTCTTTTGGGCATTTCTGAGGATTGTTGGTGCATCTGGTTGAGGCAGGGTGCCCTGTGGGAACTGTCTGCTTCTCAAGGTAGTGGTCTGTTGCTTCCTTTAGATACAGGACTGATTCAGTGTGCTTGTGATTAGTGTGAGGTACTAGAACAGGCTGTTCTGGCATCAGCAATCCTTGTGGCATGAAGGGAGGGTGGAACTGTAATGAAAAATGTCACCAAAATGGAACTCATTGTAGGTGAGTCTTGCGTTATGTGATAAAAAAAGCCAGTGGTCTAAAAAGGAAAGTATTTTTAATATGGTAGCTCTAAGCTGTGTCGTGCTGTGAGGCAGACCTGCTGCAACTGCTTTCCCCTTCTCCACTTTGTCTTTAATCATCAGCTCAGCTGAACACCAGATTCCAGCTGATTTCCACACGGGTGTAGGTAACAAAATCCAGTGCCATCCCTGGGAATGCTGGAGTTCAGTCCATGAGTTACTTTGTGCTCAGTGATTGCTTCCTGTCAGTGTAGTTTACTTAGCCACTGACGTAATGTAAACCAAAGGCTTTGCCGTAATCTAATCCACGCAGGGACCTCTGTGACTCCAGTGAGTGGATAAATCTCATTTGGGTGAGCCTCTGTAGCGTGGGAATTAAATGTTTCCTACCAAGTCAGAAATAATGGCCTGTCATATCGGGGTTGCTATTGCTCCTTTTCTGTTGTTTTCTTTAGCTTTCCTTCGTCAGTGTTTGCTCCTTGAGGCAAGGGCCTATTCAGGCTTGGCTCTGGCTGAGCAGTTGGCTATGAATGTCTCTCTTTTTGGAGTGGATGATGCACCAGTTGTGGAATGATAGGAACAGCTGGATTCATAGCTTCCTGCTTTATTTTCAGCTACTCCAGAAGGGCACAGTCACAGGCTGTGCTGTTGAGAAAACAGAAGTCTAACAACAGCAAGTTCATAATTCTTTGCAAAACCTGATGTAAAGTCATCCTGATTTCTGAGGTTGGACTGGACGTAAAGAACGATTTCTCATTTTACAGTGAGGGTGATGAGGCCCTGGTGCAGGATGCCCACAGAAGCTGTGGCTGCCCCATCCCTGGAGGTTTCAGTGCCAGGCTGGATGGGGCTTGGAACCACCTGGGGTAATGACAGAGGAAAGAGGGGTTTGAGTCGATGGTCTCTGCAGGTTTCTTCCAGCTCAGGCTGCTCTGTGGGTCTGTGATTTTATACCAGGTGTGAAGCACAGAGTGAGGGAGGTCATAAGCCTGAGCAGAGGTTGTGCTCTGAAGAGTGGGACTGTCTTGCAGCACAGGAGCCACTGTCAATGGCACACAGGGGCTTAGAGGAGGGAGCTGACTGAGCATCTGCCACAGAAGGAATTGTCTTCTCCTCCTGAGGAAATGTGGACATAGGGGATGGTAAAATCAGACTAAGCAGGAATTCACTGACAGCAGTGAATTTCTGGGGTCTGCAGGCTGTGTGTGCAGCCTTGCTTTTCTCTGTTCTGAGGCTCTCTGTGAGTTTCTTCTGTTACCAAGCCTCTGTTTGCCGAGTCACTGACAGATCCCTTCTGGTTTGCACCTCAGCTTCTGCTGTTGAGTTCCAGATCTGCTGGGTCTGTCACCTTATCTGCTTCTACTGGGGCCCTCTCTGCACCCGCTTGTCCAATTCTGTTCTCCTTTTGTAGCCTCCAAGGGAAGCAGAAAAGGTGTGGTTGGTTGGAGTCCTGCATTAGCTTCATGCAATAATGATTTGCTGTCCACTTCTGGGTTTTTTTATGGATGTTGTACCCCAGTGTTACAGAATCCCTGTAAGACTTCTCCTCTGACAATGCTGCTGTTCTTGCAGTGTCTAGACTCATGGTTACCTCTGCAGTGGATCCACGCTTGTGTAGAAAAATTGTATTCCTCACCAGGCCCCCGTTACTCTTCAGGAGCTCTTGACAGAATGCCAGTCTTTGTCCTGTAGTTTATTCTTGTCTGTTGACTGGATTTCTGCATGTTTATTGCCTTTAAATATTAAGGCTCCTTCTCTTTTGTCCTCATCACTTTTCCTCTATTTTGATTTTATGTTTCAGTTTTTTTCCATTCTTCTGGCGTACTGGGGTGTTTTAACAATTGAAGGATTAGGAAAAATAAAAATTAATCCTGTTTGTTTAATGCATCTGTTCTGAATATCAGTTCTAAACCTTGCTGCTTTCTCCTAATGCATGCTAGGGGAATTTTGAAATCTGCTTGTGTTGGTCATTCTCATCTCTGGTGTGGGAAGCTGCTGGATCCTCACAATTCTGCTGCTGTCGCTTTTTTTCAGCTTTTCATTCTGTGCTGGCAGTTGTCAGGCCTGCCTTGTGTTTGTTTTGTGCAGAACGCCTTCCTCAAGCTGTTCCCCGCAGTAACACTGCTCAGATGGGAAGGGGTGTGAGCGGGCTGCTCCACACACTGAGGATGGCGGGGAGCGGCTGCAGCACCTCCAACGTGCTCGTGAAATTTCCCTGGGAAGTGCCTGTGCTAGACCCAAGTGATGAGGTGTTCCTCCTCCATCTGTCTTTGTTATTAGCTGCCCAAGCTTTGGGCTCTGTGAGTTTGGGGAGTGGTGAAATGCTGTCTCTGATGCTGTCGGTGATGCCCTTGGTGGTGCAGCACATTTTAATGCCTTTGAAAATACCTGATGGGTGTGTGGGTGCTGCCCTGGAAGGAGCGGCTGTTTGAGTGGTGTTTGAGCTGGGAATTCTTGCTTTAGCTCCCCTTCTGCTGTGTATCTGTGTCCTTTGTGTCACTTGCACAGGTCCAGGATGTGTCCCAGGACTGAATGTGCAGGTCTCAGCTCCAAGGGGAAACATCCCTGCATCTCCCTTCTGACATTGCGTGTGAAAGTGTTTGGAACCTGCAGTAACAGAATTCGCAAGAAAGGAAGAGTTCCCAGGGAAGGGAGAATGCTGTGTGGGGATTAAACTCTTTACCTCTCCCCCAGGCCCAAGGCTGGCCACCCTGGAGTAGCTTGATAAAGTGACAGATGGCAATTTACCTTATCTGGGTGAATTGCTTTAGGTAGCAAATTACTGTACGTTCCTTTCTCCTTGCTGTTCAGCTGAAACGTTTGGTTTTTTGACTGCATCATTAGGACCCACTTTTATCTTGACAATGCCAGATCACCTTTTAAGGGCAGATTTGGTGTCTGAGAGTTTTTTAATAGGCTGTTAGAAAACTGCCCTGTATTGGAGAGGAGCTGAGACAGCAGTTTGTCATCTGGGAAGCCTCTCCAGTGAGGTCAGACAACCTCAGCCTGCAGGACACCTCAGATGGATTCTGTAGTTTCCAACAACACCTCAAAGCTAGAGGGTTTTTCTGTTCCTTTGTTCACAAGGATTAAAGTCAGGGGGATCTTACTTCAGGAGTCAGACTGACCAAGTTCTGTAGCAATAGTGAACAGCTGTGGGAATTGGTTGAAATGGAGAACAGAGACTGGCTGTGGTCTCTGGGGAGCTGTGGAGTGGGGATCCTACTGAAAGCTAAAGGCATTGGTGCCTTAAATAATGTTTTTTAAAAAAAGGTTATAAATCCATCCTGCTTCATGTTGCTTCAACAATTTGTCTGTGCAGTGTGGTGCTGGCTGTGAGAATAGCTGTGGGAAGCTCCTCTTTAATTAAAGTAAATGCAATTAATTGAGAAGCGGTAAATGAGCGTCTGAAGCTTGCACTGTTTTCAGTGCTTGTACTTCCCTTCTGCAAATAGAGCATTTCCATGTTGTGAGTGCCTTCTGTCAGATCACAGGATTCAGTTGTGTTAATATTTATGGAACTAATTAACTTTTTTGTTTTCTTTTTCTCTCTAGCTGTGGGTAAGTCTCTTAACATTAAAAAAGCCAAAAGACTCCAATTAGCTCGTGGTTGAGCACTACACAAACACAGACATTTTCCAGGGAGCCCAAACCTTCCAAAATGTTTTGCAGCCTGCTCCAGGGGAGGAGGCTGTCAGTGGGAAGAGCTTGAAATGAGTCCTAGGAGTTTGAAGGATGTGTCAGATTGCTCTAGTTTCTTTATTTGGTTGGTTCCTTGGCTGTGCCTGCTGTGTAAGGCTCACCAGTAGCACCAGTGGAAGGTTCTGCCTGCCCTGGAGCAGCCTTTCTGTGCTGCTGGGTGGATGGAGAGGAGGACAGGGCTCAGTGAGGGATTGGAGACTTCTCAGGAGAAGCTCCTGAGGCCCTGCTCTCTGCTTTTGCAAAGCCTTCTTCCAGACTTGGTGGAAGTTGGGTGCTCAAACACGAGCTTTTTAGGGCAAACATAGCAGTGCCTTGTGTCACCAAAGGGCTTGCTGAGTTTGAGGCCAGGGTGGTTCCTTGCCTTCCTGGCCAGGAGTGCTGGGGCATGGCAGTTGCATGTCTTGCTCTGTCTGATCATGATTTCTGGAGCTTTAAAAAGATACTGATCTAGCCTGGTATTCTCCTGTGAAATGAGTTTAAAATGGTTGGACATCCTTACACAAAAATAGATCAGCGCTGCTTAGGAGAGTATTCAATCTGCAGTGTTACAAAAGAGGGTTGTGAACTGAAATCCTTGTTAAAGCTTTAACACAATTGAGTTACAAAGTTAGGAATTCTACAAAGAGAGGGGTGGAATGGCTCTGCACTGGTGCCAAAGGAGCCTCCCAGTGCAAGTTCCAGTAATGCAAACCTCTTGTGGGGTGTGAGAGGGATGGCTCAACACTGCAGGAATTGTGAAACCAGATTGAGAAACCAAACCTCTGAGGGGCGAGGAAGCAGTTGTGGAAAGGGCAGATTGATAGCTCTGGAAGTCAGAGCCATTTCCTTGTCACCAGCAGTGCTATGGTGTTGTGTCACACTGTCACGTGTCTTTCTGAAATACGTGTGCTGGGAGTTTAATAAACACTCTCTTTAGAAAATCGGTGGAGGCTGGTGAAGGGTGGGTGGCATGAGAGGTTTCCCTCTTCTGGGTTGCCCCTCCTGACTCATCTTGATGCATTTCTGAGGTGCAGGAATAAGTGAGCCTCCTGTAGCTAACCCCTCTGGGAAATGTCCATGTGAAGTGCTTTTTTTTGTTGTGGTTTTTTTTTCCCCCACAAACTTCTATGCTGTATACATCACATTTCTGATTTACTGAGAGGTAAATCTCTTCCTTGCTGATGTGGGTCTTACTGAGTTACAGGGAGTTCTCAAAAGTTCATGTCTGTTATTCAGACCTATAATGTTATGCTATTCTGTGCAAGTTGCCCTTTATTCTGGTCTTTATGAGCAATTTATGGACCAAGGTTTTGTTTATGCTTGGGTTGAAATGCATGTGTCAGCTGTAGATCTGTTTATCCCCTTTAGCATTTCAGAGTGGCATCACTGATGTTAGTGTGGCATAACTGGTAATAACATCTAATTTGGGCTTAGGTTTTTTGTCAAATGGCTGCTAGAAAGGGGGAGTTTTGTTCATTTTCTTTTTGTTTTAATGAAGCTTTTAACACAGTAAATCTCAATGTACATCGTCTGAGCTAAATATGGGAAACACAGTTATGCAAGGATTAAATGCAGTGGGTACTGGAATATTCTGGGTTGATTGAAATGATAATTTGGACAGATTTAGATTGAACTAGCAGTGTTGCAAATGTTCTATAAGAGAAACCACAGAATATTTTTGAGAAAATCCTGCTGCAGAAGAACAGGATATCCAAACAGCTCTTCAAACAAGAAGGGATTGTGAGCTGGGAGGTACGTAGTGATAGTGATAACCACCTGCAGTGAGATGTGGTGTTCTAGAGAGTCCCAGGCAGGAAATTTGAGGGAAAATGGGGCATACAAACTTGTTTCCTGACCCCCTTGTGCTGTGTTGATTGCTTGGAGAACACACAGCAAATCAACAGATCTGCTTCAAGAATTTTGGCTTCTGTGAACATTGAGGATGTTCGTGCCTGGTGTGGCTGTGCACAAACATGCTCTGGGCTGTTTTCTGTTGCATTTCCTATGTCCATGGCTTTTTAACTTTGTTTTTCCTTCTGTCTATTTTCCTCTCCAAGGTTATTTGTAAATTCAGGTCACTGAGCATTATGTAACGGGAATGGGCTTCTTTAGCATGGAGAGGACATTTCCAGCTGCTGTGGGTACAGCCTGTGTCTGTGCATGCAGCAGTTATTTCACAGTGTGCTTTGAGTTGGAATAACCTGGTGTGCCTGTTGACAGGGAGGCATGGGGAGGCTTTTCCATTCCAGACTGCAGCAATTCTGTTGTCACAAATCACAATTTTAAATTGCTTTGTTCATTCACACTTCTGTATTTTTTTCTCAGCAGAGCCTCTGGCTATTGCTTTTGATTCATGCCAGTAATTTGTGACTGCAGGGCTGGGCTTGGGTAGGTGTGTTCCTCTGCAGCTGCAGGTGTGCTTGTTGTTTTAGTACCTGAGTGGGTTTTTGTTTATGGAAATAGCGTACAGATGTCTAGGTATTGTTCATTATAACTTTTTCATGTACTTTCTTCCTCCAGAACAGAGAGCATTGGCCTGTTTACCTGTGTTGGGTGTAAGTGGCAGGGTTTTGGTAGCAGAACAGAAGCCAGAGTTGTCACATTCTGGGCACAGCCATGTCCAAAGAGCTCAAGTGCACCCAGTGCAGCCACAGCTGAGCCTGTCAGGCACTATGGTGCTGTATCTGGGAAAATGTTAATTAAGAAGGAGTAGAAAAAAATTGAGAGAGCCCTATGAACACCAGGGACAGGAAAAGAGGTGCTCCAGCCACCAAGACCCCAGTGGGTAAGTGTGAGGAGGAAGGAGCAGCAGAGAATGACTGTAATGCCATTCCCTGGCCCTGTGCACTGCTCAAGGGAGCTGGCAATGAAGAAGACAGAATGAAGGAGTAGAGCTGAGAAGGGGGTGGGTTGGGGGAAGGTGTTTTAGTGTTTGCTTTTCATCATCTGAATCTTATTTTAATTGGCAATACATTACATTAATTTTCCCTGAGTCAAGTCTGTTTTGCCTGTGATGGTAACTGCTGAGTGATCTCCCTGTTGTTTACCTCAGCCCACAAACTTTTCATCTTATTTTTCTCCCCTGTTTTTTTGAGGAGGGAGGGAGCAGCTGGGTGGGGTCTGGCCAAGGTTGGCACACAGCATCACAGCAGCTCAGTAAAAACTGAGAAGAAACTCAGTACCTGGTAGAACTTTCTCTGTGGTGGTTCCTCTGCCTTCCTTACTGTGTTTTTCAGCTGAATGTCTTCTGAGCATTGTGCAGATGCAGAGACACCTTTGAGTGAGAGCTGAATTCCTTTGCTTTTAATTGAGGCTCCTAGGTGCTGAAGCAAGTCCTTCTTCCACACATCTGTGGAACCTGTAAACCTGTAACAACATCGTGGTCCTTGTGACCTGAAGGTCAGAATTAGGAGCCCTCTATTCAGGTGAGGAAAGGGAACAGGACACAGCCATGTACTCCAGTTTGCATTCAGGGGAGTACAGAACAGATCTTGGGCCCCTCTAGGTGTTTCTTCTGCCTGTCTTTGCTGTGTGGGAGGTGCTGCTCTGGCTGTGTCTGCATTGCTGACAGTAGCACAAGAGGACCTACCTGTGGCAGAGCAGAACAGATCTCTGGAGAGTGTTATTTTTCACATGTTAGATGTGCTCATTAGAGGGCAGCAGAATAACTCTTCCTTTTTCTAGGTCAGGTCTATATTTTTCAATATTTTTCATCTCTGCAGGGCATAGAACAAAATTTTCCAGTTCCTCCTTCAGTTTTTCCTGGTGCATTGTGTACATGCTTATATGAAAACCTCAGCCCATATAAAGAAATATGGAGTATTTATAGTAAAACTTGCTTTTTTGAAGCTTGGGGGGGGTTGCAGGCTCATATGAGAGAGGGCTTCTCTGAGCTTAAACCACAAATGGTCAGCACAATATGTGGAAAAGCCAAAAAGAATATTTCACAGCTAACTAGGTTTTTGCTCAGCTTAATTCTTATTTGACCTATATGTCCATATGCATCTATGGATTTGTTTGCTGCACTCCAGCTGCTGCTGCCACCTTTTTCTGCTTGAAGAAAATGTTAAAGAACCAATCTTGCTTCATCCAAAAGTAATCTTTAAATGAGATCTGATAGTACCCCCCCACATCCTCTGGAATGTAAATACTATCAATAATTATGGCACTGTCCTTAAAGGCTGAGTGAGGCTGGGATTTGGAGTCCAGCATCACAATACTTGAAATGCATTATTTATTATGTAACATTCATAGAAGGCAGCTGTAGCACTGGCTTTGTAGCCAGGGTGTTTCAGGCTTCTGAAAGAGCTGGGTACAAGTGCTAGGGGTGAACATCTCCCATGCACGTCTTACTGGCAATGTTCTGCATGCTGTTGACTTTTGGAGGAGATAAGCTGGTTCAAGACAGCTGGAATAGCAGGAAATTTTTTGGGTTTTTTAGGTTTAGCAGCATCAGCCCTTGGTTTCCAACAGCTGACTGATTTTGGAAGGTCCTCAGTGGAAGCAAAGCTTCATTAACCAGTCTTTGCTCCTTGGCCTGACATGGTGGAGCAGGTGGGAGGATTTGGAGGGGGAGACATGACACCTTCCTCTCCTACCCACAATGTGTTGTGTGTTTTGACATCCTGCAGGCTTCTTTATCTGCCTGTCCTCTACCCCAAGGGACAGATCCCTCAGGAGTCTGCAAGTGCCTTGTGTTCCTCTCATGCATGAGGGCTTCACGAAAGCAAACTGTACTTGGCTGCTGCTTTCTGCCCTGAATCATTTTTTAGGGTGGCAATATCCAAACCCACAGACTGCTGAAATGGAGTGACCTTCTTGCTACTGTCAAATGTTGTTCCTGGCACAGTGGCTTGGATCAGTCCTGCCTCCTGGAGAAGTCCAGATTGTGCTTTGCACTCCTAGTTTGGGATCCACCATGTAGCTGGCGTTTTCTTCACATCATGCTGTGACACCTCAGCAAAGTCAGGGCTAATGGGGAGCTCCTCATCAGGGAAGGGAAGTTGAACAAAGCCATAAAAATGTGCACCCTGGCTCACAGCTCTTGGCAGCTCTTGGGCCATTAGGTAAAATTAATATCCTGTCAGCGGGGTAAAAAGATTAAACTCCGTATTACACCAAGTGAGAAACATGATGAGTCTGTAGGCGTGTGGATTTAAATCCATTGGACTGTGATCCATATTAGGAAATTAGCAGGCACAGCACTCATGCCACAGCCCTCTTCATGCGGAGAAATACTCTTCCTGCCAGCATCTTCTGTGCAATGTGGGAAGACTGCTGGCTTCCCTTATATAGTGGAAGTCTTTGCTGGGAACTAATGTGGTATTTTGTTGAAGATACAGGTGTTCTCAATATGTGGTTTGGGTTTTTTTGGGTGTGGTGAGCCTAAGTACTGCAGATAGATACTACTTGGTAAGAGATTGTGTAGCTTTTTTGTTCAGGGAGCACTTTATTCACAGGAAGGATGCCAGTCCTTGTTGCCCTGTAAGTGTGGGGACACTGAATGAGAGCTGAGGGGATGGATGGGCAGTCCCAAGGTTTGCTGCTGCAGTCCCAGACCTGAAAAGATCAAGGCAATGCCAAATGTGTGGCAGCCCCGAAACCTGACAAGGAGTGTAAGAGAAGCACCTACTCGTGGTGGTTTGTTCCTTTGCCGTCCCCTGTTATTTCTTTTAACATCATGGGTGTTCTGGCCACAGCTCTGTGCTGGCAGCTGCTGATCTCATCTCTGCGTGGGGTGGATGGGGCTGGACCCGTTTTTGCTGCTGCAGACAGTGTAAAAGACTTCATTGTCTGCCTGTGCTGCTGCCAGGGGAGAGCATCAAGTACAAAGTGGCAGAGCCCTGTCTTTTTTTTTTTATTTGACTTGCTTTAAGATAGATTCTACCAAGAAAATGTCATTCCGAGATGGGTAACCGATGCTGACCTGCAGGCTTGAAATAAAGTAAAGGTGAAGAGGTGATGGGCTGGAGAAAAAAAAACAACGTAACAGCTTCTACCTCTTCTAGAGGGGCCCAGACCTTGTTTTCCTTTTAAAAGATTTCTTCTGTGTTTAAGTGAGTCAAATGGGGATATTGGAGTAGAGAGACTTGCTCTAAGACCTCTTTTAAAAAACAATTCTTGTGTGAGAACCCTTGTGGGCCAGACAAAGAGCTCCTGACAGGGGGGCAGCCTAGCTTTGTCAGGAGATGAAGAATGCTGTGGGAGGTCTGCACAGAGCTGATGGTCCCAGGGGTCTGTGGAGGGGCTTGGTAGGGGGATGGTGCCCCGTGTCCCTGGAGCCAGATGGGGAGCAGGGTGTGGATGTAGGTCTGTCCAGGGGGGAGGATGCTGTGTGAGGGAGTGTGTTGTGTAAGATGACAGAGCTGGTGATCCTGTTGGTGCCTCAGGGCTTTTGAGAGCTCTGAATTGTCAGCTGAAGCGGAAGAGCTGTTCAGACAGCACAAAAGCAGCAGCCACCAGCAGTGGCAGTGGCAGCTAGAAGAGATGGTGAAGCAGTGTTTGGACCAGTTCCACCGATAGGGCAGTCTGTGCTCCCGGGAGGAGGGAAGGAGACTTGACATGCTTGGGCACCACCTGGAATGGGTGTTTGCATGGGCTAGGCTTGTTGAACTGTTTCATCAACATCACCACCATGTAACAAAAACCATCAAACTGATAGTTCACTCTGTCATGTTTGAATGCTAGAACTAAAAAGACCCTTTCAAAGTTCAAGTGCCATTATGATCACACAGAGACTGCATGCAGACATAGGATCACCTTGATCTGCCCTTTAGGGGCTTCTGCTTGGCAGTTTCAGTCTTGCCCTTGTCAGTTGTATGGCGCTTGTTAAAAAAAGCCATCTTGTCTCTGGCCTAGATTGACCAGGGAAGGCTGTGTGCTCATGTGGGGCAGGATAGACTCAAGTTCCATCTCCACCCAATCACAGGCCAGAAGAGGAAGGATTTTATGCCTTGTACTTCTCCAGGCAGTTGTTTTTCCAGCTCTGTTTTTCAAATACTTCCCAGTTTTGAAGTCTGCTGTATGTGGCCCTAAAAAGGGGAGGGATGGGAAGTGTTCTGCATTGCTGATCCTGCATGTCAGTCATTGCCCAAATGAGCTGGGGGCTGAGATCAAACATATGCCTGTCACAAGCTATTTGGGAAGCTTTCCTGGGTATTCTCACCCTCCTTATTTTATGGTAGTGTTTTAGTCCTCTGCGTGTGCAGCAGTTTATAAAGGCACTTATGATGCAAGTGGTGTTTGAACTGACTGATCAGAATGTGACTGGATCGAGCTTGCAACTCTTAAATTATGTAAATAATGAAAGTGTGCCTGGTGTTACACAGGCTGAGTTGTGGTGCTCTTTTCTGTGTCTAAATCTAAAATAACTATGTATATATTGCTTTAACAGACTGTTGGGTAAACGAAATGAGTGTGATTAGATTTAATACGTGGCTGCCCAGTGGTAGAAGATGTGGCTGGACTCGATGCTTCCTCAGTGCTCCCAAACTGCAGGTGTGTGTGTTTCCTGGAGTGCAGGAGCTCTGGCAGCTGCAGCTGGTGGGATTAACTCCTGGACGTATGGCTGTGCAATAGATAGGGCACTGTGGGGAGGGGACCACGCTACGCTAATCTGCCACACAGACTTAACAATCAAGGGCAAGCTCTGACAAGTGATTACTTTTTTCATTTCACTCTCAATGCATGGAGCGTTGTGAGGGGGGAAACCAGCTCGTGCCACAGGGAGCCTGAGACCAGGCATGTTAAAGAATCCAAGGAGGAGTGCCAGGAGAGGAGAATTAATCAACAGTTAAAATAACACAGTGGAAACTTTGCCGTGGTCCTAAAGCTCTGGGTAAGGTACAGAGTAATTACTTCACAAAAAGATTTGATTAGAGCAGTCAGGAAGTGGCTCTACGAACTCTTTCTGATTTTCTTCCTGCTGCTGTGTAGGCATTGCCCAGTCCTTGTGAGTGTGGACATGAAGTTCACTGGACTTCCTTAGCACAGGGGCAGGAAAAGCACACGTGCCTCACCTCAGGGGAGGTAAAGGAGCTCCCAGCAGTGTCTGCAGTCAGTGCTGTCCTTCCTGAGCTTCCATGTTTATCTGCAGATCAGGTTTTTGGCATTGATGCCAAAAGTGTGGAATAGGAGCCATGACTCAATGGATCGGAGCTCTTTTGCTTGGAGAAGATGACTGTGAGGAAAGAAGAGCTGATTAAATTTAATCAAATAGGCTTGCCCCAGAGGCTAAACTTGTTCCCAGTGTCTTCCAGTAATATAAGTGGGGAAAAAACAAACTGGAAGATGTTGGGTTCAAGGTGGGCAAGGATCCTTCAGTAAAATGGCAGTTAAGTTGCAGGACCCTTGCCCATAGTTGTTCTGAATTTTTGGTGCTCACATGGATTTGAAGCAGATCCTCCAAAATAAAATTTCATGCATGCAGGCACTCTCTACTTGGCCATGACACAAAGCTGTGGTCAGGCCTGGTATGTTCTAAGCTCGGTGGTGCTATTTGCTGGTGGTGAAGCTGGACACCAGGGCTCCAGTTCAAGTCCTCAAAGTGCCTTCTGTTCATGCTTTGGGAGATGTTGGTGTGTAGCCTCTGCCTGTGGCTGGGCAGAAATGGTGAGAGGCCAGGGGGGCTTCCCATGGGTGCTCCAGTGGGTGTTCCCTCCAGCCCACTTTCAGAGGCTTTTTTGTGTCTCCTGAAGCTCCACCTGGACATGGGGCAGAGGGGCTGCCAATGGTACAGCTAAGCAGTGCCCAAGTGGAATTTTTTGTTCTTGCCCTGATCCCAGTCCCAAATACATTCATGCAGTCACTCTGCCCCTTGGCTATTTTAGAATAAAGTTGTCATTGCAGTATTTCTGTTGCAGTTTAGAAACTGGAATCAAAGTGTTAAGAATCTGACCTTGTACGTGCTTTTAAATACGGTTCTGTGGCAGACCTGCTGGAACTGAGAACAGCTGATTAAAATACTTCTGGGGTACAAGTTAAGCTTTGGGCTTTTTTTGTCTATTCTGCCTGTAACGTTTTTGTAGCTGCCAGAGAATTGGTCTATCTTCCCAGTCTGTTTTGCAGTCATTAGTCTGTACTTACTTTCTTCTTTCCTGTGCTTCCTGCTGTCCTTTAGATCCATCATGGAATTAATTGGTGAGGAAAAAAGAACAGGGAAAAAAATATTGTCCACTGCTCATGGCAGCAATTTGCTGGCAATGCAATCTCAGGTTAAGTACGGAATTGTAATATCCCTTTCTGTAAAATACCAGGCATCTGCTCTGTGTTTCTTGCTTCAGAATAGGATATGCAGGTTTTGTCTGGAAAATAAGGCCTATGGCCAAGACTGGAAGTGTGGGCTACTTAGCCCTAGCAAGGAGAAGGAGAGATTACAGTTCAACAAGCAAACATGGCAAAAACATGGTAAGCAATAGAAATGCTGAGTCTGCTGCCCTCAGGAAAGGCTAACTTGAGCCAAAGTGGTTGGGAAGCCACTGTTTGGAGGCCAGGAAAGAACTACTGTTTGGAAAGCAGAGGCAGTGATATGTTAGAAAGGTCAGGGACTGATTGGATTAACTAAGGCAGCATCAAAAAGAGAGAGCTCATCAAAAAGAAAGCAAGGTGTGGGGCAAGGCTTTTTATAACTTCTCCTTGGTCTTGCCCAGGATCAGGCACTGGGAACTCCTCAGAAGAGGCTGGAATTTCTCTCTGCCCCGTTGTCCTAGCAAAGGATGTGTCTGTAGGTCTTCCTGGAGCCTGGCCTCTGCACACTGCAGGGTCTTGAATTGTGTGAACTTCTCCCAAGCTTTCCTTCTCACCTTGTGCCCATTCATAAAGCAGACCAGAGCACTGAGTCCTCTCCTCTAATTTTCTCTTCTAATTCTCTTTTCTTCTGTTTGTTTGCTTGTGCTACAATTCAAGCTGTATCTGTTTATTCCTTGTACAATTCCCGTGTGTGCATCTGAAGGGACTTTTGTCGTGTTTCATCTTTAATTTAGAGGCACGTGCTCCTCTCTGGCTGTGTGCTCTGGGCCACACAGGACAGAGGAGTGGCTGAGGGAGCAGCACAGATTTTCTGTGTATCTATGCTCTGTCATGTGCCTGGGACCAGTCAGGAATCTGCTGTTTGCAAACACAAAACATGTAACTTGTTGGACCATGGCAGTCAGGATACAGAGATGTGTGCCTCCAAATGTTCTTCATATCTGCTGTATTTTTTTAATCTTTCCTGAGGGCCCTGTGGGGCAAAGTTTAGTGTCCAGACATCTCTGCCTGATTTTTTTCATGTCAGCAGCTCTCCAGGAGCCAGTTGAGGCACTTCCTGACTTGTTACATGTATCTGAAAGCTGCTGCATCCTTGGTGGGCTTTCACAGCCTCTTCCCACCAGCTTCCTCATAGCCTTGAGCTGATTGTTTTTTGTTGTGTAGTTTTGGTGGGCTAATTTTTACCAAGATCTCCCTTCTGGGTTTTGAGGCAGAGCACTGACATCCCAGTACCCCTAAAGAGTGAGTAGGACAGGAAGAGAGGACTGTAGGCAAGGTGGAGAGCTCCTTCCTGGAACAGTTACAGGACCCTGGGAGGAGAGGGGAGGCACTTGTGCCACGACAGGCACAGGCTGTAACTCTGTGGGGAAGAAGATGCTGTGGCAGTGTTCACTGTAACTGTTTAACAGACAGGTGTGGGACACAGAATTCACCCCAAAAGCTTTCTATTCAGTGTGTATCCTGGTTTCTCTGTAGGAGTCCTCTGCCAGCTGCTCCCCTCCTTTACCTTCTGTCTGATAACAGGGGCTCTTCTGGAGTCGTGTGGCTGAGAAACCCTGAGAAACCAAAAAAAGGCAAAGTTGTGGTGTTGTGCCAAGTCCTGCCTCTGGTCATCTCCCTCTCCCATGCCTCATGTTGCCTTTTTTCCCAGTGGAGCTGTGGCCTCTGTGTTTTGGCTGGCTGTTCTAATAATTAGGCCCTTGGGAGAGGCAGAACCCAGCTAGGAAATCTGTAGCCAGAAGTACTAAAGGAGAAGGTGAGATAGGGGAGGAAGGAATATTTTTCCAGGCTGTTGATGAGCTGGTGTTAGAGCAGGTCAAAACCTGCTGCTTGATGTTGACCCCTGAGCTGTTTCTGAAGCTGCTTCTGTGTTTTGCTTCCAGGCTGCAATCAGAGTGGGAATTGGTTGTGGAATATTTGATCAGGGAATTTATTTCTTCCTTCTGATGGTCAGATGTGCTCCTGTGTGTGTGAGAACTGTTTTTGCAAGGTGAGGGTTGGGCTGGGTCAACCAATGGCTCTCATGTTTCTCTTTTTTTCTCATGGCTTGGTTGGTGCTGTCAGTGCTGAATCTCTTAGTGACAGGATCATCCCCACCCACCCAGCAAGCTTGGCATTGAGCTGGTGTGCTGTGTCAGAGCAAAAAATGTCCAAATTGGGCACTCCCATCTTCCCAGCAGCCAGCAGGGAAGACCTTGGGGGTATAGCAGCACTTTGCTCAAAATGCTTAGCTGGGTACTTAAAACATCCAGGGCCTAGCAGCTGTTACAAAAAAACAAACCAGAGAACTGCACAAGTAGAAAGCTGTAGGTGCCACCAGTGCCAAATGCAGTGAGTGCCTCTGCTCCTCCAGCTGTGAGGTTCTGCAGATGTTCCCCCTCTCCTTGCCTGTGAACCTGTCCTGAGGACTTGGGAGTGCTTGTGTGCTCACTGGTGTCAGGCTGGAATAGGGGCAGCAGTTGGACTAGAGATATGTTGCTACTGATGACTTTTAACTTCTGTCTAAAGTAGATTATGGGTACTGTAGACCTTGGGGCTGGAGTGTGAGAGATCAGTCCAGCAGTCTCACACAGCTCCCTGTGCTCCTGAGCATGCTTCTCCCTTGCTGTGGCTCAGCTCATGAATGAAGCAGGAAGCTGACCTGGGTGTGGGGATGTTGGGTTTGTGTGCAGGACCCCAGGGAGGCAGGCTGGGAGAACCAACAACAAATGCTTGGATAAGCCAAGGCTAAGCTCTCATTTACCAGCACCCTGAGCTGCTGTGGAGCCTGCTTGCCTTTGTCTCTGTGCCAAGTTTCCAGATGTCATGCATTGGTACTGCCCCTGGTATTGATACTGCTTCACATTCCATGTCGATCTTTCCAGGGGAAACAGCCCTGGCTCTGTGTCATTAACACAGAAGTCGATTACAGTTGATTTTTTTTTTCTTTAGTTCCATTAGAGCCAAGCAATTCAATATTGCACTCAGTATTCCCTGGAGCAAGAAACCAGCACTTTGCAGACCTCTTCCCTGCTCCCCAAAGCATCCTGCCCGCACCACTGCAGAATCTGAGAGTGTTTCTGCAATCCCTTTAGCAGTAGGTGGGGCATTGGCATGCTGAGACCTTGCAGTGGTGTCCTGGAGATGTTGCCTGTACAGGCATGTGGTGGAAGAGGCTGCCACTTTGCCAGGAAAGCAGGTTTACTGAACAGAGAATTTATTAAATGAAATGAGGGCTCCTTCCCTGATGTGTGGCCCAGCCAGGGGCGAGGACTGCCTCCTCCAGAGGCTGAATACCCTCAGGTTTTTTGACTGACATGTTTTTTTGGAGTGTGTGTTTTGCAGCTCTCTGAACAATGGTGGCAGAGTGGTCCTTCCTGTTGAAAAGGTAGCCTGAGATAGCTACTTGCCAGTGTTAGAAGGGTGCATTCAGGGCCATCCAGCAAATCTGGATTGCAATACACCCTTTAGATGCTAATTAGCAAATCACCCTAGAAGAAACAGGGAAACTGTTAGCTGGGATGAATACTTTAGTGGCTCTTCCAAGGTTTTTCTAGGATTTCTCATGGTTTTGCACATGTGTCTTCACTGTTTCCTTGTATTTCTGGACTCTTATGAAGAAGGGAGGGCTTCAGGAATATATTTTAGGCAGTCTTTTCCTGCTTTGGGTGAGTCCATATTGCTGTTGGAGTAGTTGCTGCCACTGGAGATGGAGGGGTGCAGAGGTCAGGCTTGGATGTTACTTTTGGGTCAGCTGTCATGAAAAGTCAGAGGTTCATATTTTTCTGGAAAGCACTGATTGGCATAAGCACAGTTGTTGCTCAAGTGGAAGTTGCTGGAGTGAAGTACTTGATGCCTTTCTAGCAAACTAGACACTGAGGAGGTAATGGTGGGGGGAATGCTCTCCTCTCCCAGCTCTTCTCTGCCTTGTGCTGTGCCCCTGAATGCTTATTCCTTCTCAGCTGATGGAAGGAGAGAATCTGTCCAGTCTGTGCCTTATGTGCCCTGTGGGGAAGAGAGGGCTTAGTGTGGAGGTGCTTCAGGTCACCAGGCTAGGAGCAGAAATGCTCCTCCTGCCAGCTCTTCTCCCTGTCTGCCCAGATGGGCTTTTCTGTGAGCTTTGGTTTTGCTGTGGCAGCCCCACTCCTTTCTATTGCAAGACAAACCTCACTGAACCTTTCATGGTGTCCTGTGTGTGTCCAGCTTCCTCTGATATCCTTGTTTCTGCCCCTTCCCTTGTTGTTCCCACTTCTCTCCTTTTGCTCTTTGCAACAGCTTCATCCTTATGCTCCTGTCATTTGTAACTATGATTTCAGCCAGTTTTTGTCAGTCTTCTCTTGACCTTCATGGCTCAGTTCTTCCTCCTTCACTGTGGAGACATTGGTGATGTGATCTGTGCTGCTGAAGCTCCTGTAGGCAACTCCCACTTATTGCTGATCTTGTGATGGTTTTGTTTTTACCCTGAAGTTACATATCTGCAGAGTCTACTCAATGCAGTTTGTGGCTGGCATTGTTGCCTGGAAATACAATTAAGTATTGATCGCTGGGCATTCAGCAGTCAAATGAGTTAATATATTAATTATGTGTAAGAGTATGTCATTCCAGTAATGTTTATTACCAACTGCTGCCATAGTGGATAATAAACAATGAGAGGAAATGTGTAGATGGACCTTGGAGTGGTGTTTGCTTTCTCTTTTGCCTTTTAATGGATATCAGTCCCTTGACCAGTGGTTGTCTGGGCATTGCTGTCTTGTTGATGCTGTTGTTTCTTGTCTGTTCCTGCTCGTTGTTCTCTGCTGATGATAATTTTTCAGAAACCATACACTTACCCCAGTGGTTAGTTCATTGGAAGGCCAGGCTGGAGTAATCCCAGTTAATATCTTGCTTCCATGGGCTTCCTGGGAAATGGCAGTGCCTGCCTTACTCAGACTGTCTGTCAGGGATTGGTCTGATTCAGGAGCTGAGGAGTTACTGGCTGGAAGATGTGTCTCTTCTGTCAAGCCTCTACGTCTCAGAGTGTAAAAAAACCCCCACCTTGTCCTCCTTGCTCCCTGGTGGTCTTCACTGCTCTGACTCCCACCCCTTTCTCAGACCTACAGAGGGGAACCATTGTGAAAAAAAATGTTTCTCTGCTGGGAAGTCTTGCTACCAGTTCTGTCCTTTAAAATTCTTTGAAAACCTCTGGCCAAAGGCAGCTTTTGATAGGAGTTGTGTGATTAACCTGAAACAGTTCCTGCTGGCTTCCCCTGTGCCGCAACTGGTGTAAAACATCCCATAGCCTGACCTCAGTGTGTGTGGTGGGAGATTCTTTGTGTGTCCAGAGAAGGGCAGTTGTGAGAAATGGATTTGTAGAGGATTCTTAAAGCCTGAAATGCTGTAACCAGGCAATGGCTTGGTTTCTGATTGACAGGCATTGCATGTAACATCTTCTGTGTCTCACCCATCTCTGAGGCTGAGAATGGAATAAAATCTTTTCAAATGCCTCTCAGTTGCCCTGTCTCTGTAGAGCTGGGTTTTAATCCACCAGGCAGTGGAGCTGGTGAAGAGTCTGGAGGAGCTGAGGGAGCTGAGGGGGGCTCAGTCTGGAGAAAAGGAGGCTCAGGAGGAGCTTTCTCACTCTACAACTCCCTGACAGGAGGATGCAGCCAGGTGAGGCTTGGGCTCTGCTCCCAGGGAACAAGGGACCAGAGGAAATGGCCTCATGCTGTACCAGGGGAGGTTTAGATTGGATACTGGGGAGAAGTTCTTCACTCAAAGGGTGATCAGGCACTGGACAGTGCTGCCCAGGACGGTGGTAGAGTCACAGAGTGTTCAGAGGGCATTTGTGGGACATGGCCTAATGATGGAACCTACAGGGTTAGGTTAGTGGTTGGAGTTGATGATCTTAGAAGTCCTTTCCTGAAATCCAGCCTAAACTTCCCCGACTCAGCTCCCCTNCTTGGGCTCTGCTCCCAGGGAACAAGGGACCAGAGGAAATGGCCTCATGCTGTACCAGGGGAGGTTTAGATTGGATACTGGGGAGAAGTTCTTCACTCAAAGGGTGATCAGGCACTGGACAGTGCTGCCCAGGACGGTGGTAGAGTCACAGAGTGTTCAGAGGGCATTTGTGGGACATGGCCTAATGATGGAACCTACAGGGTTAGGTTAGTGGTTGGAGTTGATGATCTTAGAAGTCCTTTCCTGAAATCCAGCCTAAACTTCCCCGACTCAGCTCCCCTTTTCCTCATGTCCTGTCACTGGTCATGAGAGTGAAGAGATCAGTGTTTGCCCCTCTGCTTGCCCTCGGGTGCACGTTGAAGACCACAATGAAGTCTCCCCTCAGTCTTGCCAGGCTGAACAAAGTGACTTGAGCTGCTCCTCATAAAGCTTCCCCTCCAGACCCTTTCCCATCCTTGTCCCTCTTTGGAAGCTCTCGATGAGCTTGATAATTTTTTTTATTATGGTGCCCNGAGCTGGTGAAGAGTCTGGAGCAGCTGAGGGGGGCTCAGTCTGGAGAAAAGGAGGCTCAGGAGGAGCCTTCTCACTCTACAACTCCCTGACAGGAGGATGCAGCCAGGTGGGCTTGGGCTCTGCTCCCAGGGAAAAGGGACCAGAGCAAATGGCCTCATGCTGTACCAGGGGAGGTTTAGATTGGATACTGGGGAAAAGTTCTTCACTCAAAGGGTCATCAGGCACTGGGAAGTGCTGCCCAGGATGGTGGTAGAGTCACATCCCTGGGAGTGTTCAGAGGGCATCTCTGGTGCTTAGGGACATGGCCTAATGGTGGAACGTGCAGGGGTAGGTTGGTGGTTGGATTTGATGATCTTAGAAGTCCTTTCCTGAAATCCAGCCTAAACTTCCCCGACTCAGCTCCCCCTTTCCTCATGTCCTGTCACTGGTCATGAGAGTGAAGAGATCAGTGTTTGCCCCTCTGCTTGCCCTCGGGTGCATGTTGAAGACCACAATGAAGTCTCCCCTCAGTCTTGCCAGGCTGAACAAAGTGACTTGAGCTGCTCCTCATAAAGCTTCCCCTCCAGACCCTTTCCCATCCTTGTCCCTCTCTGGAAGCTCTCGATGAGCTTGATAATTTTTTTTATTATGGTGCCCGAAACTGCACACAGGACTCAGAGGTGAGGCCACAACAGTGCAAAGCAGAGTGGGAAAATCCCTTCCTTTGCCCAGCTGGCAATGCTGTTTTATTTTTTGTTTCATTAGTTTCTCTTCTTTCCCCAAAACTTGCCACCGGGTAAAGTGTGCGCTGTCTTTGCTTAGCAGGATGGAAGGACTGAGCCCTGGAATTCCTCCTGCCTCTCTTTTTCCATCTCCAGCTGAGGAGAGGTCCAGCTGTAGCTCTGGCTGCATCCCTGCCTTGTCAGATGGTTAAGGGCGTGGTTCCTGTGGGCACTTATTTCACCAAGTTGCACAGTGAGCACTGTCTGGTTGCCTGTCCTTCCTCATTTCAGTTAAAGAAATGATTCCAGATGATAGAATCTGTCTGAATCCTTCCCTGTATTTTTTTTTCCTTCAGAAAGATGGCTTTGAATGCTAAACCTGGCTCAAATAAATGAGGGAAACTCGGTACTTCCACAAACAAACAAATGAATCCATGAAATGTCTTGTGTGTAGTAGGGGGAAGGTGAGGCTCTGGTAACAGATTCTGGTGTTTGCTGTAATCCCTGAGAAACAGCAAACAGCTCCTCAACTCATTTAGGTGATGTCTCATACCTCCTCCTGTGTGCAGCTGGTCTGCTGCCAGTGCTGCAGTGGCACCTGACAGTGACACATTTGTCTCTGTGCCTTGGAAGTCTGTCCCTCTGTGTTTTTGTCCCTCTGTCCTCTGAGCATTTTGAAATCTGTGTTTTGTTTCCCTCTCTGCCCTGTTTTTGTCTGCTCTCTCACCTTTCCCCAGCACCCCAAAAGGCCACTGCTTTGGCTTTGAGGGGAAATGCAGCATAGAATGCTGCCTGAGGCGGGCGTGGTTGGAACTAGATGATCTTTAAGGGCCCTTTCAACCCAAGCCATTCTGTGATTCTGTGATAAAATGCAATGTCTCCACTGAATCCCTCCATTGGGAGTGTAATAACAAGTACAGCTGAGCAGAGCTGCCTCCACTAAGGTGCTGAAAGAACATAAATGAAGGCATAGGTAAGAGAAATGCCAGGTGCCAGAAACAGTATGGGAGGGGTGATAGGAACCAGTGGCTGGAGACAGAGAACTTCCCTAGGGAATACAAATTTAATTGTCTGCTAGCTAATATTATGCAGTTAAAAGACAAGGAAATTAAGGTAGGCTGTTCTTGCTTTTTGCATAAATTAGAAGCACCAGATAAAACCCAATAGTGTAACTATTTCAGATCTAAATCTTTCACTGTGTAATACTGCAGAGATACTGAACTACTGATTTAAAAGCTTCTCAAAGGACAGGATAGTTGAAGGTAATCTTATTAGCAGGAAAGGAAAGGGTATTTTGGGGAAAATATTTCAAATGCAGGCCTGCAAGGAATTGTCAAAAAGCATAGCAGTGTTTCAGTATTCTACATCCCTCAGTAAGCCCTAAGGAGAAAATTTACCCATTGGTCAACATGAATTACTCCTGGTCTCAGAATAAATCTCATTCCAGAGTTTGTGTTCAAGCTTCTATAGAAATGGTGTTCTGTTGTTCTCACTGCCCTTTATTGAAACTACAGCATCCACACAAATAACTATGGTGCATGTATCTGTGTTGCTAAAATATCAATTTTTGTCCTATGTGGAAGGACTCTTGCCAGCTGTCCAAACTGTGCTGCAGACTTGCTGGAGTCTACTTTGGTGGTCCACTTTGATCTGATAAAGAAGGTTGTTTAGGGCTGTGCTTAGTCAGGTTTTGAATATTTCCATGGATGGAGACCTGTGGGCTCCATAACCTCCTGATGGTTTCAAAAATCATAAAAATTATGCCAGAAACAAGTGGTTCAGTGTGTGCTCTTTGTCTCTCATCACTGGGAATAGTCTGTCTCCCTCCTCATCCTCCTTTCCATCAGGCATTATGCACATTTATAGGCTTTCCTTTGAGACCTCATTTCCAGCTGTCTCAGCCTCTCCTCAAGTAAAAGATATCCAGTTTTTTATTCGTCTTAGTGACCCTTCCCTGGATGAACTCCCCCAAGTGTGAGTCTTCCTTGTTCTGGGGAGCCCAGGCTCCTCAGACAAAGGAAAGGATCAACAGTGGGATAGATGCCTGGGTAGGCTGACTTGGAAACAGAGGCTAGGTAGAATGAAAGGATAAAAGGGATTTATTGCAAGGATCCAGCTTGGGCAGTGCAGGAACCCCTTGGGCCCACACCCAAGTCAAACCCACAAATGGGCACAAAATGGCCGCCGGTCATGAGGGCTCACACCTTGATGTATTTTGGTCCATCAGGAGATTGGAGTTAATTGTCCAATTCCAGCTTCAGGTTATGAAGCTCCATCCTCCTTGTTCTCTCTCTTCCTTCACTGTTGTTCCCACTCTTGGGCCTAAAATTTGTCCTTGGTCCCAAGCCTGAAAGGAATTGTTTTGACTCCCTACTCTGTGAAGAGAACTCACCAACCCTTCATATGAACCCCGGAACCACACACTAAACCAACACCTTATGGAAGGACAAACCTTGTCTGTAAAGTGGCCTTTCCCAGCTTGCTGTGCAGATTGTGACTTCCAGTCGTCTCCTGAGGGGATGTGCTCGCTCCCGCCTGCAATGGAGCATTGCTTGTGTGAGCTGAGCCTGAGCTCGGCCGCGCTGTGAGGCCTCGTGTCCTTGCTGGGGCTGCCTGCAGCCTGGGGATGTTTACCAGGCCTGAGGGAGCCATGACCTTGCTGTGAGGACACGAGCTGCACTGCTGCTCTGGGCTTCCAGTGGCAAGCCAGGCTTGGAAATAGGCTTTGCTTCAACTAACCAGCGGATCTGAAGGGGCAGGGAATGCAGATCCCAGTTTTTGTAGGATGCCCCATACCATTGGGGCTGGAGGAGTGCTTGCATGCTGGTGTAGTAATTAAGTGTGAACCAAAATAATGTAGCGTATTTTAGATCATGCAAAGCAAATGCTGTATCCATGGAGAAACGTGCCCTGGCTCAGCAGGAGCTGGCACCTTTTTCTCCAGCACTGGTTCCCAAGCCTGCTCAGGGTGTGGCAGGGCTTGGACCGAGCAAAACCCGAATCTGTGTTTTCTGTGCCCACATACAGGTCCCAAGATGTTCCTGGGGGTTCCCCTGACAGCAAGAGGACAAAGAGCTTGGGTACAGCCCCCTGCCTCTGTCCTTCCACCTCCAAACCTTGGGCACAACAGTGACCCTTGTGCATCAATGCTTTTGGGAACAGTGGAGCTGGAGGTCACTGATGGGATGAGGGCAGGGAGCTGTGGAGCATCCTCTCTGCCAGAGCACATCGTGGCTGGCTTTTTGCCTGGCCTGTGTTGTCCCTCAACTCTGTTCCTAGAGGAATAAGAGCACCTTCAGGGGTTGTGCACTGACAGCTGCCAGGTCACAGCCCCAGGAGACAGTCCTTACCATTTCCCAGGCTCTTTCACTGGACAAGAGTAGCGTACAATTTACAAGTGACACTATGTAATTTAAAAAAAAACAACCCCAAACCACACCCAATATTTTGCCTTTGGATGTAGCCTGACTTCCTTCATGAACTTATCCCACAGCTGTAGGCATATGCTCATTCTTGCTGTTACACAACTGAGGCTAAAATTAAAACATCTGTTGTTATTTAACTTCAGGTTGCCAAAATACTATGTTTTGAGCAGCAACAGCTTTAGTGTTGTGTATCATCAGGGTTTTGGAGTAGTAATTAATGTTGCATGTTGTTTCTTCATGTCTCATAGCCCAAGTGGAGCTTTACAGGGGGGGAGCAAATGCCTGGTGCTGAAGGACCCTCCTCTGTCCATGTGGCATTGCACAGGTTTATTGACTATTTCTGCTCCTAGCTCCAAGTAATGAAGTTTCCTGGAACTGTCAAACCCCCTTGGTTTTGGAGCCAAAATTAAATAGTGGGATCTTGGGGCAGGGAAGCATGTAGTGTTACAGCTTTAACTCAGTCCAGCTTCTCTCTGAAGGCCTAGAAAGGATAAAATGGGGATTTCTAGGGTAGGATTCATATGTATATTTAGTCTAAGGAGTTCTTTATGAGAAATTGTCATGTCTATGTGTGTATATATATATTCAGTTTTTAGTTTTAGTCCTTTACCAAAAAACCCTCAAGATTTCTGAAATTAAGGAAGCTATCCTCAAAAATCAGCTTCTGTCATGAAAGCAGAGTCCTGAGGATTGTCAGGAGCAGTAACAAATGCTTGATGTAGGTGGCAAAAAAGCTCTTGTGTTTTTTTTAACCTGTTATTATCTGGCATGCCTTGTACTGCACAGATCAGAGAGAAGAAAGAAAAAGAATGTTCTCACTAAAACAAAATTGTCAAGTTTGCAGTATGACAATTACCCTTAGCTAATGTAATGGGGTTTGCTCACCTCCCCTCCATGCACAGGGTTTCCAAGGCCAGTGTTGTTAAATTACCTGTGGAATGGGCTGGAGAGGGAGATTCAAACCCTTCTGATTTCACAGGAAAATAGTTAAAATGGAACTGCCGTTTGGCTTGATCTCAGAGGTGCTTGCAAGCTAAATAAAAATAAAAGCCTACCTTGGAGACAGTCTGTGCCGTTAATTAACTAGCTGAATTCTGCCTTCACTGTCCTCCAGTGGGGCTCCAGCAGTTCTGGCACTCAGCATTGCAGCTGGAAGCTACCAAACACAACTTTGCACCTTCAAGCAGCTGAGCAGCCCTCTGAGGCCGGGCTGGGATATGGAAATTGGAGTGTCTAGGGAGCCAAGTGGTGGAAAAGGGCAGGAACTGGCTGCTGGCAGAGGAGGGATGCAGCTCCTTTCCCTCAGGCACCCTCTGGTTATCTGTGGCCACCTTCCCCCGGCCAGCAGCGAGGCTGGGTTCCTGCCAGGAAAACAGCTTTTGTGTTTCCTTAAATACTCCACTACTGTTTTGGGGAAAAAAAACCACCAACCCAAACCTGAATTGCTGTTATTACTGGAGTTGGCCAGCTGGCTGAATTGGGCCTTTTTATTTTCATGAACAAGTGCTGCCAGGCGATGTTTTTCCAGTGAAGTCATGAGTGTGTTTCCAGATGAGGGGCAGATCTTCCCAGCACTGCTGTGGCTGAAATCTGGGCAGGCTGGAGCAGCTGTGGTGTCCTGCGAGGCAGCCTTCTGGAGATCATTGGAGTGGGATAATAATTCCATAATAATAATACTTGTGTGATAATTGACTATAATTCATCCTTTTTTTCCCCCCTAACCACAGGAATGTGGAGTGATCGGGGGGTGGGCATCATGCAGAGTTGGTTATTGTACCATGCAATTTGTTTTTTCAGCATCTGCTTTGATACCACCACAAACATGGTTTTAGTAAGTGCTTTTTGGGAATTTATTTTCTGGGAAATGAGGCTGTGGAAGCTCCAGCTTCGTTCTCCCTGTCTTAAAAATCAAAACATGGTGGTGATTGTTGGTTTTATGGGAAGGTCCCCTTAGCCCCAGCAGGTTTGTTCTGTTCTGAAGCAATTACTAAAGGATTCTTTTGTTTAAATCATCCTAAAGGATCTGTAGCTTCAGAGAAGTTATCCTTAGTGAGTTGTTTTCATAATTGTATTGAATTCCTGTCTTCTTTCTTTTTTTGGGGGAAAAAAAGGGCTTTTTCTTTCCCAGGCTTAAGAATAAGCTAAAGTGAATGGTGTGATCTTTGGGGAGCTTGTTACTCTGTTGGAATTCTGGTATTTCCAGCACATTTTGGACAAAAGTTGGCTAAAGTCAACTTTATTTTCAATACATGGGATAAGATACAATTTTATAGCACTTGCAGCAGATCTCCAGTAAAATTATTTGTGATGGCATTTTACTTTATATTGGATATCAGTGCTCAAGAGCTGCTGTCCAGTTACTGAATTTGGTAAATAGCAGGTACTAGTCTTTTTTACAAGCTGCTCGTGACCAGCTGCTCCTTAGGGCTGCCCTGGATATATTTCAGAAATTTCTCCTTGTGAGGGTGTGAGGCCCTGGCACAGGGTGCCCAGAGAAGCTGTGGTGCCCCTGGATCCCTGGAAGTGTCCAAGGCCAGGCTGGACAGGGCTTGGAACAAGCTGGTCTAGGGGAAGGTGTCCCTGCCCACAGCAGGGGGTTTGAAATGGGATGAGCTTTGAGGTCCTTTCCAATCCATTCCATTCTGTGATCCCATGCTGATGATCTGATCTACTTGTTGGTTGTTTTTTAACTCTCAGCGAGGCAGATTTGATTCATTTGGCTGAAGTTGGGGTGCAGGGTGCCTCTGGATCTGCCTGCAGCCTGCCTGCTGTGCCAGCCAATTCAAAACCATCAAGGGTTGAACTGAGTCTGTTATGCAGGAGCCAGACTCCATCTCATGTCTCTTCTCTTCCAGGTTTGGAAGAAAAAACAGTTCTTTCCAAAAAAGAGAAGATGAAGCTGAGGAAGGAGAGATGGCTGCAGAGTGAGTATTCCTGTGACACAGCGTGACAGAGAATAATTCTGATGGATCTCTGTGCTCTGGGTTTGGGTGACAGTGCTGGAAGAAGCTGAAAGCTTCTCAGAAATCTTCATCCCTCCCCAGCACTGGGATAAAAGTTCTTGGTATTGTTTCTCAGTGTTCAGCACCAAAAGTTAGTCATTGCTCCAGTTCCACTTCTGGTTTTTTACCATGTGTAATATATGTAATATATATAATATATAAACCTTTGTTTATCCAGAAGGGCACTGTGCCCATGTAAGTTTAGCACATTTTTCTATCTTTTCCCACTCTGGTTCAGATGTGAGTAGGTGTCTAGGGGATCTCTTCCTCACCCAGGAGCCGTGGGGATGGCAGGAAAGGCTGGAGCTGAGCTCCATGCTGCCACCAGCTAATCCCAAACCTCTGTGTGAGGCCCTGCAGTGGGCTCTCCTGACCCCTCAGTAAGGGAGAGCTCTGGGTGCTGCTGGCTGTGTTACTGCTCTTTCCCACATGCTGCAGGTCAGTGAACCCACTTACCAGACAGTCTGGTCTTTCTCGAGGCACTGAAATGTGAGCTAAACAAACCAGCCCATGGCAGAAATGCTTCTTTCCTATTTTGCTTTGAGTGTCTTAGCACAGTAGGGGACTGTGCTGTCCTAGCCAGTGTGGCAGAGCGATTCCTTGTGTCACCTGAAGCAGTTCTTGGGACAGGCTTTTCTCCTAACACCCTCTTGCCCCACAGAGTTGGATGCAGGCTGTGTTTGGGGCAGAGAGATGTGGCTTTCTGCTACACCAAATGCTCTCTGTGCCTGGGTTTGTTAACCTTTCATCTCACCAGTTGCACTGAAGGTGTCTGGCTCTTCTTAGATAAAAAGGTATGAGTTTAACACTCATGAGTGTGAAAAGAAACCTCCTCCCAAACAGCCAGCCAACAGCTTCTGAGTGCCTTGACATGTTGCTTGGACACAAAACAGGTGGCTGTGCTAGTCAAGGTCAGCTGCTTTGGAAAAGCCCAGGAGCAGGATCCCTACATGGTCTTAATCCAGCCCTTCTGATGCCTTTGTAGCATCAGTCTTTCCCAAGACCATGTGTGCTGTTTTGGCCCTGCTGTGGCCTCTTTCCCTTTCTCTTGGCTCTGAAACTGCTAAGATGAGGGAGTACGAGTGAAATGCCGAGGCTTTGCTCTGAGAACACTAAGACAGCCAACTCTGGGCCGAATTATCTGTCTTAGGTGATACTAGATGCTAGAAATGCTTTACAGGCACAGAAGTACCTAAAAGCTCTGCCAGTTCTCTGTGGAGAAAGAGCTTTTTGTTTCCCCAAAGGAGAACCCAGCCTTGGACTGCTGAAGTTATCACTACATCTCTGTTTTCCTGAATCTTGAGTTTGTTGTTTCTTCTTGTCCCAGGGCTGCTTTTGTGACACTGGCTGCCAAGACCCTGGGAACCAAAGATCAGCCCAGTAGCGCAAATGCAAAACTTTCTTCCATTCCAATAAGTAATCTTGGGAGAGACTAGAGAGGGGAAAAAACTTATGCAATGCTTCAGACATTAGAAGTATGCACATTTAAAAATACATATATTGCATGGCTCCTCAGATGAACAGGACTTCACAGGAAAAGAATTTGGGATGTTTGTGCAGAATCAGGTGTCTGAAAATTTTGAGCACATACTGTTTATGAAAGCACTGAAGTAGTCAGCTTCATAAAGCCATACCAAAAAAAGAAGTAATGCAGAACAGAAAGCTGTGTTCTTGGCAGGGATTGCTGTGAGGAGAAGTGTTTCCAGTCCTGATTTGTCACAAACATCCATGTACAGCAGAACTGTAGTTCATGAAAAACTCTTGCTCTTCGACTCGGCTGAGTTGGAGAACATGCAAGGCGAGGGTATTAAAGGAGCCAGCCACTGAATTTGAGTTCTGCTTCCTTGACTGTGGGAGCAGGATTAGACCCAGGATTGTGGTCTCTAAGTGGGACTGGCTGCTTTTGTGCTCCCACCAAAAGTCCTTCTGGCTTCTGTGGCTGTGCTGCCTTGGGAGCTGTTGGGCTCCATGTGTCACCAGCTCAGCCCCATGGCTTCTGGCACACTGTCACATCCACACCAGGGCTTTGTAGCTCAGCACTGAGCTGCATCCTCAGTTGTCCAAGGGACTTTGGAGGGTCAGGTGGGGCATCTTGGAGTTCAGCTGCAGGCTTGTAGCAGTGCTGGGCTTTTGTGGGCTGTCCTAAAGGACACATTCTGCTGGTGCTCGCCCTGGAAGCTGCTGGCTTTGAGAGGCACGCGCAGCTGTGGGACTTACTGCCATGCCAGGGAGCCTCAAGAACTGAGGCAGAATCCTGTGGCTTTTAATGCCCACCTCCTAAGGCAAGGAAGGAGGCAGATGTAGCATTTGTGGAGCTTTCTGTGCCCACACCCTTGACAGAGCTGCTGCTGGGAGAGAGACTGGGAAACCTGGTCCTGAGACGAGCCATCTGCATCTGGCACTTGGTGCAGTGCTTTTCCAAGGGTCCAGTTTAATCCAGAATCTGAGTGCTTGGCCTCCACAGTGAGTCATGAAGGTGGAACCCTGACTCCCTTCAAACTAAGTAAACAACTGACACTAAGTCCATCTTTTCTGCCCGTGCTAGGAGACTGTTGTTTGGTCCCAACAGCAATGCAGAGAGGGGCTGTGCCTGTTCCAGGCCAGAGGTGGAGTTGACTATATTTGTGTTGTCCCTTCCCCCTTGTTTCCCAATTCCATGCAAGGTCAGCGTGTTTTTTGACACACCAGGACTCCTCTGCCATTTCGCTGTGAGCAATAAACAGTGTAAGGGATGGAAACAGACAAAATCTGTGAATTTCACTTCCCACTGCAGTGTCAGAAGGGATGTGTATAGTTACAAGCGAATACATCAATGGAGGGAATTACCCAGCTGCGTTTTGTTCATTTTTCCCTGGTTTAAGTCACTTCTGGCTGGTTGTAAGTGGTAAAACAACTTACAAATTTCTTAGCTCAAGAAATTTTCTCCTGCAGGCATTTACCCTTCTTCCAGTAACACCTTGTTTCTGACGCAGAAATAGAAAGTGTGAAGATGGCCAAGCAAAAGCAAAAAGCTGAGGCGAAGCGGAAAGCAACACCTGTGGTGGGAGACATGCAGCCCTTGATGGAAGCCCTGCCTGAGCTCTCTTACCTGACCACAGGTGGCAGGGGAAGGAAGCCTCTCAGAAGGTATGTGCCCTTAGGAGGTGGGCTGTGTATTTCCCTTCTTCCTTTCGGGTCAAGTGTCCTTCAGCTCAGCTCCTAGCTACAGGCAACAGTCAGGAGAACAGGCTCTCATTCACAGCTCTATTTCAACCCTTTTCATGCTTCACTGACACAAGAAAAAAAGAGGAAATGTGTCTTCTGAACCCACAGCTGAGAGAGGAACCATATTGCTTGGATGAATCTTCGTGTGAGACAGGCTGGGAGCATCCAGATGTCCTGGGAGTTGGAGGAGTGGCACGTAGGTGTCCACATTGTAGTGCTGCTGATCTCACCTCATAACCTCGTCTTGTGGTGTGGCAGCCTGGCATTCCATCCTTCCAGACCTTGATCCAGGCTTTGTCCTGAGGCAGTTCAAGCCCTTTGAGCAGTGCCCTTTGTGCTCTGGCCTCCTACTTTGTCTGGTGGTGTAACTTCAGCCATTCAGCCACGAGCACGGCTGAGTTGGCTGCTCCCTGTGCACTGTCAGCTCCCTCTCTCCCGAACCCAGACCTTTGCCAAAAGTCTCTCCTGTCAGAAGCCCAGGCTGGCACAGTGGAGGTGGCAGTTTGACATGGGCTGATGTCACCTGCATTGCTGGTGACCTGCTAACCCCAAACCAGCCCCCTTAGCACTGGCCTGGAGGAGTTACTGGCTCTTCTTCCCCTTGCTGGCTTCTGCCTTCCTGAATGTCTGTATGAAAGTGTTTGAAATAATCAGAGGGGGCTTTTATAGGATTTGAATCATTACAGAAAGGAAGGGTAATACTCTGGTGATTTGTCAGCAGTATTAATAAAAGATTAGATTCTCCAGGAATTTGATCTCCTGCAGGGTAAAAGCGCATTACAGGGAGGTTTTTATTCTGTTTTATAATGAATGAAGGCAACAAAGTGTAATGAAGCTGAGCTGCTAACAGGGTCCAAGTGAGCAGGCAGGGTGCTGGTGGTCTTGAGGAGAAATCTGGAGGGGAATGTACTCTAGAATAACTTTCCTGTAGGCTTTGTCACCCTCTGCAGAGCTGCTCACCTCTGAAGGGACTGCCATGGTGACGTGGTGGCACACACAGATTTGCCAAGCCCTGTTCTGGTGACCCAAGGGCCATCCAGCTTGAGAAGGGATTTTCCTGAGCTTCTGTGAGCATTCCAGGCAAACTGGGACCAGAAGTTGTTCCTGTGCTGAGCTGTTAAAAATGAGGAGAGGGAGAGGAAAATGAGAAGGAACTGATTGAGTAGAGATGAGTGATGTAGATGAGTGATGTGAAGGAATGTGAGGCAAGGGAGTGTGAAGAAAGGAAGAATGGGGGGGAAAAAAGGCAAAATAAGAGGATGGAGCATTCCAGAGAGGGAAATAGGAAGAGGGGGTCATTGTAACAAGAGACCAGATCCTGCTGTCTTGAAGAGGAGGTGAGAAATTGTTTCCTGACCTTTGGGGCAGATCAGGTGGGGGTGGCTGTAGCCCCCAGCACCACCAGTATGGGAATATTCCTCCTTGCTCCCTGCTCCAACAGAGAAGTGGGATGCAGGCCCTCTTTCTCCCCCTTGGCCTGTGTGCTGGGGCTCTGCCCAGGGTGAATTGAGAGGAGCTACCCCAAGGAGGCAGAGCCTTTTCCCAGCCTCTCTTTCCTGTTAACTCTCATATCTGTGTAATCCTGAAAAATGAAAATTTCTTCTCCTGTCCTTAATGTACAGTTCTACCAGCAACTCCCCTTGTGCAGCACGAGTGCCAAAAGCAATCTCTGCACTTCCTGTGTGTCCCTTGCTGGAGCTTAGTGCTGGCTTTGTGATAAATCTGCTGCTGCTGGGCATCAGGCATCACGAGGGATGGGGTTACACCTCTTGTCTCCTTGGACTTTGCCCAGGAATGAGGAATGCAGAGATGGCAGATGTGTACCTGCTGCTGTGCCTCTTGTGCACGTGGTACACCATTACAGCACGGGATATCCCCTGCAGGAAGCAAAGCAGGGCTGGCAGCTCCCTGCTCTTGCTGAGTGTCCCTGTGAGGGATGGCCGTGGAGGCTGGGGCTCCATGGCAGCAGGGAACATGAGCTGTGCAGAGGTGACACGTGTGCTGGGGAGGGGAAGTTCCATGGAATCTTTTCTCCAAGCGATGGGATCGGTTTGAGCTGGAGGTCAGTGACAAGCAGAAAGTGATCTGGGCATGGGCAGCTCATGACCGGTTCTGGCACTGACACATCTGGTTTTCCTGCAATGCCTCCTGCTCCTGTAATTTCCTCCACTCCTGCCTCGGGTGGAAGGAGTTTGCATTTCCCTGCAATGCCTGGCTGTGGAAATAATTGCCTCTCAGGACAATTTCCGTGCAGGACAATTAATTACCTGTCCTTTCTGGAAAGGCAGATGCAGAATTCCTGGACTCTTTCCATCTACACAGCCCTTGCTGAATTAATGCTCTAACACTCACTCGTTTTGTTTCTTCTCCCCACAGCCATATAAAAGCAAAGGCAGAACCAGCAGACTTCTGTCTGATGAAACAAGCCCAGAAACATCAGCTCCTGTAAGTACCCACTCAGTGTCCAGTTCCTGCTGAGCCTCATGGAATGGTTGAGACTGGAAGGGACACGTGGGGAGCACCTGGTCCAACCCTTGTGCTCAAGCAGGGTCACCTAGGGCTGGTTGCTCAACACCCAAGTCCACGTGGCTTTTAAACATCAACAAGGATGGAGAACTTAAATGTGTCCAGGTGCGTCCTGGATTTAGTATGGCAACTCCTTCTTCCCTATCTGTTGGGGAGTAGTTTATACCCATCAGGAATTTCATTTTCTCTCAGCACAGCTCTCCTGGGGCTGGGCTCTGTGATCTGGCACTATTTGCTTTCTTGTTTCCTGGATTTCTGTCAGTTCTGAGCCATTCAGCTTCAAACTGAGGCTGAACAGTCAGGCTACAGATCCAGCACTGCTCTCCATGAATACCTTCTCTGTCAGAAACAGGCTGGTGTTGGTGCTGGGATGCCCTTCTTGCTCAGTTCTGCCTTGCTTTGCTTTTTGGTGGTCTGAGTGAGAACTCAGGGGTTTTTTGTACTCCTGCTCTCTTCTTGTCCCTGCCTGCTTGCTTGCTTTTTAGGACAGGGCCAGTTCCCCAGGGAGCAGCTGTGGCCAGGCATGCAGAGGTAATTCTGTCATGCTCTTCCCATGGTGTCCAGCTAGTGTTGCACGTAGGATTACCAAGCCTCAATGTTCAGCAATAAAGAGAGTCAGTAGATGAGCTCTCTAAAGAGAATTTGTTTTTGTGTTGGTGCAGTCTGAAGTCATTTTCATTCCTGGTGATTCACCAGATCCACAGTCTCTTGTTTCTGGTTTACTAGGGCAAAGCTCTAAAAAATAAAAAACATTCTCAAGTGATGCTGGACACTATTGTGATTGTTTGTGTCTGTGGCATGAGATCAAAGTCTCTGGCTCCCATGAAGCTGGCAGCAATTTGAGCTTTGCCCTTAGCTCAAGTAGGTTTATTCTTGCCCTGTCTTTCTCTGAGATTTACACCCAGGATCACTCTGTCTCAACAGAAATCTGCTGCTTTATGAGCTGGTCCTTATCTGCTCAGTTCCTTTCACATGAGGCACTTAGAGAACTGCTGTGTTATTTTTCTTTCCTCAGAGAGGAGGAAGTGGCTCGGTTTCACGAGGTTATCACCGATCCCCAGTACAGAGCCAACCCCCTCCTGGCCATCAGCGAGCACCTCTCCAAGAGGCTGAGGCAGGGGGAAGAAGGGGAAACCCTTTAGAGCTTCAGCTGGGCGCAGGCTGCGCTGGAGCACATCCCTGGCACGACGTCCCAGCCCCTTCGGCCCTTGGAAGCGGTTCAGCAGCTGATGAAAACCACCAGCCCTGCTTTGTGTCTGCAGGAATAACGCAGCTCTCTCCCGACAGGGGCAGCTGCTCCTTTCCAGGCAGTCTGCACGGAGCTGGGCGTTCTGTGAGATTCTTGTGCAGGCGTTAATCTCCCCTGCCAAGTGTCTTGATACGTTTGCTCTTCTTGTGAGCAGGTATGATTTCTGAAATTGTGCCAAATGGCCACGTATCTGTTTTCTGCCGTTGCTCCCCCTCTTCCTGCCAGCTCTGAGAGGAGGTTCTTGCTTGCTTTGTTGGGATGGATCAGGACCCCAAGCCCTGGAGCCCAGGAGGCTTTTTGGAGTTTGTCATGACCGGTGTTCATAGACACTGTTTTCTGTGAGAAATTTAGCTTTGGAATAAACATACTTTCATGCAGCACTGAGTTTGTCTGACTCTTGTTTTGGTAAATAGGAATGAAATATGAGTTTATTTACTTCTCTGGAAAAATCACTTAAAATAATTGTTCTTTCCACGTGTACAGTGAATCAGGAGACTGCTACAAGCAATGAGAAATGCCTGCAGATCACATCTAACTCACGGCTTTCCCTTCCTCCTGCCCTGTAAGCACGTGCTTCCTGTGAGTGATGCTCATCGCTGTTGGCCTGTGTGCCCTGTAGGAGGCATCCCAAAACATGTCCAGCCTGCAGGCTGTGAACTTCAGCCAGTTGTTTTTGGGATTGGGAACCTCCGGAGCAGGCTTTTCCTTCACCAAACACCAAGGTCCACAGAACCCCAGTGAATTTTCATAGGGGACAACTGAAGGCAGGGCCATTCCCTATTAGGGATGATCCTGATTTGATACCCAGAAATACCAGTGCTGGCTTTTGAACCATAAAAAAAAATAAAATTGTTTCTTAACCTTGTGAAAGCAGCCTGCTGCAGTTGACCGTGACCCAAGTTAGTGCCTGAAACCAGCTTCAGTGGAGGTAGCTGGCACCTTGATTGTACTTGCCTTGCCTCACTCAATAGCAATGCTGCTGCTGCTCTCTCTCCAGGCTGGCACTGTCAAACAAAGGCTTTGTCTGGTGCCTCTGGGCTCTGGCAGTGCAGACACTGTCGCTGGCTCTGCCTGTCAGAGAAATGCCACTCCTCTTCCCACAGGGCCTGGCAGCAGCATCCTGCTGGCAGAGCCCAGGGTGATGCTGACAGTGTCCTGTCCTCCATTCTGTTGCTCTCAGGCTGGCCAGCCCCACGTGCTGAAAGAGAGAAAAGGTGGGAGATGAAGGCAAAGACATCCAACAATTGAGGTTGTTCAGCCTGGAAAAGAGAAAACTCTGTAGATACTGGGCCACCCCTATCCCAGTGCCTATAGGGGATTCAAAGATGGTGGGAGAGGGGCTGTGGACAAGGGCCTGGAGGACCAGGATGAGGGAGAATGGTTTCACACTGCCACAGGTGGGGATATTGGGAAGTAATTGTTCCCTGTGAGGGTACTGAGGCCCTGGCACAGGCTCGGTAGAGAAGCTGTGGCTGCCTCCACCCTGGAAGTGTTGAAGGTCAGTTTGGCCAGGGCTTGGAGCAACCTGGTCTAATGGAAAGTGTTCCTGCCCCTGGCAGGGTCTTGGAGCTGGATGACAACGTGAAGAATCTTTCCAACACCTACCATTGTATAATTCTCTCATTCTGTGATTCTAAGTACAAAGGAGGATGGAAAGCTGGAAGCAACAATGAGATAAGGAAAGGAACAGTAATAGCAACAATAACAATAACAAAAAGTGCAAAAGAGGGGGTGATGGATGTGCAGGAATGCTCAGTCAGACCCTGAGACAATGAGTGATGGCAGACAATGCTGCTGTGTTTTTCTTCTACTGCCAGAGAGAGAGGGAGAGAGAGTCCTTACCGCCCTCCCTGGTAAGGCTGTGAGGCAGGATGGAAAAAGCCCTGGCTCCCAGTCAAAACTTGGATATACTTCTGCAAAACCAGCTCCAGGCACTTTGGAGCCCCCAAAGGCATCCCTGTCATGAAGGGCTCTGTGTGTCCAGGTCTTTCTGGGGTGGCACCAAAGTTTGGTTCCTACCCCTCAGGCTCCATGTGGATTTCCCAGCACCTTTAGGTGGTTACACAAGCACTCATCACTGGAAATTTGGACACCTGACAGTGGAGTTGTTCAGCACTTTTTCCTTGCTCAGCCTCCTTCCTTGGTCCCATTCTTTCCCTTCAAACCATTGGGTGCCCACAGAGCTCAAGCCTCATTGTCTGGGAGGCAAAGGGGTGACTGATCTGAGATAGAGGTGTTGAGCAGGGTGACCCCAACACGTTTTACTGCCTGGTCGCTGTCCCCGTGTGGAGGTGTGGGGCCAGTGACCCCCCTCAGTACCTCCTGTACCTGGGCTGGTGGCCCTTGATCTGCGAGCAGCATCATTGTGCAACACATTCACACCCTTCCTTCACCTCGGATGGGCCGGCACCCACTCGGCTGTGTGTGTAGCTCTGAGCCCTCTGTTTGGAATTGTTGGTCCCCCAGGAATTTAGCAGCAGTTAAACATGTGAGTGTTTAGAGCTCCAGTTCACAGCCTGCTGCTGCAGGCATCTCCTGCCCCCGCCATCCGAGCAGTTGAGCAAAGGACTTAAAATCTGCCAGGAAACAGGCGTCTGAGACACAGAGTCGCCTTCGCAGTTGGCATGTTTTCAGGATGATAAAAGCTTTCACGCCTTTTTTTTTTCTTCTTTTTTAGATAGCGGTGTGGGAAAAAAATAGCTTCCAAGCTGTAAGGAGTAGTTGTGCCAGAGGGGTGGGTGGGGGCCCAACCCGGCAGCTCCAGACTTGGCAAGAAGTGAGTAAGCAACGAATGCGCCTCTACTCGGCGCTGGAGAAATTTGGGGCTGCATTTTTTGAGCTGTTCTCTTTCTTGTTGGGGATTTTGCCTTTGAAGGCTGTTCATAGAGCTGTGTCTGAAAGTGGGAGCCAGGGTATCCTGTCCATCTGGTGGTACCGGTGGATATTTTCAGCTACACACACAAAGCAGTGGGAGGAAGGGGATTCTCCCTTCCCATCAGCTCACGGGTAGTGTTGTTGGTGTGAAAAACATCGGTGTGCAGGGATATTAAAAAATATCTTGCTGCTCTCCCATGTTTCTCTGTGGTACCTTCGTTGGTTGGTTGCTGCTGGAGCAGGGCTTGCATCAGGGCAGCGGCACGGCTGGGAAAGGTGCAGTGAGTCACACAGACTCAGCAGTCCCAGCCTTTGGTCTAAGCCTAGGAAATCCCTTGGGTTGTGAGCACGTAGCCTGCCTCCTTCCTTCCGCTTGCTGGCTTGTCTGCCCTGGAAAGTTTTCCTTGCAGACCTCATGCATTCCTTTGCCTGTGGAAAATGTGGCTTTTGCTGGGTAGAGAGCACTTTTGCTTGCTCTCTATTTGAAGCTGCCTTGTGTGCCCACGGCTTTCTTTCATACCCTGGGGCTATGGAGATGGCTTTTGCCAGCCCTGTGGGTATTGGGGTGGAGCTGGTGCCTCCCAGGCTGCTACAGAAGCCCTGTGGCTGCTGGAGTGCAGGTGGCTCGTCCCAGATGCTGGCTGGGAGCAGTGGGGCTGCCACGGGCTCCTTGAGATGTGTCCCCTTCAGGTTCTCCCCTTCACCAGCTGAGAGCAGGACCTGGGTCACGCTATGGTCTGGTGCAACTCCAGCCCTCAGCTAAACTTACGCTGTACTTGGGGTGCCAGTTGCAGCTGGTGAGGAGCAGGGGGAATACTGGGAGCACTGGGTCTCTGCTGCAGTCTGGTTGCTCTCTCTGCTCCCTGGCACAGTGGGACTGACTGCCTTCCCGTGCATTTCTTCACCACAGCCTCTGGTCAGTCTGAGCTTTGAGGCTCCCTGGGTTATTTGGGGGTGTATCTGTAGGTTTGCTGTCCGGGGGTGAGGAGTTGTCTCCCAGCTCACAGAAAGGACCCGCACTCCTTACCCTTCCATGACCTTGCACATCGCCAGTCACACCCCAGCCCACAGCAGAGCCCGCAGCCAGGGACATGGCTGCAGGTGCCAGCAGAGCCCTCCAGCCATGGTGATGGTCCTCAGCAGTCCCAGTGTGGCTGACCCAGCACTCAGCGAGCTCCAGACAGTTGAAACTCTAGTGTCTCCTGCTCCTTCTGGCCCAGAAAGAGGCTGGCAGAGCAGAGGCTTGGCACTTCTGACCTTCTGCCACCCTAGCACGCTCCAGCATGTGCAGAGAGCGCTTTCCCCGTGTGGGTTATTTCCTTCTCCAGATGCCCTCTTCCCTGGCTGATCCTTACATTTCCCACACTTGTATTTGTTTCTTTTGCCCTTTATATACCTCCAAAACCACCCGGGTGGGTTCCTGCAGGAGCAGCCTCAGGGAACCCAAGGAAAAGGAAATACAGCTGCATGCAAATCTGAGCTGCGCGATGGCTTTGGAAGCAGATGAGATCGGCACCAGCAACTCCTTTCACTGAGGTGTTGCACAAGAGAGGGGCAGAGGTGAATCACCTGATCCAACCTTTGCCTCGGGGCACAGCCCCGCTTGTCCCTGCCCAGAAGCACAGGTTTCACCAGGGCCTTTTTGCCTGTCTGTCGGCCTCCCTGCCCTTGGTGGCCATCCTGCACGGATGTGCTGCCACAGTGCCGTGCCCTGGTCTTTTCACAGCCCTCAGGTAGGATGCAGCTGACCCTCGAGAGGTGCAGTCCTGTTCCTGCTCTTTGCTTCCTGACCTTTCACCAGTCACTAATCCCAGGAGGGCTCTACCTCTTATCCCATGGCAGCTCAGTTTCTCTAAGAGCTTTTGGGTATTCTTTAAGTGCTTAAGAGCATTTCGACACACCATTTTGAAATCCCCATAAAGTCCAGTTAATTGGATCACCCTTATCTCCATGCTCACCATTTCCTTGCAAGGGAAAGCCCTGCATGCTGACTCTTCCCAATGAGATAATTATCTGGGATTTGCTGATTGTGCTCTGAGCCATGGTTGCTCTCTCTATGTGAGGTGTTAAACCTGGCTTTGTGTTTTTAGTTTGATGAGCAATTTAATGCTGTTCGGACTTTTTTTTTTTTTTTTTCCTGGGAGAGGCAGCTGGTGTGCAGCTCTGGGGTTTCTCTCCTCCAGTCCTGATGCCTCATTGGGTGCTCTGGCAACCCAAACTGGGATTGACATCAGGAGTGGTGTTGCTGACAGGAGGATAAGGATTTTTGTGGTGGCTTTTTTTCCCCTTAACCAATTCAATTTTCCTTACGAAATAAGCTAAATATGTGCAAACAAAACACAGTGCCTTGCCAGCAGCATTTTTAAGATGTAGACCTTTGCATCTGGATCCTCTGAGATTTTCTGGACTGTTTGATTACAAGTAGGATGCACAAAATATTATCTAGGGGTTTCTCTGTGCTGTAACGATTGGTGTTTTGTGCCAGATGGGGTGTGTTGGTGACCTTGTTTGAACTCAGCGCGGTTTGGACATGAACCATACAGGTCTGCCTGTGTCTGCTCCCTGTGGCTCGTTGTCCCCAAACACCTGGGGAGCCACAGTTGTCCTTGATGGGGCTGCCCTAGGGCAGTGAGGAGTGGGGTCTGGATCCACGCTCGGTGTTCCTAAATTGAGAATTGCTGTGGTTTAATGCAGTGCCGGTTCTCTTTAAGACTGAGGAAGCCACGAGCAGGGGGTTTGCTGCTGGTCTGGCTGCTCAAGGACGGGGTAGGATGCAGTTTGCCGTGGAGGATGTTGACGGTGCTGTGTGACATGTTGTCTGCCTGATGCTCCCTAGACTTGGTTTCAGCAGCACAAGTAGGAGAGGAAGCTTAGACAAAGAAATGTCCCAAACAGGAAGGTGCTAGAAAGGGAACAAATGTCGTGCCCCCGAGCAGGTAAAAGCAGATGATGCCAGGATATCCTCCCAAGTGAAGGAGATGAAGGAAGAGATAATCACCCCAGTGCAGGCACCCCTTTGTTCCAGCTCAGCCAGCCTGGGGGTGGGATGGACAGACTGTTCTCAGCTGAACACTTATCTGTATTTAAAGTCAGTTTGTCTGGCTTTAGCAGGCACTGTTAGAGGGACTGATGGACAGAAGCCAGCCCATGGAAGGGGAGAGGCCAGAAGAGCTGCTTCCCTGGGGGATGTGTCTGCTCCCCGTGCCCCGCTCTGCAGGCTCGGCGGGGAGGAGGGGGCTGCCCAGAGCCCTGCTGTGGGACAGGACCATGGGGACATCAGTGCCTCCAGCCTGGTGGCTTTGGGAGCACGAGCACGTCCCTGGTGCCACGGCCAGAGCTGTGTCAGTGCCTCCAGGCTGGAAGCAGGGTTGGTGCTCTGGGCAGAGGGGACGTGGCTGTGTTTACAGCTGTTTTGGATACACTTAATCTGAGCACATTTACAGCTGTCCTGGGTACGTGTAATCACTGCTCACCAACGTGATGGTTCATCTAAACACCTTCCACTTCACTGGCAAAACAAGCCCTGCCTGCCTCATGAAGCCCTTTGCTTTGGCAGCAGGAGCTGTTACTATGGGAAGACATTTAACTCTTCCAAGCCTCTTGATGTTCCTCCACCCACCTTTTGGCCTTCTGTGTAAAGGCAGAGCTTGTGCTGCTCTCAGGGGCGCTGTGCCCACAGTGCCTGATGGTGGTGGTGGGCCCCAGATGAACTCATCGTTGCTCAGTGTGCACCAGACAAGCACTGGATGCTGCACTGGGGTGAGCTCTGGATGCTGCTGCTGATGGTGACCAGTGTAAACAGAAGTGGTGAACCAATTCAAGCAATCCTTTTCCTTGCATTTTTCCAGCTTCTCACACGTCTTGGGATTTTTGAGCCAGACATGCTCTTGTACTTGAATAGCACTTGCTGGATCTTGCTTCCAGTTTTTCTTCCTCCTAATTCCCAATGGTAACTTCACTTTTTAAATTTTTTTTAACCACTCCTTGTCACAATTCCACAAAAGGCCAGCTTGGTCTGTCTTGGTGCCAGGGCCTGGCAGCTGAGCAGTAACAGCAAGCACCAGTAACACTGCACCTCATCTGCCACGACCAGAACCTCCCTAGATGCCCATGGATTAAAAACTGGCCTTGTATTGGTCACTGAGCAGGTTGGCTCATGTGCAGTGCTCAGACTGTTCCCAGGGCAGTTCTGCATTTTGGTGTCTGGTCCTGCCAGCTCACTGTGACCCCAAGGGCACATTTGCCATGGGTGGCACCACACAGCCCCACGCCTGGGGGTGTGAGAGGATGAGGAGCAGCCAGTGTCCTTCCTCTGCTCTGTGCTGCAGTGGGGTTCCCTGCAGCCGGGGTGAAATGACCAGGACCATTGGTGCTTGTGGGAAATTGCATTGGATGTCACTCTTCCTCCAGCCCCAAGGATGGAGTTGCCTGTGGATGGAGAGCCCTGTCTTTAGGACATGTTCCCAGCGCAGTGTGGGGCCTCTCTGTCTTGGAGCTGCCCTGACATCAGGCAGGGCACTCTGCTTGGCTGTCACCCAGTCTGTTTGCTCACAGGCAAACCATCCTGCCCGTGGACCCAGCTGAGGACACCGTGCAGGCATGAGGACACACCTCGGCATTGTTCAGGGGTCCACAAGCAGGTTACTGCAAGAGGATCTGCCAAACTGCCTTGAAGCACGTGCTGCCCTTAGAAATTCACGTTACAGACCATTCATGGAGCAGCTGAATCTTTGATTAGGCAGCTTTGCTCCCCAGTTGTCCTACAGCAGCAGCAGCCACCAGCCCAGTGAGGATGGCACTGTCCTTCCACTGCCAGCCTGCCACTCAGCAAGGAAGGGGTTAAACATCCTCCCTCCTTCTTTTTGCAGCATGGATTTGGAAACAGGTTCCTCAGGCTTGGCAGCTGCCCCGCTGAGGATCATATGGCGACAGCAGGGAGAAACTACTAAGCTTGGATCTGCTGCCAGGGCTTTTCAGGGATGCAGCTTCTGTTGGGTTGGTGGCACAGAATGGTGGAGGAGGTGCTGGGTCTGGCAGCACATGCACCACATCCTCAGGTGAGGTTCAGGACTCTGGAAGTAGGGCTGTCTGAACTGGCCTGCTGGGTGTGTCTCCAGTATGGTGGATATGGGATGGAGAATCCATACTGGGGAGCTGTGCACCAGGACCAGCACACAGGGACCACAAAGAGCAAGACCAGTCTGCAAATCATGTTTCCCTGAGGTGGGAAATCACTGTCAGAGTGTGGAAACCATGAAGCTGCTTTTGACTTGATGTGTTTGAAATGCGCCATGCTCGCTTCTATGAGTGACTGCCTAATATTTCCAATTTCCCAGGACTTGGATGAAAAAACCATTGTTAAAGAGCCGTTCATTTATTAAAGTGGGTTTAAAGAAAACAAACCAAGCCAAAACCACCCCAACCAATCAAAAAAACGCCCCACACACCAAGGTTTGAATTACTTGGAAAGCTGTGATGTTTCATAAGCACCAGGAACTGAGTCATAGTGGCTCAGCTCAGCAAGGGCAGCGCTGTCTGGGGAGGGAGCCCCTTTCATTCCACAGGGAGCTGTGCCTCCCACCCCACCCTTGTCCCTGCCACGTTTCAGGGTCAGCTTGGAAGGGACCACGATGGCTCACCTGGTCTGACCTCCCAGCTCAGGCAGGGTCATCCCAGAGCGCGTGGCACAGGATTGTGTCTGGCAGTGATTTCCCAGTGTCTTGGTAGGACACAGTCACTTTGGCCGGTGACACAGAGGTGGAACTGAGGAAAGTGGTTTTGTTTCGTGGCTTCACTGCTGACCCTAAGGCAGGGGAGAAAATGCAGTAGTTAGTGTTAAATTCCCTGAGCATGAAATGGGATAAGGAAACACAGACAGGCATTCCCAGAGGTGAAGGCATCAGCAGCCAAAAGCTGCCTGCCCGTTGGTGCTGCTGCTCCTGAGCAGGGCAGAGGTGAAGGGCTGTGCCTGAGAGAAGGAAGTGCAAAAATAGGTTATTGTTTCCAGCACTGGCTTTTGTGCTGCTCCTCTTTGCCCTCCCTGTGAACGCCTGCGTGGATCTTTGACCGTGATCCCAGCAGGAACTGGGAGAGAAGGGAGAAGCCACGAGGCACTGAAGGGACGTGGTAATGTGGGTGTCACCACCTAAACACTCTGCAGAAACAGGTGAGAAAGCACACAGAGTTCTCAGCACGAAGTTTTAGTAATGCCAAGGTGGTTGATGCAGCAGCACGTGTCAGCACATACCCAGGGCTATATAAGCTATACTAGGGGAGGTTTAGATTGGATATTAGGAAAAATTCTTTCATTGAAAAGGTGATTAGGTAACCTCAAAGGGACAGAAAGGTGGGAAAGTTAAGATTTCTCTGACCAGTTGATTTCTGTGGTCAGCTGTGGCCAGGAATGAGATTTTGGGACATGATGAAAGTGCTCTGAAGGGCAGAGATGAGGAGTGGCATCAGGCTGCAAGCCTGAAAAACCTTGAGCCACAAAAACTGGGAAGAGCAGGGTCAGCGTTGCGTTCCTCTGTGTCCTGCAGCATCCCACGGGCTGAGCTTGGTTCAGGACCTGCAGTGCTTTTACGCTGGCAGTGAGTAAGTTTACATTGCACATTGGAACGAAATTCATGGCTGTGAGGGGGGTGAGGCCCTGGCACAGGTTGCCCAGAGAAGCTGTGATTGATTGCCCCAACCGTGATGTGTTCCAGGCCGGTTCGGGCAGGGCTTGGTGCAAATAGTGGAAGGTGCCCCTGCCCACGGTACAGGGTGGAAAGGGATGAGCTTTAAGGTCCCTTCCAACCTAATCCATTCTGGGATTGTATGTCAAGAGCAAAATGCAAGAAACCTGCTTCCTAGGTGACCACACGCCTTCCTTCTGAGCCTGCTGTCACAAACAGCCGAGGTTTAAAGCAGTTATTTAATCCTTTTCGGACGCCGTGTTCCGCAAGAAGCTGAAGCCCTAACGCACATAAAGAGCCCTACACGTGGTGGAAGCACTGATGAACTTTACCGATGGCGTTTGGCTGGAGATCCCCCACCGCTTTCTGGAAAACACTGTTCGGCCTTCCCATCTTGGCGCGGCGGGATGCGCTCGGACACGGACACCGCGTCCGGGATGACGCTGGAATGGCAGGGGCTCAGCGCTCGGGCGCCGTGGGCGTGTCGGATGCCCCGGTAGGTGGCAGGTGCCGGGACCCCTGGGGGTGCGGGGGTTGCGGGTCCCGGGGGTCCCGGGGGTCCGGGCCGTGCCGAGGGGGGGGCGCGAACCGTGCACCGCTCGGCCCC
>VXBU01013104.1:636140-734386 GCA_013400315.1 Bombycilla garrulus | reverse complement strand
CGTGCCCGGCAGCCGCTGCCGCGGGGGGAGGCTTGGCCGCCCTGCCCTTCTCCCTGTCCCCCCGGGCCGCGCCGCGCTCCTCCGGCATCGCCGGGTCCGGCCGCCCCCGGCACCGCCGCCCGCCCTCCGCAGTGGGGAGGCGGCGCGTCCTTGGAGAGCAGCTCGGGCGTGAAACGCGGCCGCACATCCCAGCGCCTTTCTTCCCCGGCTCGATAACCCCGCCGCAGCCCTGCCCCGTCCGTTGCCCTGGCCCCCGGTGGGTTCCGTTGTTCCTTTGGGATTTGGTTGGGTTTGTGCTGGGCTGGAGCAAAACTGCGGTTGTGAGATCTGCGTGCTTTTAAAAGTCTGGTTTGCTTGAAATAACAGAAATAAAAGGCTTCCGAAGGGCGCCTGTCTGGTGCCTGGTGACCGAGGGGCACCGCTGGCCTGCCCACGTTCACCTTGTACCTTTCAGGACTCGGGTCAGGGAAGCACTGGTCATGGCAGAGAAGGTCCACAGAGCTTTCAGGGCTCTGCACTTAAGGTGGTGAAACCACAGAATCGATGGATGAGCCACCATCAGCCATCCTGGTCCTTGGCCTGGGCTTTTTTCTTCTTTATTCTTTTTAAATTTTTATCTCCTATTTTTGGTGGTATGTAAAGGAAAAGCCAACTTCGTGTATTATTTTTTTTTTTAGCATAAACAATATTAGGGTCTCATTGTGTCCTGTTTTTTAGTTTATTTTACCCAAGTGGTGAGCTCACTGGTGCTGTTGGGATCTCCCAGGCTTGCTCTGTGAGTTGTTCTGTCACTCCTGAGAATGAAGTTGTAGCACTGGTCTCTGAGCTGTTTTGTGCTGGAGAGTGGCAGCAGGCCAGCCTTCCCGGACACACAAGATGTTTAGAATAATTAGTGATGGGATACCCTTTTAAAATAATTGTTTGGGTTTATCTAGCACTCAGTTGTAGCGATACCTCCCTCTAAAAATAGTCAGGCCTCTGTGTGATGAGCCTTGTAGTATAAACAAGTCATATCTTGAATGACTGTTGTTACTTTTGGGATGTCCGAGATAGATGCCTTTGGGGGTTTTGCCAAATCTTCTGTCTCACTTTTTTTTTTTTTTTTTTTTTCTTCTGCAGTGAGCTGTGTTTCTTGGCCCTTACACCATGTAGTTTGTGCGCTGACCAGAGCCAGGCTCAGTAACCCTCACTGTTTAGGGCTGGCACAGCTGCACAGAAAAGTTTCCCAGTGCTCCTGTGACAGCCCAAGGTTGAGCAGGGCTGTTTTTTCCATGAACTCCATGCTCACATGGAGATCCTAGCAGTGGGCTCTGAGGCACTGCCCTCGGTGAATTCAGCTCAGAGTCCCACTTATCTCAGAGTATCCATCTCTATCTGTGCTTGAATCCACAGTTTTCTGTGAGACAGGGACACAACAGCTTGGGTGTGATCCTGGTTGTGCTGCTCCTTCCTGGGATGCCTTCCCCAGGTGTCCCAGGGTGCAGCTGTGGGAGTGAACCACGCTTGCTTTCAGGAGTTGGGAGCAGGGATGGCACCAGGAGTTTGCTCACATTTTGCTGTGGGGTTTATCAGAGCGTGACGGTTGAGCATTGGCCCAGCCTCTCATGTGCACGTGGCTTTTTGCAGTTTGTTTTCAGCAGCCAGCGTGCTGGCCGAGGCTTCTCTGTGTTGCTGTCGTTCAAGAGAACTGGCTCCTCAGCTTGAGAGAGAAAAAATAGCCAGCTTTTTCAGCAGGAGGAGTGTTTGCTCTGTGAGCACTTGTTTTCTGAGGAGGTACCACAGAGCTCATAGTGCTCGGTGTTTGAAACAGAGGGGTCTCATAGCTTTCATCACACTGTGCTCACAGACCCCACCCCACTTTGATATTGCCCCCAGTTATCCAGATTTATCTGCTCAGTTGCAAGTTGAGTGCCCTTTTGTGGGCTGTATGTGTTTTGGGAATGGAAGTGCAGTTCCATAAGCCCTCAGTGGCAGGCCTCATGCTTGCTATAAGCACCAAGTTGTTCCCAGTCACCTGGGCAGAGATTCCCCGTGGGAATGAGGGGTTCCTGCTCAGCAGGGGGATGGCAGACACTGCTGTGGGACAGACCATGAGTGTGAGGTGCCCTCTCAGCAGTCGGTGTTGTTGAGGTGTCACCTGTGACTTGAGGAGGTTTTGGGGATGGTTTTGGGGTTTGTGCTTCGAGTGGGGAATGTTTCCCTCGCTGCAAGGGCTGGGTGCTTTCAGGTGAGGCTGAAGTCAAGTGGATTGTCTCCAGGTGCTTGCAGTGAGTGCCTTGTTAGCCTGATGTCTCTTGTGTTTGAAATCATGGTGCTGCAGAACCCTGAGGGTCTTTGCTTGGATTCCAGAGAATATCTGGTGTGATGGAGAGAGACCAGAGCTCTTGATGTTTCTGCAGCTCCTGAAACCGGTAGGTGCTTGGCACGTTTGAAACTCAGCCCATCCGGCTGCTGCAGTGTGGATTTCAGCTTATATTTAACTATTCAAGATTGAAACTGTGGGTTTGGGCTGTGTTTATTGCTGGACACTCTTATTTATGTATCTTGGTTTTAAAGGAAATACCTTTATAGTAGAAATGCTGCCTGACCAAAAAAGAAAAAAAACAACCTTGGTGGAGTGATTATGTAAGCAAGTGAAATGACATTTTAAAGCAAAAGTTTCTTTCCTGTTTGGAGACAGTGTGGCTGAGTTTTTTTCTCTTTCCTGCTGTTTAACATTTTTTAAGTCCTTTTAGTGAATGTTTTTGTATGTTAGGTATGAGAAATAGTTGTTTTTGCAATTTAAGTCCTTAAAGAGGTCATCAGCAGGCTCTGGGAGCTAGCAGGAGCCAGATTTGAATATTTGGGGCTGTAGCTGACCAAAACAGCAGTGCATGTGTGCATTTAAGTAATAACTAAAGTAAAAAAAACAACCCTGAAAGAAACCCATGTAATTGCTGTTACTGTGGGAGCTCAGAAGATGCTCAGTGCAGTCGTCCTCTCGGGAATGTCTGGTTGCAAAGGGATTTGGGATCTTTTTCTGTTCTTTTCTGTCTTTTCCCGTTTTTCTGGGCCTCGGGGTCAGCTGTGGTGTGTGTCTGTCCCCAGGCCGAGGGAATCCATCAGCTCCACAGAAAGTGCTGGGGTTACCTTGAGCTGCTGTTCCCAGCAGGAGCAGCAGGGCTGAGTCAGTGCTGCTGCCCAGGGCTGTGACTCAGTGCTGTCCCCTCGAATGCACAGCCAGGGTGTGCGCCTGTAACCTCATTCCAGAGCTGTCTTCTGTGAGCATCACCTGGTTAGAGGGGTTTGGGAATGTCACTGTGTGTGCTGGTGGAAGTTGGTTGTTACTGAGCTTGTTTTCTGTGTGATACTGAGCGTCTGTGCGAGCTCTGAGGCAAGAAGCTTCTCCTGTGTGTCGTATTATGGTTTTGTCTTTGTAGGTTGTGTTATTTCTTTGCATTTTATTTTAACTTATCTTTTAAGTTATTTTTTAACGTTTATGTGCTTGAAGAGGAAGGGTGCTTTGTTGGTTTTGTTTTTTTTCTTTTTTTGGAGAAATGTCTTCCCTGATGCTCCAGGGTTAGGTCTCTGTAGTTCTGTCTCCTGAAGGGAGGAGAGCTGTTTGTACTTCTAACTCAGGATTCCCTCATAAAAAATGTCTTTATTGGGAATTCTGGCCATCCTCATGTGCTTCCAAGCTCGATTTCCCATTGCCTGGCATCACACCCTTGAATGAAATGGGTCAGCACCTTGAAAAGTCTATCAGATTTGGCAAGAGAGTGGTTACGTCACAGGTAAAGTACTGAGAAGTTGTGTGAGCACAAGAATCTGTGAGGAAAGAAATCTCAGATGGGTGCTCTGCTGAAAGAAAAGCTGTTGCTGGAGTGCAGATATTACTGGACATCAGAGGAGCTCTGTGCTAGTGAGACAAACAGGAAATCAAGTTTCATCAATCGTTGCAGTAAAAGGTAGGCCCTTATCTTCCTAAGTTGTGAAAATGGAGAGTAGTGATCTAGAGGATCATCATAGGTGATGGAAGAAAACAAAAGGTTTGGGTACAGTCCCTCACCCTGCCCCTGGGGGATGAAGCACAAGATTTTAAATTTCCCTGTGAAGGCTCTTGCAGTTGTTTGGAATAATGTCCTTTTATAGGTGTAGGGAAGCACCGGGGTCAGGATTTTTCCGTGCAGAGTGCTTTTGGCAGAGGTGCAAAAGGAAGGGCTGCTCAGCAGATTGCAGAGGAATTTTTGGGTTTAGTTAATTTTAAAGAGATTTTTAACAGAATGGAGTTCTTGGACCTAGGTAAGATGAAGAATGTTCTGAGTATCCTCATTTGGAGAAAATTTGGGAAATATACAACATTTTGAATTTAAAGTAGAAACTTTCCTCAGTTGGGAGTGAGTTTGGTGCTGCATGGCAGACGGTACTTTCTGATTATTTTGCTGCCTGGTGCTTCTGTTATTATGGTACTTTTAAGTTGCATAGACAATTTTATGATGGACCTTGGGTAAAATTATGTGTGAGTACTATACCAGTGCCAATTTATCTTTGTCACAGACTCAGTTTACCAGCGGCTCCTCCTTTCTGCTATTGATTTTGTCATATCAATTCTGAAACAAGATTAACTGCTTAAAATTTGATCAAAAAGAGAAGAAGCATGCATGCTAAACACTAGTTTCTTTCATTTGTCACATGTAATGTGAATATGAATTGTGAGGCAGCCTCAACTGGAAGTATTTTTTTCCCATTTAGTCTGTGCAGGTAGGTTTTAAGATTTGCAGAGATGGGTAATACTTTCCTCTGCCATTCTGAAGGGCTTTTGCTAGAAAGTGTTCAGTGTGTCTAAAATGAGGCTGATTTTGATTTAGATTGATTTACTCAGCTCTTCAACTTTATTAGCAAATGAGCCTTTAAGTTTTCACTGCCTTTTTCTTTGTTTAGTTATACTTTAATGTTTGTGCACGGTCTGCTGGAAAACTGTTAGAGAGGAAAAATACCTTTGACTTCTTTCTTTAGATGCAGATTTTGTAAAACTCTGTTTACAGAGGCCATTCTGTATCGATATGTGTTTTAATTTTTCACCTCAAATACTGAGTACAGATACTGAGTACTTAAAAAAACCTCTAAAACTCTTTAGATGGCTCCCAGTAAGAGCATAGTAAGATCTTTAATTAAAATGCGTGATTAGCTCTGTGTTTTCATTAATAAAATGTGCAGATTAGGTGGGAAATAAGCGTGACTAACTCTAGCAGAAGACTCCAGTTAGGGATAATATAAACACCAAGGTCCACGCCGTAGATCATTAGATTTATGCAGCAGAAATTGCCAGGGACTTGGGGGAGTACTGAAGGAAAAGACCTCTCTAGGTCTGAGGGAAGAGGACAGCCCTCTAGATGATGGAACCTTCGTGTGGTCCACAGGATAGGAAGAAAAAAAACAATTCTGATCAAAACTGGGCTAAGACAACACATTTTAATGCTGCTCTTGGCCTTAGTGTTGCCATGTTTTTCACAGCTAAAGGATCAGTGCTGGTATATTTAAATACCTGAAAAATGAGAAGAATTAGTGTAAGCCCGTGGCTGAACCGTGCTTTGTTTGGAAGTTGTAATAATGCTGGCTTTGTGAGGGAACCGGGGTTATATCCCTCCTCCACTGGCCAGCTCTTACAGCTCGCTCTTGACATGCGCAAGTAGCTCACACTGGAAGATCAAAGGAGGAGGAGATAACTTCTCTTTTGTTGGATGCTTACTCACTTTTATAACCCTGATAGCCTTCGGTCAAGTTTACGCCCGGAAAGCACTTCCTTTGTAGCATGGGTGTTTCCACAGTATGCAAAGGTGTAGTAAGTAGGGAGAGATCTTCACAATTGCTTCTGAATCTGGAAGACAAAGAGTATTTTTCTCCCTTCAATTGCAGTAGTTTTGGTAGCTAAAGCTTGTCAGCTGATTGAACAGCACCTTTTGGATGCTGACTGTGCAGGTTTGCAGCTCCTTGGATCTGTTGTCTGTGGAGTCCGCACAGAGTGTGGGTGTTGTTCACAGGTGTGGAGCCACAGGCAACTGCAGAGTCATTATTCCCTGTTAAACCAGAGCCATCTTTTCCAGCTGGACTAGAGCATATTCCTGTTTGATTTTACCTGTAAACTTCAGAGCAGCTGTGTTGCACGATGCTTGTATTTCCTCAGCCATGGTGGCTTTGATATCTTTGGGGCTGCGGCCCCTCTCTTGGTTAGAAGCCCTTTTACAGCCAGCAAAGCCATCCTTCCAGTGCTGAGAGCACATAGGCTTTTCTGGAATTTAATGTGTGTTACACAGACCTTCTTGTAGTGATATTTTTACAGATGCTTTTTATCTCCCGCCGCTCACCAGTGCCAAGTGGTGTTCTGCAGTTTGGTGTCATGTGATACTGTGTTTTGATAACAAAGAGGAGCTGGAAATTAATACTTAACTCAAACCAGCGATCCTGGCAGTTGCGGGTTGGGTGTGTATGCCAGTGTTTTAATTGGAGTTGGGAACATGCTTCTGAGTGTACAAAAACATGTGGATGTGGCACAAAAGGACATTGTTTAGTGGTGGACCTGGTTAGGCTCAATGGTCTTAGAGGTCTTTTCCAGACTCGATGGTTCCATGATTGTGACAATCCTGCATGTCTCCACCTCTGCGCTTGAGCTGGCAGAGCTTGCCCAGGCTCCTTTTGGAGGAGGATGAGTGCAGACACGAGCTCTAGGGGCATGTCCACTGCCTCTAATTTGTGATTGGATTGTGCTTCTGTCGCTAATGAGTGTTCAGAGTTTGATTAATAAGCAGCTAAATCGGGACCCTTCACTGAATTAGCAGCTCTCAAGAACATGAGACAGACAAGCACAGCTGATGCAAGCGAAAGCAGCAAGGTCTGGTGGGGAGTGTGTGCCTGTGCTTTTGACAAAGTACTGCCAAGGGGGTGAAGTCTCCCAGAAAAAGCTTTTGTGAAAGTGGAGAAAATCCTGTCTTCATCACCTGCCATACGTGCTCGAACTGGTGGGAGCTCAAGCCCAGTAGCTCCCCCCACTATTTCACAAGGACTGTCAGGTCCTTCCATCAAATCTGCAAAGTCTGTTTTTTCCTGTGTCTCTTGCAAAACTCTTATGTTAAATACAACTCTGCTATTTTCCACGAGGATGATAATGAGTTGGAAAAGCTTCCCAGCAAGTGGAAAGATGGCGTTAGTCTGGAAACCTTTGGGTGGTTTGTCCCTGTAGCAGAGTTTATTTCCCCAGAACTCAGTGCTGATAAATATGGATAACGAGGGATAGTAAGTCTTACTGTAGCTCTGTTGGGTTTTTTTTCCCCTGGTGCAGCCTAGTTTATCTTCTCTTATCCCCTGAAAGCTATTCTTAGTAAGTGGTTGTTTTTCTTGAATTAAATGAGTGAATAATCACTATTTTATTCACTGTCCTTACATATGTTTAAATATAGTATTAACCTAATCTTCTTAAATGCTTTTCCTTCTGCTGCTCCTGAGTTTCTAAAAGAATCAGGTTCACTATTAGTAAGATCTGTGAATGACCTTGCCTGGAAATTAAATACTCGTTTTGATCTTTGACTTGTGTTTATTGCTAAGATAGTAATTTATTCATATTTTTGGACAGCAGCATTGTTCTTCATGCACATAACTTCTGTGCTGCAAAAAGAACTTTTTCTGTGTACAAATTCCTCATATACCTCTATGAGATGGTTGTAATTTTGGTGGTTTTTTTCTGCTTGAAGGGAAAACGATTGTTTGGTGGCCGAGCTTTGGTTTTCCATTTTCGGAGGGAGGGAGCTCTCCGTGGTACCGAGCGGGGCCGGGGCCGCCGGTGCTTGCTGCTGCCGCCGGGAGGCTCGTCCTGGCACCTCCCAGTTACACAAAATACTAGATACATATATTTTATGGATTTTTAATGTTAGTATATATGATATATATATATATAAACGACTTAAATAAATATAGCTAGTGTTGTTATAACTCTGTACATTTTTTTCCCTCTCATCACTGTGTTTCAGATCATGATGGCTAGCTGGGTTTTTCTTGCAGCCCAGATAATAGGCTGCTCTCCTGGATAGTATTCCCAACCCCACTGCTTATTTTCCATCTCCTTCGGCCTCCCTGTGTGCTTTTTTCTCAGACAGAAGCTCTTCATGCAGGCCTCAGTCATGTTTCAGTCAGCAGCTCAGCTGAAGGGGGCCCATGACACTTTTGGGGCCACTTTGCCCAGCCCAGGTATGAACACCCACAGCTTCTCTCAGTGTCTGTGATGCCCTTGCTGGCTTTCAGCTGAAGCCTTTTTCAAGTTCAGGGCTCACAGAACAGCCAGCATTGGAAGGAACCCACAAGGATTATTGAGTCCAACTGCTGGCCCTGCACAGGACAACCCCAAGAAGAGCTGTAGCTTGTTCTCCTTTCAGTATCTTCCTTCTTCAGGCCATTATTCAGTAGATTTGCTTTCTTTTAAAGTTTGCTTTCCAGACTTAAGCGAGGTTCCCCGACAGCTGTGAGAACATTTTCTGAGTAACTGCTTTAATGGCTTTCAGTGAATATGGAAGGAACTAGAAGTACAATATTTGATTATTGCAATAAAAGCTCTGTTGAGGAATATGGCTATTGACTGTTACTCTCTTGCCAGAGTATCACCTGATCTGTAGGACAGCTTAGCTGAAGCAGGCTGCTTTTAAAGCTAAAGAAAAGTAGCTGATATTTTGAAGGTCATAGCTTTTACGGTGCTGTGGTGGACCGTAGAGGAAGGAATTTTTCTTCTGGTAGCTTTCAGTGTAGCAGAACTCCTCAGCATTATTTATGGCTTTGGCTTGGGTGTTTGTGCATCTCCCTGGGTCACAGACCTTTGTTGCCATGTTCTAGTGTTTTCTCGCCTAGGTTTGGTATGTTGCTGTAGTCCAAATTGGACATAAATTGTAAAAATACAAAATAATACAAAAAATTGTACTAATGGGTATTTTTACATCCAGTGGTACTTAAAATGCATACAAACACCTCTTGCTCCAGCAGTTGTCCTGGCAGCATTGCTAGTGAGTACTACATTAATGTGTGTGCAGTGGGGTTGTTTTGAATAAATGTCTTTTGGATCTGTCTTAGGAGGCTGCTGCTGTTCTTACTGGAGGATTTCACCTCCCAGAGCTGAGTCCTGGTTTCTTGTACAGTGCACGTTCACAGTGCATAGGTTATCCTTGAGAGAACAGCCAACTCCCTATCTTTCTGAATCAGTAGCTGCTTCAGAGAAAATGCGTGCAGTATCGGAATATATTAAAAATACATGCATATGTATAATATTTTATCCTCAGTACTCTGTCCAGAATAGAAACTTCAGTCTAAAAATAACTGCAGTAAAAGGTCACTAAAGTGCATTCATTATCCAAATTCCACTCAACTTGGAGTTTTTTTGGCATATAAACTGATAGACTCTCTGCTTCTGTGGCTGAGATCTCTTAAGTATTCTTGATGGCATTAAGTGGCTCTTTCTGTGGTTTTATTGCCCTGAGCCTGAAGGAAATGTTATGTCTTGAGTTATTTGCTCCCCTGGGTTGGTGTGCCAGGGGAACGGGGATTTTCCATCTTACCTGGAGTCTGTGCAGAAGCCGTGCTGGTCTCCTTGGTAATCTGCTGCTGGTTTAAAATCTTGGGAACCTCTGGTGGGGTCGTCCTTGGACCTTGTGCCTGTGCTGCTGTGGGCCTTGGGAGCAGCAGAGACAGAGGAAGGACGTGCTGGTGATGCAGATCTGTGTGTGCCTGTGAGATGGGGAGGATGGCAGCAGGCATCTTGGGTGGCTCCACTTCTGCCTGGCGTGGAAATACAGCTGAGCGGGGAAGACACAGCTCTGGTCTCCAGCAGAATCACAGCTGGATGTCCCAGGTGGAGGCTGGTTCTCTTGGATTTTCTGTCCTTTCTCTGCAGCTCATGGCTGCTTGGTGGGTGCTGCCTGAATATTCTGTGGTGGCAAACACTCTGCCCACACACGCCTGAGTGGTCATGGCACTCCGCTTTTACACCATAAGTGTGGTTGGTTTTTTTTTTCAAATGAAGTGCTTTTTTTGTTTTATTTTTTGTGGGTTTTTTTGTTTGTTTCTTTAACATACAATAACTTGATATTGAATAACTCAAGGGACTGCTCTGGAAGGGGCAGTTTGAGTCAGTCTTTTGTTAGAGAGATCCCTGACAGCCAGTTGCACACCAGATCCTGAGGAAGGCTTCCAGGATCTCTGAACACTGGTGGGAAGTCAAGTTGCATCACAAGTTAGCTTGAAGTTCTTGAAATCTGCTCATATTTTAGTAGGAGAAGAGCAGAAATGTGACTGTAAAAGTGAAATGTAACACTGTCATATTCTTAGAAGCCCAGCAGCTTGTTCTTTCTAAAACATTGCAGATGAGACAGATGTTGAAATCCTGGAAGTCACCACTGTGGAAATGCTGAGTGTCAGTGAAACTTGAGTCACAAACATGGGCTGCTTCTAGTTTAGCTTGCTGCTGCCATTCTTCCTCTCTGGGACAGCCTCAGAGTGGGTCTCTGTGGAGAAGAAAACTCAGTTTAAGATGCAGCCAGTGGTTTTTTGGCTCCCTGCTGCACTGGGACACTTGGTGTCTTTTCCTTGTGTGATGTGGTGGGGTGGGAGCCCCCAAGGCCCAGAATCCTTGCAGTGATCTGGTCCTATCCATGCATTGCTCCTCTGTGGTCTCCAGCTCTGCCCAGAGCACCAAATTAATATCCATAGGGAAGCAGGAGGAAAACAGCTGACCTGGAAACGTGTTTTCCAGCTAACCCAATCCTTTGTTGGGAAAACAGCGTGATTCGGGTTTCTTTCACAGTCTTTTAACTTCCCTGTGCGTGGAGTTCCTGTAAGCTGCAAGGAATAAAGAGCTCTAAAGCACTTCCATATTACATGCATAACATATATTTAAAAAATAATATTAAGCCTGGCAAAAAGGCTGTTGGTGGGTGGCCTGGCTTTGGGTGCACTCGTGCAATCCATGATTTTTTCCCCCTGGTGTGGTTTGTGCTTTCTGGCATTTTGTGCGCAGCAGATGCAGTTTGTGCTCTGTCTCCTGTGGGGGAAGCTCTTGGTGAGCTGCAGGCTGATGAGGAGTGGTTGGGATTGGGAGTCAAAGCCCAAAATTCCCCCTCTGCCCTCATGGGACTCCACCTGGAGTACTGGATCCAGGTTTGGGGTCCTCAGCCCCCTCAGACATCGGCCTGTTCCTGAGGAGGCCTTGAAGGTGTCCAAAGGCTGGAGCCCCTGTGCTCTGGAGCCAGGCTGAGAGCTGGGGTGCTCACCTGGGGAAGAAAAGGATTGAGGGACATCTTAGAGGCCCTGCCAGTGCCTGAAGGGCTCCAGGAGAGCTGGAGAGGGACTTGAGGCAAGGGCCTGGAGTGAAGGAGAAGGCAGAATGGCTTCTGCTGACCAAGGGCAGCACTAATTGGGATACTGGGAGGAAATTCTTGCCTGTGAGGAGGGAGAGGCCATGGCACAGGCTGCCCAGAGAAGCTGCCCCATCCCTGGAAGTGTCCAAGGTCAGGTTGGACAGAGCTTGGAGCAACCTGGGATAGTGGAAGGTGGACCTGCCCTGGAAGATGTCCCCTACTGGTGGCAGGGGCTGGAACAAGATGGTCTTTAAGGGCCCTTCCAACCCAAACCGTTCTGAGACTGAAATGTGCACAATCAGTGACCGCGTTCGGCCTTGTTTCCAGCTTGTACATTTTACCTTGGTGAACTCATTTTACTGAAGCTGCAGCCCCCTCTTCTACTGTTTTATCTTCATCTCGGGGCAATACTGCAGTCAAGTTGCCTCTGGTCAACAAAACTGAAGAACTTTGTTGTCTGGGCTGTGTAAGATGTTTTCTGCTGCAGTGACTTGTGTGTGGCTACGTCTTTGCCTCTTGGATCTTTCCAGCAGGGGGAGTGGTTTAAATCTTGGTCATGTTCCTTGTCTTCTGTCAGGTGCTGAGAGGTAACACTTGGCATCTCTCAGTGTTGTGCTTTTAAATGCTGGAATAAAATAAATCCCATGGGTTCTGGAGGCTGTAGGCATGGTCTGGGAGCTCCCAGTGAGGGGTGTGTCACAGCAGGCACGGCTCAGTGTGCACACGTCATCCCACCCTTGCGATTCCCAGTCTGTCTCCCAGCTTTCTCAGCAGCCTCTTGTTACACCTGGAGGCAGTGGCACAGCCATCCCACCCTGTCTTTAAAAGCAGAGGTCTGGGAATAAAGTGCCTTGTTCTAGCATTCCTGGAGAAATAAACTTTATTTAAGGGCTGTGGAGAGTGACTTCCCAGAGAAGATACTCATAGATCCTTAATGCACGACATAATCTCATGTGTTTGAACACTGTTAAACCGAGTGACAATTATTTGGCATCTTTTATTAAACATTGATTTCTGAGGCATTTTTCTGAAGACTGATGCTAAGTACAAAGTGTTCACGTGTATCTAATCTTTGCCCTAGGGTTGGGAGTAAGACTGAGAATAATGAAGTCTGTCTTGTTGTGAGGGCTGGAAAATATCGCTGCTGTTCAAAGAAAGAAAGATTTGCATTCTTCTAGTAGGTGCTGCACGTATGTAGAACAAGTTTGAAGGAGGTTTTACAGTTATTTTTTTTGGAATGTGTTAAGCTGAAAACCGTGGTTGATCACGGTAGCATTAAGAGCTTTCAGCACTTTTATCAGTTGGTGAACAATATTTCCTCCAAAGTGAGGCATCCTCAGAGTCAGAATTGGTCGGTGTGGTGGGGTGGGTGGGTTGTTCTGTCTCTTCTGCTCTTCTAGCCTAAATTCTTGTCCACAATTTCTCTGTAGTAGAAAAATAACTTTTCTTTTTCAGCTGTTGTCTAAAAACTAGTGATACTGAACAGAGAAATTACAATTCTTAAATTCTGTTGCCTTTTAAAAGCTGCTGCTCAGTCTGGAGGTTGCACTGTTGGACTGTTTCAGTTTGACTAATGTTTAAAGCAGCTAAATGAGTAATGTAAATATTTAAACACTAGCTATAGTCAAATAATCAACAGCAAGATTAAAGCCTAAGCTCCCCGGAAGACATTTATGGTAATTTTGCTCATATTAATAATTCTTTTGGCTTCAATCACGTTCTCTTCTAAGGTAACTGCTTTTATACATGGGATGATCCTGTAAAAAGAGGAGTGGCATTAAAACCTTTGATTTTGAAATAATGTTGTTTCAGTATCAGAATTTTGTATTGAGGATGCCAAATGTACCAGTACACCAGTGAATACAGTTTTTCAAACGTAAGAGATGACAAAATTAAAACTTAGAAGTCAAGATTTTCTTGCTGATAGTTTGCAAATATGTGAAACTAATTTTGGTGAGAGATTGTTTGAAAAATACTTTGCTCTGTTTCTTCCTTAACATTTTTTGGATAATTACGTGTGCTAGAATAAGTGATGAACATTTGTTTGATTCCTGCAGTAAAAGCTTGGATATTATTTGATGTAGTAGCGTTCTCTTTTTTTTTTATTTATCCATGGATTCCTGTTGCTTAATAGCTGCTGAATTTTCATAGCTTTTGAAGTGTCAGTGAACTTTGTTTCAGTGTCTTTTGTATAAAAAGTACCTGTTTGTAAGTTCAAAAAGAGTTTGTTTTTTATCAAGGGAAGGAGAAGCATTTGGCAGCTTGTATCATGTATCCACTTTCTTATCCTGACTGTAGGACTGGTGCTGGGTGATCAGTGCCTCCAGGTTGTTGCCTTGTGTTCGGGTGGTTTTTGCAGTTTTATGTCTTGAGGTGGTCCCTCAGATGTCTGTTTTGATCCTCATTGCCTTGAAATCAATTTTCAGCTGATCTTTAAGAAGTTAGTATTTGAGGATATTTCTAAACAGCCAACACATTGTGTTCTTCAGATGATTTTCAAGTATCGTTTGCTGCCCTGGGAGAAATCATGGACTTGTTTCTGGACTTTTTAGGGTAAATTAACTCACTAAAAAGGGACAGAGAATTGGTTTATTGAATTTTTTGCAAGGTAACAATATGGAGATGCTGTGGCAAAGCTCTGAGCTCCTAGAGGAGCCCCTTCTGGCAGGCTCTCCCCACAGAAGGTGTTGGGGCAGCGTGTCATGACTTGAACAAGCCCCAAAAGAGCCATTTGCTGCTGGGCAGAGGCCAGGGAGGACATGCTGGAGATCACAGCTTTCTTCTGGCTTTTGGAACACCCTGGTATTTCCCTTCCTTTGCTGTTCAGAGTTTTTACTGCTTTAAGGTGTTACAAGTCTCACTTTGTCCTCCACCTGTCTTTATTGCTCACAGTATAACAAAAAGAATCATTAAGATAAGCTTTTTTTACTTAGTTCTTCACCCTTGCTGGTTCTTTCTCTGTGAAACTTATTGGAGCTGTCAATATATAAGGACTTTTGGTACTCAGTGGTAAACTTAAAGACTCAAATTTCATGGATTGTTCTTAGTTCATTCTGGAGTTATTGACTGGAGTAATATTGTGTGTAAGGAAGGTAATGTGAAATCTAAATTAACCCAAGTATTTACTATATATATTATAATATGTACACTACATATTGCATATATATATATATGTACAATAATATAAAAACTTAGTTAAAAACTATCAGCAGTGTGTTTTCTCAGGATTAAATGTAACTTTAAGCAATGCTCACATAGGAAGAGAATTATCAGAACCTTGTTTTTAAAACACGTATTTAGTGGTTGTTGTCACAAATATGGAATTTTCACATCACACCTAATTCATAGCTCATATTCCAAGAGTTTGGAAGTTTTTATTGTGGATATGGGAACACTAGGTTAGGACTTTGAAGTCAGTATTCTGGGCATTTTTCCTGCTTTATTCTAAGACCAATGTAGTATTTACACTAATCTTTTTTGTTGGAAAATGCCACCATGAATTGTTGGGAAATTGAAATGTCTTTAAAAAAAGCTGGGGCTGAATGGATGCAATATGCTGGGTTATGGACTTTAAATCTTGTGTCAGATCCCTTTTTGACCATACTGGTTTAAGGTGTGCAGCCATGGGGTTTTGTTGTGTGGCTGTGCTCTGTGTGACTTGAATTCAGTGCAGCTTTCTGCAGGGTACCAGCACCCTCTCGTGGGCTGTGTGATTGTGATTTTGGATACATTTTAGAACAGTCTTACTCCACACTGGTAAGGCCCTATTATCAATATTGTTTTAGAACTGGCAGGTTGGGTGTTAAATTAAAGCTGTCTCTTCCCAATCCAACAGCTGTGCCTGTTCTTGGAAATAAAATTGCTCACAGCATCCCCGTTATCCTGTATTCTCTTTAGAATCAGAATCACAGGTTTGGGTTGGAAGAGACCTTAAAAATAGGGGTGTGTGTTTTACCCTACATCTGCCAGCTGTTTTATACCCCACTGCTGGTAATTGAGGGAATTTACTCCTTTGCAGGAGAATGAACGCAGTCTGATGGCAGTGGGATCCAGAAAGTGGTGTTTGGAAAGGGGGTTGTTGTATGAGGGGCCTTTTATATGGATTAAAGTCAATCCTTAGAAATAAAAACTGAAGTTCTAAATTTTAAAAAAATCTAATAAGATGAGAGCTATGGATTTGCTTTGAGGATAAGTGGGCTGTGGTAGCACAGATGTTTATTTTGGTTTAAAACCATTATTTACCACATTTTTGCTCACCCTCTTCTCCTGGAAGGTTTAGTGATTGGTAGATTGAGTTATGCTACATAACTTTTACCTTAGGGATGTTTCTTCTGACCCCCAGTACTAGGCACCTTGATTTCTTTTTTTTTTTAGTTATTTTTTTCCCCAGGAATGTCTGAAATAGTCTTTGCTAGGGTTACAAAAGACTTGGCTCTGGGGCTGTGTATCAATAGTATGGACTATTTATTTTTAGAGAATCAGAAATGTGTCCCTTTTAAGGTCAGGAGTTGCTATTTGTAATGCACAGATTTTTAAAGAACCAAGCAATTGACCGGATTTCCTCTTCTTGCAGGTTGCAGAATCAGCATGTGTCTCCAATAGTTAAAAAGGTAAGCACACTATATTTGCAAACATGGAGCAGGGTTCTCCGATTAATTTTCTGATTGATGCATTTGGCTCAAAACTTGGAGGAGGAGAGATTTCATCTTCATGTATTTGAGCACTTATTTAGTACTTTATTGTTTTATCTACAGCTTTTATTTGTGTTTGGACTCAAAATCCCTTCACGATTATTGGATCAGCAGCTTGAAAATACAGAGTTTGTTGGTTATCAAGTTGATAATACAAAAAACTTGGTTACCCTTCTGGGTGCAAATTTGTATGCCATACACATTAATAAAGAAAATAGGCAAAGCTGGCGTGTAGGACTTGAGAGTTTGCAGAGTGTTTGAACAAAGCTTAATAACTGATTTTGGTGGGAGAAGAGGAAATAAGCTCAAATTGTAAATCTGTCTCATAATCCCAACCATCAACCTACCTCGGACTGGTTTCTTTTTATAAAATAGCTTCAAGGTATCTGAGTCGCTTTTAACTTCCTTTAAAACTATTTTAGGTTTTTCTTCCAATTAGCTGTTGTTTTCCTTAGCACTGGATAACTGTATCAAGTTATCTTTGAAATGATGTTGAATGTATTAATATTACTTACTGGGACTCTAGGCTGCTCAGTTTTCTCTCTGACTAGTTACCACTTTTGCCTTGGTAGCACATCATAAATCCATTCCTGACAGTTACAGTACTTGAGGAGTCCTTCAGAAAAAAAAAAAAAGTAAAAAATGAGATGTTCAGTCCTAACAATAATCTGGTAAGAAGGTTAGAGACAAAGAAATAAATCTGCAAACATCTTAAGTTATTTCTAATTGGGAGCAGAGCTCTAAACTTCCTTGGTCGAGGGAGCAAGAGATGCAACCTCAATTATTTACATAACAGCAGATGGCGCAGTTGGAATGGATTTAATCACCTGAGGAATGGACTCCAAGCAATAAACTCTGGTGTGAGGTGTACATCAGAGCTCTTGGGGTTCCCAGTGTGCAGCCAGCAGCTCTGGAGCTGCAATTTGCTGTGCAGAACAGCTTCTCAGGCTGTACCTTACCCCTACGAATTCTAGCAGCTGATGCTAATTTATGTTCGTTCTTGCTAAGGTACACAGAGCTAAAAGGAAAAGTGCTGTTGGCCTGTAATATTGTCCTTGTGCTTGAAAAATACCCAACTTGCTTGTGGGAGCAAAAACTTTAAAAAAACCTTTAAACGGTGGCTGTAAAATTCTAGCACTGGTTTGAGGAGTTGCTCTTAGAGGGGACTCATTTCCTCCTGAGCTTTTTGGTGGTGAACATGTGACTGTGGTATGACTGTGGCATTGATGGCATGTTCCTCCATGGTTGGTTCTTCTTTCTAAATTGTGTCAACTGAGCTCAAATGATCCTGTTGCTCTTTGTTCATTCTCAGAGAAGTGCTGTCTATAACGTGGATGCTGAAGTAGGACTTTGAAGTGGGGAAGTTTGAAGCTTTTAGTGCTTAGGCTTCAGACAAAAATAATTGCAGTCACTCAGTCTCTGCTTTCCTTCACGGTCTGGAGATATAAAAGCTGTTATCTGGGGAATGAGTAGATCAACCCAGTTCCAATGGTCAGCTCAGCATGTTGGGTGTGGTTAGTGAAGTACTGCTCATTTAAGATGCCAGTGGTGAAGTTTTAAAAAAAAGCCAGCCTGGATAGTTGTCAAAAGATGATGGTGCATAGATCATCTAGATTAAATCATGTGCTGTGTTCCTGTTGTACTGAGAAGTAAAAGTCTGAGAGCAGTTGGAGGTGACTGGTCAGAGAAGTCTCATCACTGTAGTAACAGACTGAAGAAAGCTGTGGAGCTTGGCCCTGCACGCATTCCCTGCTGGAAATGCTCCTTTGTCCTGTGAGGTTTAATCTGAGGGCAGGATTAAAGGACAGCTGCAACCTGCAGTTGGTGCTGATGTGTGGGATCTACAGGATTAACATGTATTTCTTGGTCACTCAGGTGGGGAGACAGGATGATGCCACATTATCCCATAATGTCACATTACTTTTCAGTTTATGAAAAGGCTGGAGAATACCACAGGTAACGTTGACAGTGGGAGGCCTCTTGGTCAGGCCTGTTAGAAACCCTTGTGTGGAAAATCTGTGACTAAAGTACGTTTGAGATTGGCATATTTATGTATTCCTGCTATTTCCAAATACATTCTTGCCTTTTGAGCCAGTGTATGAAGTGGGAACATGAGAAACAGTTGTAAAGGATGCTGAAAGCACTTGTTTCATTCACCAGGCTGTATAAATATTTCCTTGCTGATGTCTCTCCTTGTTTCTGAGCTACAAGACTGAAGAGTTGCCCTTTATTAATAACAAAATAAAATTAATGGTGCCTTTCTGTATCTAGCAATGAGGATTTCCTTGATCTAGTCCTTCTAAGAGAGCTGTCCTTCCTTGCCCCTGCTGTGTGACAGAGGGTTCATTGTCACATGTGCCTGTGGCAGTGAGGAAGGGCGAGCTGCGTCCTTCGCTCATCGTTGTTCACTGGACTGTGCATCAGCGCACTCCAGGCTTCCAGGGGCTGGGTGAGGAAGCCCAGGGATAATCTTCCTTTTGGGACTACCCTGCTGCTGCTTTGGGAGGGGCTGGGGGGTGGCACAGGAGGTAGGGGGTGCCTGGCATCACATCCAGCCATGGCTCTGGGCGTGGGGAGCCTCTGCAGCGGGGCGCGGCTGCCCTGGAAACGCAGGAGGAGGAAGCGAGCTCAGAGGAAAGGTAGGGCTGTCATTGCTGCATTTCAGTGCTGGAACAAGGGAGTCGCTGGAGGGGGGTGGTGGTGTGGTGTAAATGTAGTTTTTAGGTGAGGTTGGAACCTCTTTGCTTAGTGCAAATCCAGTGTTGGCACATGGGATTCATAAGAAATCCAGTTTGTCAAAATGCTTTGAGCGAGATCCATTTCCCAATGTTTTATTTCACTTGACTTTCAAAGTTTGGAAGGGGTTTTTGACAGGAAGCTGTTCGAGGTTGTCCAAAGGAGGCTGTGAAGAAAGTGAAGTCTGGAGAGGAAGCCACAGGAGGAGCACTTGGCTTGTTCAGCCTGGAGGAGACCTCACTGTGGTCTTCATCATCCTTCTCTGGCCTTTGGCAGAATGGGGCTGCACCTTCCAGTTGCTGAGGAACATCTCAGTTTTAGGAAGGATCTTAGGTCAGGATTTACCCCAACAGCCCAATCCAAGCCAGGGCTCAGGCTGCTGCTTTTAAAGGATGATTAAAACTTTACCTCATAAGTTGGTACCTTAAAGCCTGAATATCCCCCTCCCTGTTTTGCAGACAGAAGCCGTCTGTGCCAGCCAAGAAACCAGCCAAGATATTTCACCATGGACGTAGACGATGAAGAAAACATGAGTAAGATGTGTTTATTTATGTAGTAATAAACTGTAATAGTTTCTGAAGGGAATTTTTTTCTCCCAAGCACAGGGGGTGACTGCAAAGAAACTTCAGCTGCAGAAATGGAAGTATTTAAAATGCTGTGAAGAGGAGTGAATTGGAGCTTTTGCATTAGCAGTGTTTTAAATATGCTAATATAGCTATTTTTTCTGTATTATACTTTATGTATTTTATTTTTCTTACAGCAGCTGACTAATCAAAATATTTTCCTGTCTTGAAGCAGCAGTGAAGAAGGGAGGGAAAAATATCAGTAGTGCCCATGCTAAGGGTGAAGTACCAGTGAGGAATGAGATGAAGGGGATGGAGTTGAAGAGTATAATATAAAGGAGGGAGAGCAGAAAAGGAAAAAGTGAAGGAGGAGCTGGAAAAGCTCTTTGCAGGTCTCACATGGGATGATTATTCTCTTTAGATGCTAATTGTCTGAACCCTGAACTACTGAATTATTCAAGTGATTTTAAAGCACAGAAATAGTCAAATCAAAAGATAATCTTGATGTGTACTTGATGCAGATAAGTGTGTGAGACTGCTAACTCTGGGGTATGCTTAAGATCCAATAACTTATGAGAAAAGTATTCTCACTGAGCCATTCTAAAATATTTTTACTGTTATTTGCCTTTCAGCTATCTCCTTTTTTGTGTGTGACTCAGAATTGTTCTGTTGCTGCTGTGCTGTGCCTGACTGTAAATAATTGTACATTGTTATAACTAATGTGCTTCTTTTTCCCCCAAGGGACAGTGGCTAAAGAGTGCACCTGGCAAAGGTGACAAAGCCTCGCAATGTCTTTGGAGTCTGGAGGAGTTATAGAACAATTTTAGAGGGAGATGAGGAAGTTAGATCCTTGTGTTAAAATAAATCAAACCCAAAATAAACATCCTCCATCTCACTCCTCATAAAAACCAAAAACCAAAGCAAAAAAATATTACCTGAAGTAGAATTACTGTATTTTCTTTAGTGAAACAGTGAACTCAACTGCAATTTGCTTGGTATAATTTTATTTTTGTATGTGTAAGAAATTACTTTAAATAGGTATTTTCACTGTTTCTAGAGGTGGCTTCCCTTCAGAGGCCTTCAAAAAGTATAATTGGATAATTCTCTTTTTTTGATAGAACATCCCTTTTCTCAATAATGATGTAGCTCAGCATGAATAGAAGGTGCCTTCCTGAGCTGGAGCAATATAATCTCTTTATTAGGGGCATTCTTTAATTCTGTGTCATTAAGAAAAACACTAAATCTTTGTCTGCTTCTGGTTTTTTTTGTGTTAGTGCATCAATATGGGAAACCATTCAAGGAATTTGTTATTTTGTCAGGAGCTTGGCTCCATGGAGCTGTTTGGGGAATGCATTTGTACAACTTCACTTTGGAGATGGCAGAACCTTGGCTGAGCCCAGTTTGTGTAAAGTGCAGGATGACCTTCCTTTGTGTGCCCACGCAAACATCATGAATTTGAAATGATAAATAATCTGATTTGGGGAGGAATCAGAAATCCAAGTTTAAATTCTTAAGTTCCTCGCTTTGATTTGTGCAGAGATATGTTTTACTAACTTTTTATCTCTTGACTTGTATATTTCTCATAATTGTGAATGGCATATTAGAAGTTGCCTATTAAATTTTTTATTATTTTATGTAACTGCTTTTTGGGAAAGGTTCATAAAGGAAAGGAAGGTGGGCTATGCAGTCTTTGTAGCCTGTGGCTGCAGAACAAGAATTCCTCTGCAGAAGCCAGAATTAAGAAGGTTTTTGGTTTTTTTTTTGTTCAGATGAAATATAAGACAGTGGTGGTGTCTTCCATTAATAAATTAACATCCCAGAGAAGACAGTGTTTCAGACCTCAATTTCTGGTGTTTTCTTTCTTTATCCTTTGGTCATAGAGATGCTACAAGCTATTTGGGTAAAGAAAAAGTTATTTACTATGTTCTTATTTGTTTTCTGCTGCTTTGCATGGCTGATGTGTCTGCAGCACTCTGAACACTTGGAACACAAACATATGACTCTCCTGACCTTTCTCTTTGATCTGTTTGCCCCTTTTTCTAAAAGATGCTCTGAAGAGAGCATGTGGGTTTTTCTGCTTGTTTTTAAATGAAAAAATAAAAGACTTAGTATTTCGCTGGGCCACTAAATGAGAGCAGCAGTATAAGGGGTACTTAGAACCTTTTGGTTCAGCTAAGAGTCATCTAAATTGAATTAATTGTGTTCCAGATCAGATAGAGCAGGGGAAGTGTTGTCTTTCAGCAGGCAGGTAATGGAAGGTCCCCAATGGCTGAAGTATCTTAATGGCAGATGCTTTTTAATTTCAGGGAATAAACCCAAAAATAAACCAGCACATCCAGAAGGAAGAATAATTTCTTTACTGACATGAAAAATTCCTTATGCCTTTTTCCTGTTTTGAGTGTTCTTGGGTTCTGATGAAATTTTGGGGGCAGGAGTGTCCTTCTGCTGAAGTTTTTGGTGTCAGCTATGATTTTGCTAAGGTGGCCTCCACAGACATAAGTCACATATCTAGTTGAAGCTGCCAGCTATTTTTCATGACTAGAAAATACACCAATCTCATAAAGAATATCCAGTTTTTAAATCATGGGTTGTACAAATGTTTATGAAAACAGGATCTCAGTCCTCAAGTGTTTATGTATGTGTTAATGCCACTTTAAAGCCTTAAACACACAGCAGATGTGATGGACTTCAAAGGGCTCTCTAAAGCATTCATTCCTTGAGAAATTAAATATAAAGAAATATTAGAGATTTCTGTAAAATGATGCACAATATGGGGTGTTTAATATTAGAATCATCAAACTTTGAAAACCAGCAAATAAACCCCAGTAGGTGCAGTAAGACTGGCAGGTGGAGGGAGGATCAAAGAAAGCAGTGGGAAATGTTTTAATGCCATTTGTAATGAAGTGGTGAAGCACCTTGCTCAGGACATTGTGGATGCCTGGGGTTTATGGAGTCTTCAAAAGCCATTAGAAAACTTTTTTGGGGAAAAAAAGCACATGTGGCTTCCTGCCATGATGTCTGGGAGAGCCCAGAGCTGCGAGGCTGCCCTGAGGAGACTCACGGTGTCCCTAGGCTGCTGTGATACCCTCTCCTGCGGTCTGCTGGTGGCCCTGTCACATTCCTGACTTCCCTGGAAGGGTGTCCTGCCTGGAAAAGGCATCCACAGAGGAGTTAGTCCATGTCTGGAATGGACAGGATGAGAGGTGACTTCTCTGACTTGAGCAGGTTATGTTTTGAGTAATCTTCCCAATCCCTCAGGGTATGAGAGGGCCTCAGTGCTGCTGGGCCTGACAGGCTGACTAAAAGGACCAAAAGCACACCTTCATCTCTGTCTGTGAGGGAGGGACCTCTCCCTGCAGTCCAGCAACTCTGGGGGCTCAAACAAGCACAGGTCCTTTTGGTTTGCACAGGAAGTCTTTCACTTTCCATCACAAACCTGGATTTGGATCAAGTCCACAGTTACCTCTTTCCTGGTCTTTTGGTTTGACTCAGGATCCGCTCCCTACGTTGTTTCTCTCCGAGTTTCTTCCACCCTGCAGGTTCTCCAAAGCTAACAAATCTAGTAGCTGTTAGGCAAGGAGTAGTTTTCTTCCCTTCTCTCTTAATGAGACAAGGTAAGCATGCAAGTTTATTTCCTGCTCCCTGCAAGTCCATCCTCTCTCATCAGGATATCGTTTCCCCTCCCTGACGAAGGAGTTCCTCCAGCTGCCGTGCTTATATGCAAAAGTTTTTCTTTTTAATGCTCAGCTGGAGTCTATTCAACTCCTGTTTTCCTTCTGTGGTTTCCACATGCGCTGGTAGTGGTTTTCATATAAAAAGAAATAAAATCAGAGACTGTTAATGAGTGTTAACTCGATGATTTCTGTTTAGCCTGAAAGGCTTGGTGGTTGATAACAAATACCTGGTGCCACCAATAAGGGCGGCAGTGTTCCGGAAATCATGTGTTGGATGAGGTGTAAAAAACCTCACTGTAAGGAAAGATTGAAAAATTCCCTCCATTGTCCTTAGATTCCTCCATCATAAATATATATTTTCATAAAGAATACCTGCCTGAGCACTGTGTATTGACAGTTGTGGCTCTGTAGCCTTCATTCTCCAGGTAATGTTTGTTGCTGAACAAGAGACACGTGATTAAATCTAGAACTTGATTAAATCTAGCAGATTTTTAGCAATGAAATGCTTCAGAATTTTGATTCTTGACCGAATTTAACTGACTTAATTACATCATCAGTACTGTACCATTCTTTGTTGTGCTGCTGTGATTTAACAAAATGTGTTCCTTCTTTGGCTTTTTCTTTTGATCTTTTTTTTTTTCTTCCTTTTTTTCCCTCTTGGAGCACCGAAAGGAGTAACCTATCGAGCTTTTGCTGGAGGATGTTATAAATGAAAATTTAGTAACCATTCCATCAGCTTTGTAACCTGGGCGAAGTGATGTGTGCGTGGTAGGGGGTTCTTAGGGAAGACTGAAAGCGTGACTGGAATTTATCGCTGTCCAAGAGAGCTTCCACCTGGTTTGCTCTAATTTCAATGACCATTTACCAGCTTGGATCAGTGTAGGTGTAATACAGATATATTGAGGTTTTGGAACAGGAGAGTTTCAAATACCTGATCTATTACATTTGCCTTTTCATTTATAAATGCCAGAAGAAAGTACAAATAGTTCATTTTCTTCGTTTCTTTATCAGGGTGAAAATGAGGTCTTTGAACTTAGAGCAAATTTAATTCCTTATATACAGCTCTGAGATATCATTACCCCAACTTACATTTTTGAAAACAAATCATTAAATTAATATTGTATTGTCTTCCCTGCCCTCCCATTAAAATGTTATCACAGTGAGTGTGCATCTTTTGTCACACTTCTATTCTACATAGCCTTAGAGAGGATCTCTAGTGATTTTTTGGGTTTGTAACTCCATGACAGCAGTTTTTTTGACAAGGAGTTAGGCTTGTAAATGATGGATAAAAGCTTTTTTTAGTAGAGAACTGTGTGGAAATATATAGTCCTGTGGTCCTGCTGGCACAGTGGGGTAGCTGTAGTTACTAAGAAAATTGGGATGAGGTGACATGGATGTTTAGAAAAGGCATAAAAAAGCACAAAATTTGAAAAATATGGAATGGCTAAAGAGAAACAAAAGCATTCAAACTCTTCAGTCTTGGTACCTACCAAAGAGCTGCCTAATTTTTCATTGCTCTAAATGAAGGTTTTGTTGATGTAGTTTTTCAATTTAAGGAACTCGAATCACTGGAGAAAAAAAGTAACATGAGTAAACTGATAATAGAATTAAATATCTGGCTTAGAGTTGTGGTCTTAGGCATCCATTTCTACTTTACTAATGGTAGTTGTTTGTGTTGTGGGCATAAATTGCCGTAGCTTACATTGATTAAAAGCATTTTTGAGGCAAAATGTAACTTAGTAGTACAAGTTTTGTTCCAGCACAATTAAAATAAAAAAAAGTTGTTGTGATTTTTTTGCTGGATTTTCTGGATCTGCCTTTGCAGTTGTGTCAAGAGTGTGGTTTGAAGTTTGAGCGTGTTATTTCTTGAATTATTGAGAAGGTTGTGTTACATTAACATAATCTCCAGTTGCATGGCAAAAACATTTAACCTGTGAGCACACATCACTTAACCAGTTACAAAGAGAGATAAAGGAATCTATAAATTTTGCATTTACAAGATCCTGCACCGAAGGCATTGTAAGTTACTCTTTCTGGGCACCGCAGGTTCGAGCAGCACCGACATTAAAGAGAACCGCAATGTGGACAACGTCCCCCCCAAGGACAGCGCCGGGCAGGGGCCCGGGGAGGGGATCCCGCTCTCCAACGGCGGCGGCAGGAAGAGACCCTTGGAGGAGGGCAACAACGGCCATTCCAAATTCCGCCCCAAGAAGAGGAAGAAAACGCCCGGCCCCGTTCTGCCCAAGAACGCCCTGATGCAGCTTAACGAGATCAAACCCGGTTTACAGTACAAACTCCTGTCCCAGACGGGGCCGGTCCACGCCCCCATGTTCGTCATGGCGGTGGAAGTCAACGGGCAGGTGTTCGAGGGGTCCGGCCCCACAAAAAAGAAAGCCAAGCTTCACGCCGCCGAAAAGGCCCTGCGCTCCTTCGTGCAGTTCCCGAACGCCTCGGAAGCGCACCTGGCCATGGGCAGGACTCTGTCGGTCAACACGGACTTCACGTCCGACCAGGCGGATTTCCCCGACACGCTCTTCAACGGCTTCGAGACGCCGGTCCCGTCCGACGCCTCCTTTTACCTGGGCTCCAACGGGGACGGCTCCTTCGGCTCGGGCGGGGACTACGGCTTGCCGGCGGCGGCCGTGGCCGGCGGCCTCTCCCAGTCGCCTCTGCCCCCGCCCTCCCCGTACCCCGCGGCCAGCGGCAAGAACCCCGTCATGATCCTCAACGAGCTGCGCCCCGGCCTGAAGTACGAGTTCCTCTCGGAGAGCGGAGAGAGCCACGCCAAAAACTTTGTCATGGCCGTGGCGGTGGACGGTCAGACTTTCGAAGGCTCGGGAAGGAATAAAAAGCTGGCGAAAGCTCGGGCTGCTCAGTCGGCCTTGGCTTCCCTGTTTAACATGCAGCTGGACCAGACTCCGTCCCGCCAGCCCATTCCCAGCGAGGGGCTCCAGCTGCACTTGCCGCAGGTGAGAAAGCCTTTGGGTGTTGTGGATGGCTTTGGGTAATGACCAGGAGGAGTCAAGCTATGTGTATTGAATCAGTCTGAACAGTGTTTCTGCTGCTGTGGATACGTGTGTGTCTATATACATATATATGTGTGTGTATATATATGTATGAAGTGATTTGTACAATTACAGCTTCTGACAATCGGTGTTCTCTTGCCAGAGAAGAGGCTTTGTTTCTGATGTTTTCAGCCTTGATCGTGTTGTGTCAGAGAGCACCAGTGCCAGCTTGAATTACGGTTTGTGCTGGGGAAAGATTGAATCACATCTTGCTCATCTCAGGCAGCAAGACTTAGATGGAGTTCAAGTGAGAATTACTGCTTGAAGTTATGATTTGATACAACAATTTTTAGTGGAGAGGTACATCATTCTCTCCTGCAAACAGAAATTGTTGCAAGTCAAGGTCAGATTAAGTGAGGCTTCTGCAAATGCCACTGATTTCCAGGGTGTGAACAAATTTCATGTGCACATATCCAAAATGTGTGGCTAAATAACTGTCTTCTGAAGGGTTGTGCTCTAGGTAAATGATTTAATACGCATATGGAAGTTACTAAAGCAAGTAAACCTGGCTGAGAAATAATTTAAAACAAATAGTTAATGAATTAGGGAAAGTATATCCAACATACCGGATGCAGATCAGAAATTTGAAGTTGCTAGAAGGGAGTAATTTTGAATTTTTTTAATGCAGAAAAGTTCTTCTCTTTTCCTGTTCATGTGTCTTCCCAGTCAAACTACAGTAATAATTGTGTGACTACTGTTTTTCTACTGCATCCCTTGGGCCTTTTGAATGGTATTATATGCCCTTCTAAATTAAAATATTTGTCTGTTAATTCTTTTGCAACTTTCTTTTTATTATGAAAATTAAGGCTTTGACCTTTTCTATCTCAAAACCGTTGTTCTAGATTTCATTAAAAATCTAACTAGATAATGTGGGGTCAAAGTACAAGTAAATGTGGCTATTTTAAGTGTGTTGTTTTCACAAAATATATGGACATTATGCATAATTTAGAACTTGCTCTATGATTTCATTTTAATGTTGTACAATTATTGTTACTGATAAATGTTTCCTTCATTTTCAAATCCAGGATCATACTTTGGGTAGTTACAATTTCTTCAGTAAATTCAGTGATTTCAGATGGCATTCTCTGCTTTTCAAAGTAGATTTGACCCTTGACACACAAAAAAATTTAAAGTGTTATTAGTTCTTGCATCAGTAAAATGGTGAAAACTGGAACTGGAAGAGGGAAGTGTGAAAAACCCAAGCTGAGCTGGGAAAGATGTTACATGGGTGCTGCCTCATTTAGACCAAATTTCAAGTAATTTTTTTATTCTGGGGCTTTTGATCAGCCTGTCATCAGGATGTCATCAAGCACTTACTGTGTTGCTTTGCTGTGAATGATAATGAGCTGTTCTTGGAATTACATTAGGTCTTCTACATTTTAATGATCATGGTCTGGTATGTATTTAATGGTTTAAGCAGTTGTGGTGTTTTCAGGTCCTGCTGGATTTATCTTTTTTTAGAAGTCTGTGAGTTGTTTAATTATTTTAGATATTGTTTACTGTGTAAAAATTTGTTACATTCAGAGATAATCCTAAAGCGGGTGAAATCACAAAAACTGGAGAGTGCAGGAATGACGTAAATGAGGATAGGATTTGATACAACCGGTGGACAAAATAAAACATTGATCAGGTTGGGAAAAATGAAAGCTAGAAATACCTGAGGGGAGGAAAAATTAAAATACTTTCCCCTACTGCTAGGGGGAAATAAAAGAAGTGTGGTTGTGCCAGCCCAGTGCAAATGTTGGAATTTGTACTTTGTACATTTTTAGTCCTGGTTCAGCCTGGAGTGAGGGGAAGTATAAAAAAGTATTCCAATATATAAAAGATACACAATTAATTATGAGCATTATTGGGAAATCTGGGAAAGCTGCTTCTGGAGAGGTGCCAAGGAGTTCTAGGCAATGGATTGCTTAGTGAATAAGAATGCAAAGGATTCAAAGCTGGGGAAAGATTATACTGAATGTATTTATGGGAATATCATGAATGATATGTTGGAATAATTGCCGTGGAATTGGAAGAAATGTGCAAGATGCATAAGCAGTGCAAGACTCTACAACCAGGCAGAAGTTTCTTTAAGTCATTACAGGAAATGTCTCTGAAATGTATGTGCTGGTTATCCTTAAAGGGGAGGACCTGGTTGACCTTGATTTTACCTGCAGTGGGAAGCTCACACAAACCATAAACTGTGAAGATAAGAAAAAAATACCAAAACAAACCAAGGGAGAACATTTCTGCTCGAGAAGGGTCCCTGGAGATCCAAGGAGAGCACAAAGGACTGAGACATCTTGGGTCAGTTTCTGTGAGAGCTGCCAGCTGTTGCTGCTGCCTTTCCCACCATTCAGGGCATCACCAGCGTTCCTCTTGGGTGGTCTCCATGGCCTTCCAAGCTCTTCCTCCAGCTCCAGATTGAATTTCAGCAGCTCCAGAATATTTTCAAGTGTGAACGATCAGGGTAGTTCTGCTACAACATTGCTGCAGTGTCTGTGTTCAACCAAAACCAGTCTGTGTGTGTAGAAAAGGGGTGGATTCACTGTGACTTCATCAGAGAAGGGAACAACACACCCAGTATAACTTGGAGCTCACATGCCTTACTGAGCCAGCTGTCAGCTATTTTAGGTCTTTCCTTTTTTGATTTACTCAGCTTGGAATAATGATTTAATGCAGGAGCGGGGGTAGAGAAACTGTGTGTCAGATTTAGAGCATTCACAGGGAAGGTGAGACATGAGTTCAGTTTCTGTTCAGTTAGTATTTATTTATATGAAAGGCAGTAGAGTCAGAATGTGATGGGAAAGATCCCTAATGAGGCCAGCCAGTGGCCTGGGCTTGCTGTGGAAACCTTGTATAGGTCTTGTAAAAATAGGACATTGGAAGTGGTAAACTAGGGTTGAAAACAAAATTGCCCTTCTTTATATAATAGCTAGATAAGGAGTTCAGATTGTTATGGAAGGTTGGTTTGAGGGGCATGGATTTTTGCTTCAATCTTACTGTCAGGCTCAATGTTGAGGGTACTGAAATGATGTGTTTTGAAGTTTGAGCATGAGACTATAGAGTTATCTGTCCATCCACTTGTTCTGCCAAGCCTCAAATGTTCATCAGGATCGTGGGCATTAGGTACTTCAGTGCTTGGCTTAGCACTGTCAGACCTTGTTTTGGTAGACATGGAGCACTCAATACCTCTGCTTCCACTTGCAAGGGACGCCTCAATGAGTATTTTTCAAGTGAACAATAAAAATTCACTTCATTTCCTTTGTCCAGTCATTTAAAAGTGTAAAACTTTATAACTCAATTCTCCTGTAATCTTGAAATCATTTTAAAATTTTTTAATGTGCATTTCTCTGTGGTCCTGCAGGTGTTAGCTGATGCTGTTGCACGCTTGGTTGTAGATAAATTCAGTGATTTGACAGAAAATTTCTCATCTCCACATGCACGTCGAAAAGTCCTTGCTGGAGTTGTCATGACAACAGGTAAATTTTAAAAAAAAGTAGTGTTTTAAATGCTTAAATATGAGAGCTGTGTTTGCTGAAAGTTGCTGGCTGCCTTAATCTCAGGAGAAAAGCACTTTGGATCTCAGACTTTAGTAATTCTTCTTGAAGCAGCACTTTTTACCTGCAGGTTTTCAATTTTTACCTTGTCTTGAACTCCAACATGAAGAGAGTAGTTCTGTAGGAGCCACTGATGGTGCTGCTGCAGGGAGGTATGGCTGAGTGAAGCTTTTGTTTTAAATTAACTACCAGAAGAAAATACATTTATTTTTTTGAAAGAAGCAAACAACCCAGAAAAAGAGCCTTGTTTGGATTCTGCAAGAGGACCACTCAGTGCATTATTTATGATGTTAATTGCGTCTCTTTCCTGAAATTTGATTTTGCAGGTACAGATGTGAAAGATGCCCTGGTAATAAGTGTTTCTACAGGAACAAAATGCATCAATGGTGAATACATGAGTGATCGTGGTCTTGCACTAAATGATTGCCATGCAGAAATTATAGCTCGGCGGTGTCTGCTGAAATTTCTGTACACACAGCTTGAGCTCTACCTAAGGTAAGCCGGAGGGAAAAAGATGATGAGCTGAAAAGGTGTCTGTGGAAAACATCTGTCTTTTTGTTATTTCAGTGCAATGCACTTGTCCTGTTGCATTAGGATGTTGAGTTTAGAACTCATGCCCTTTGTCCTCAAGTTGGAGTAGAACAGAACATTTCTGTGAGGTGTCAGTCGTGGGAGGGGAGGAAGGGGAAAATAATTGGCAATTATTTTGTAAACTGTAAATGTATAAAGCAAAATAATATCAAGTGGGCTACAAGTTGCTAATGTTTCATTTCAGTGCCTGAAAGCTCTTGACATCTGGGATTGCCACGGGCTCTTTGTGTCCTGTCTTGATGGTCCTTTAATGTTAATTGTCATAACTGTTAGACTTACATTGTAGAATTCTGAGCCATCCTGTGTTTGCTTTTCATGCCTGTTAAGTCTGCCCAGCTTGTGCTTATTTCCATGTTAATGTCAGTTTTGACTCCAGCTTTCTTCTCTGTTTCAGCAATAAAGAAGATCAGCAAAAATCCATTTTCATCAGATCAGAGCAAGGCGGGTTTAAGCTGAAGGAGAATGTGCAGTTCCATCTCTATATCAGCACATCTCCTTGTGGTGATGCTCGGATTTTCTCACCCCATGAAGCAGCACAAGAGGGTATGATAGCAGTCCTCTTCCACCAAGGGAGCTTAAATTATTCTTGGGCCATGTATAAGCAGCACGGTTAAAATTTAGGTGTCTTCTTTCCTTTTAGCATAGAAGTGTGTTAGACAAAGATCTCTTCCAAAAAAATCTGAGCTGTTCTTCCTCTGTGGTAGAAGTTCAGTATAGAGTGATGAGCCCTGTGGTCTGGAAGAGGCTGATGCTAACTGAGATAAGCCAGTGAGTCAGCAAGTATTCCTACAGAACTAACCGTCCCCTTTCCCTGTTTCCATCCTTTAACTGCAGTTCTCTGCCTGCCCCTTCCACAGTCTGCTCATTAACTTCATTTTAACTCTGTAACACACAGGACAGAGCTCAAGAGCTGCCCGCTTCCTACTGCTCCTTTGGTGAAAGCTTGCTTTAGCTGCAAGTGTGTTTTGGAAGGAAGTATTTGTGAGAGGTGTCTGACACTGCAGCTGAACTGCCAAGAGCAGCAGGAACTGTGGTGCAAGCCAGCAGTAACTGCAGGCAGATACCTCAAATCAGTCTTTCTAACTGTGATTCTAATGTGAAAAACCCTTTGAGAGCGTTCCTCGGGTGACTCTCAGTGTTTTTTTGTCCTCCAGACCAAGGGGACAGACACCCAAACCGCAAAGCCAGGGGGCAGCTGCGGACAAAAATCGAGTCTGGGGAAGGGACCATCCCTGTGCGCTCCACCACCACCATCCAGACGTGGGATGGGGTGCTGCAAGGAGAGAGGCTGCTCACCATGTCCTGCAGTGACAAGATAGCCAGGTGAGACCTGAATGATTGCTGCTGTTACTGCTGAAGGAGAGCGTGGGACAAGGGGGAATGGCCTTCAGCTGAAGCTGGGCTGGCTTAGATGGGACATTGGGAAGGAATTGTTCCTGTGAGGGTGCTGAGGCCTTGGCACAGGTCACCCAGAGGAGCTGTGGCTGCCCCTGGATCCCTGGAAGTGTTCGAGGCCAGGCTGGATGGAGCTTGGAGCAACCTGGACTAGTGGAAGGTGTCCCTGCCTGTGGCAGAGGGGTGGAATAAGATAATCTTAAAGGTCCTTCCAATCCAGAACCATCCTGTGATTGCTGCAGGAGAGGAGGGATGCATGGTACCCACAGTGAACGTGCAGGGAATTGATGGGCTTACATCTGTGCTTAGACACAGTGTGAAGGTGGCTGTCACCCTGTGATAGAGCTCTGATTCTTCACCTGCAATTGGTGTCAGACCTTTTGCTGGCTTCAGAGGCAAGGTGTAGTCATTCTGTGTCATTCCAGCCACATCAAGTCATGACAGCTCTGTTTTGTATTTCTGTCACTGAGGAACAGCAGAGGAATATTTTAGATTTTTTTTTCCCCTGAAGTAGTGTAGCATTAGGAAAACAGTACAATAAATGTATTGCAATACTTACATTTGGATAAGTTCCTCTGGTGATAGGAGTCCTTGCCCCAACATTGGGAATGTTCAGAGTCAGTTTGGATGGGGCTTGGAGCAACCTGGTCTAGTTGAAAGTGTCCCTGCTCATGGCATGAGAGTGGAACAGGACAAGCTTTAAAGTCCCTTCCAACCCAAACAATTCCATGATATCAAAGATTGCTGTATTTTCCATGCATAGTTTAGATTTTTATTAGTTTTTTTATGATGAAAAGTGTCCCTGTTAAAAAAAATCCTAATTGATGGGCACTTCTAGTTTTTACTCTAGAATTTCAATTATAGTTTAAATATTTTATTGAAATTAAATATTTTGTTTCCAGGACAATATTTTAATTTATATTTCATCAAATCCCTTTTTTGTTGTTCTTTTTGACAACGATTGAAATGTTTTTGTTGTTGGTTTTAAAAATCATAAATAGACCAAAAAAATTCAGAAGTAGTATTCTTTAACAAGCATTGGAAGTATGGGGAAGTTGCAACATCATATTCTTTTTAAGCCTTTGTACTCTTGCAAAGTAGTTGAGAAATGCCAAGTTTTCAGCTAATGATACTTATTTTTAATGATATGTATGTTATGTATGTTTTAATCAAAACAGCACTGCAGTTTTCTCAAGTCACTGTTAGCCTGATTCAAAGTTTATTAAAGATATTAAGTTGGAACTATTCTTGTGAGCTGCATATGCCAAATGAAAAATGGAGGAGGAAGGTTATATAATGGCTTTGTTCCTTTAGTCTTGTCTCAAGCAATCAGCATCTCTACTGAAGGAAAACATTTTATTTTAGTTTAAATACCCCAAACGTAAATGAATAGGGCCTTTCAGAAGCTAGGACAGGCAGCTGGGGAAAGGTGATTCTACAAAAAAATGATGTTTTGGCTTCTTTTTTAATATTTTCAGTAAAATTCACCAAATAAATTCCCCAGTTTCATGCCAGGGGCTTCTCCCAGCCACCTGACTTGGGATTCATGCCACATTCTTTTATCACACTGTCATTGCAATTATATTTAAAAAAAAAAAGCCAGTTGTTGAGCTAGAACACATTTGACTCTTTTGTTGATTTTGTGTGATGCAGAACAGAATCCATCTCTCGCTTCCATAGCTAGCTGTCACCTCTCCTTGGGGCTAATGGGAATAATTTTGTTTGTGCCAGTGAAGGAAGCAAATAGAACCCCTTGACACAGAACAAAGACTGTATGACGGGTAAGGAGGCCCAAATTTTCATCTTCTTTTTTTATTTTTTTAAACATTGCCCTGACTTGTTTTGTCCATTTACATTTGAAAGAATGCCTTGTGCCTCAGACCCAGGAATTTCCAGTGAGCTTTCCCAAAGGTTCACAGTCACAGCCTGGGAAAGATGTGGATAAATTTGGGGTGTGGGATTGCACTTGTATCAAACCACTTGTACCTGAAATTTTAATCTGTGTGGATTATCTGCATAATCCCAAATTGCTGTTTCTAGGCTTTGAGTGCTTTGCAGCAGTGTGCTGCCCTGCACCCTCCTCGCCCTGGTAGGAACACCCAAGAAAAGTTGTGAGCAATGTGGGAGGGCCACAAGTGTAATCCCACTTGGACTGGAAGCATTAAAACAGGATTGTCCTGGTGTGTTAGAGCTTGGTGGCTCTGCAGTGAGGTGTTAGGGTGGTTTCTGACCAGAGTCAATATTAATATACATGCATTTGTTTCAAATGTATCCTGGCCTGGTGCCATGGTACTTCACAGCATTGTTTATCATTTTTCTTTTGATGTGTTTTTCTGCCCATATTTTTGGTTTCAGGTAACTACTTTACCTTCTCATTAAACATTCCAGTTAATGGCTAATGTCCTGCTGAGAAGTGCAAAATTCTTTTTCACACAGTTTCTTAGAAAAGCTCTAGGAACTGAGAAAAACTTTCTAGATTGAGTTGTTAAAAGGGAAGTTGAGTTGTTAAAAGCTCTTCTACTTTAAAGAAAGAAAATATTTTTCTGATAAACTTTTGTGTGCAGGAACATCACACGCCCATCCACTGGCCTTGTTTTGTGCTCATTCAGAGTGGGAAATCCAAATGGACATTTCTAACTCGGTCTTCCTCTTTTGCCCCCCCAAAAGTGAGCATTTTTCCTTACCAGTTCTTAACCCAGTGACAGTAGCTGATGTGAATTGCAGTGGCCACTTTGATGCATGGTGTGGTGAAATACCTGAGGGGAGGTGGTGAGAAATGACTACCCAAGGTGTGCCATTATGGAACCTCTCCACTAAGCTCACATATGTTAACCATACAGTTTAAACCTAGAAGAGCAAAGAAAACTAAGTCTCTGTGAATGAAACGGACAGAACTTTGAATGTTCAAAAATTACCACAAAAAAGTGATTAAAACCAAATGAGGTTAGATCTTGACGCCTCTCCTCCCTCGCCCTTTGGAGCGAGGCTGTGTGCCAGCCTGGCAGCGGAGCCCTGGGCTGGGCTCTCCACCCAGAAGGTGCTGAGCTTGATCCCTCTGTGAATGTGTTCTTCTCCCCAGCCCTGAGTTGTTACTTTATCTCATCTCCATCACCCAGCTGCTCAGGGCCTCAGTCAGGCCTGCTCAGGGCCTCAGTCAGGCCTGCTCAGGGCCTAGCGGTTTTCTCTGCAGCTTTTGTAATACAGTTTTGCTGTAATAGGCTGGGGTTGAGCCTGTAAAGCTGTTGGGATGGATTGCTTTGAAAGGAGCATTTCCTAACACTGTCCTTCTGCTCCAACGCTGAAGGATCACTGTCAGCTGTACCCCAGCTCAAATCAGGGCACCTGTATTTCAGTTTGAATGTAAATGATGTGGTTATTTATACCAATCTAAGAGCTTGGACTTCAAATATCAGTTTTACTTTAAAGAAAAAAGTTTTTGAAGGTTGTCAGAGAAAGTTCTTGTAGTAACTTAAAACCAGAATGTTCAGAATATGTTAAATTCTGTGATAAGACAATTTTTTTTTTGTTTATCTTAGACAAGCTTCTTATGTGTTTCTAGTGAGATGGTTTAGATTGGATGAGTTTTCCTGCCTGCTTCCCTGGGTTCTTTCCCACTGGCAACTCTCTGCTTACTTCCCTTATTTTAGGCATTTCAGTATCTATTGATGTGATGCAGCATTCCTGTGTTCTGCTCGTGCTTGTTCTTTAGCACCCAAGCTTAGGTTTGTAAGCTAGATTTAAGTCACTTCACTTACTTAACTCATTTCTGATACAATTTTTAATGTGAAGAGAAAAGAAAATCCATTGTTTAATTGCTCCACTGGAAAGACAACACTGACTTGATGTTCTCTGTAGCGCATTTAGCTTTTTCTGCTCGGTACCGCATGGTTTGCAGTGAAATGCAGCATTTGGCCCCTTAATCTCAGAAGAAATTTTGATTTCAGTAAAGGTTAATGCTATGTTGGCAGCAGCTGTTGGTGTGAGTTCTGACAATCTGTGTTTGCAAACTGGAGGATGAGGCAGTTTCACCACTTGTGGAGGTGATGCCTGCGGCCTTTTGAAAACTGAAGTGTGGTGGTGGTTTCTTCTCAGTTTATATTCATAAAAGTTGTTGGAGTGTACGTGCTAATGGAAGTGAGCTATTTCTGTTTGACAGGAGTACAGTATAAAAAAGGCACAAGAAGAAAAGTCTTTCTTTCACTCTGCTATGCTCTGCAGCCATAAATGTGATAGGGAGGGGCCTCGAGCTGTGCCAGGTGAGGTTCAGGTTGGATATTGGGGACAGATTTGGCAGGCACTGGAACAGGCTGCCCAGGGCAGTGTTAGAGTGTCCCTGGGAGTGTCCAGAAGGTGTGTGGATGTGGCACCTGGGAACAGGGTGATGCTGAACAGGGTTGGTGGTTGGACTTGGCTGATTTTTGAGGGCTTTTCCAGCCTTAGTGTTTGAGATTCTTTTGTGTTCAATATGTATCTCTGCACTATGACCAGTTTCTGATATAAGAATACATTACTATAGAGCAGTATGTGTTCTTTCATGATAACAATGAAATTTGAAGCTAATTTTATAAACCTTACCACCACCCAGGCCTACCTAATGAATATGAGGAGTTTTGGTTGTGTGAGTGGTTTCTGCAGTGTTTTCCTTGCACAGGCCCCTTGCTCTGAGCCCAGCACGAGTGTGTGCTGCAGTGGTGAAGGGGATTCAGCACAACCCAGCTAAACCAAGGCCTGTGCCCACTCATATCAGTTCATACAGTCCTCTCTCAGAGGCTTGTCCTCACTCCTCCTCCTCCTCTTCTAGCCAGAAGTTCACAAGACAAATGTCAGCTTTCATTTTCTGCGCCAGAGAAGGTCACCAAGTGTGGGAGGAAGCAGCAAAACACGAGCTCTGGAGATACTGAAGTCAGAAGTAAAGAAAAGGGTCTGGCAGAGGGTTTATTTAGGAAGTAAAGGGTTTGCCAGAGGAGTGCTTTGGCCTATTTTAAAATGTCCATCATCATTTAAGCACTGATCATGTAAAATGTGACCTGCCTTGTCTGCAAACCTCAGTTTGCAATGTTCAGTCTTGAATTCTTTCCAGGTGTTTCTTCCATAGTATTACCTGTGTGTGTAGCTGTCAGAAAGGCATGTTGCTCCTGGGAAGCACCAGTTTTCACTTGATATCTTTACTCTGACACTTGGTTGCTGATTGTGTTTTAAGTCTTCTAAAAAATATGCGTTTATTCCACATATATTAGCACAGTATTTTTACTCACTTATTAGGGCCAGCTTTTTTAATGACAGGTGAGTAAATTAATGCACATTGCCTCCATTTTCATCATTAGTAAAGATATGCAAAGAAGTAGTTTCTTCAGATTATAATCTTTGTTTTACCATTTTTATATAAAAAAGAAATATGTTGAGGTCCTGAAGCCAGCCTGTACAGTTCAGTTATTGCAGTAGTGAAACAGTTGCAGTGTGGTTTCTAGCCTGAAAGGATGCTGATGTTTAGCCTTGCCCAACACAAGCTGCAAGAATCACTGTTAGCAGCATCTGAATTCCCTGGTTTTTTTTAGGAGAACATTGCAACCTTGTATAGCACGGGCTTTTAATAAAGACAACCATTCTATGGGAGCACGAGAGCTGCTGATGTGCTCCTCTGTTTTATCCAAGCTCCAAAGGAAACTTTTCCTGCTGCTTGTGTCTGGCTCTTGTAGCTGGACTCCAGCCCCAGGCTGGACAGGGCTTGGAGCACCCTGGGATGGTGGAAGGTGTCCCTGCCCATGGCAGGGTTTGAAACTAAATTATATTTAAGGTCCCTTCCAAGCCAAACCCCTCTGGGATTCCAAGACTGAAATATGCTCTTTTCATAGTGCCTCAGTATTCCACAGAGCAAGGCAGTGAAAATACTCTGCAGGAGATGTTGAGGTTTTCAAAAGTATTTTGTGTGACAGTTACGGAAATGTTGAGAGCCAAAACTGTATCAAATAAACACGGTTAAAAAAAAAATCAAAATCAGGATTTTGCTTCTAGGCATTTATATCCCTGCTACCAGAGCTGATCCAGTGTAAATCACAGTGCTCAGACAGGGATTTATGTTGGGAATCTGTGAAGCAGCTGAAGGGAGCAAAGGCTGTGTGCATTCTCTGCATGTTTTCAGTTTTGTCTCTGCCCGTGGATATTGCAGGCCAGTGCACGTTCTGTCAGCAGGATGTGGGCAGCTGGGATTGAAGGGTTTGAAGGCCAGGCTTTTCCTTGTGGTGGTGAGGCATGGAGGTCTTGCAGACAATCCTTGTGCTCTGGGAAGGATGCTCTTCTCCCTGCCAGGTGTCTTTGGAGGCTTCAGCTGCTGTTTGTGGTGCAGAATCTCACAGTTTGGCTCTCTCATTCAATGATCCTGTCCATCTCTGGCGTTAGAGTGCTGGAAAATGCAGCACCAGACATGTTAGCAGGGGTACAAGTTACAGAGTCTGCTCCTGATTTAGGTCATTTTACTCAGGATTACACTGAGTATCCCCCAAGCTGATCTCTGAAGTTCTGGCAGGTGTCATAGCTTATGCTACCGTGGTCACGAGCTGGTCAGGAGGAAGGGTTGAAAGTCTGGTCCATTGTGATTAACTGCTGTTATGTCTGGCAGATGTTACTTGTTCCATTAAAAAGAAAGTGTTTTTTTGTTTTTTGTTTTGTTTTGTTCTTCCCTCCCTCTTAGGTGGAACGTATTGGGTATTCAAGGAGCCTTACTTAGCCTCTTTGTGGAGCCAATTTACTTCTCTAGCATCATCTTGGGGAGTTTATATCATGGGGATCATCTATCCAGAGCCGTATACCAGAGGATAGCAGAGATAGAAGATCTACCACCTCTTTATACACTCAACAGACCTTTACTTAGTGGCAAGTATCTAATGGAGAAGGCCGTGCCGGTAACTAAGTCTGTTCCAGTAGCTTTGTGATTTTTGTAGCTCTCAAAACCTTGCAAACTGTGTGCTGTGAGTTAACTGCTTGCTGCTTGCAACAGAGAAGTTGTGGTCAAAACATAATACAGATACCCAGTCAGAATTACCACAGCAAGGACCTTTAGAAGTTGGGAAGAAGTGGGGGATGAAACTTGGGATGAGTTTTCACATCGTTCCTGTCTGGAGGATGCCCTAGGAGGATGTGGGGAGAGCTGAAGGCTTAGGGAAACCTCCTCCCACCTGTGGAACAGTGTGTTGGCACTCACTGTCACTTCTCTTGCCCTGCAGATTTTTGTTGAGTGGTCCCTTCATCTGTCAGTATGCCAAGATAGACACACTTGCCTCACGATTTCTAGGTCAATAATCGACTCAAAATGGATGGCGATAACACCTCACCTGTCTTAAATTCTAAAATGGCTTTTTACAGTAATGCTCTCAAAGCTTTAAAACTGAAATGTCATCCTCCCTCTCAGTGTGTGTGTATTGCTTTGTTCTGCAGAGGTTAGCTTTTGGCTTCTGTTTATTTTCTAGGGGAAAAAAAAAGCAGCTCGTAGTTTTAAAGCATGTTTGAAGTTTGACATGAATTTTTAACAAAGATTTTGGGAGAGAGTGGGGAAAAGAGCATTGTGAACAACGAGTATTTCTTTAGGTAAGAAAAGTAATAAGGATTCCCTGGACTAGGTTGTATAAAAGTGTTAAATAACATATTTGTCCTTATATTAGCAAGTAAGTAACACTTGCAACACTCTCTACCTAATATCTAATAGTTTTGTGGGCATAGTAGCTGATGTATGGACTGTTTCTGCCTGATTTTGGGGAGTTTTTGTCAGTCCTTCAAAACAGCAGGTTTGTGGCAGGGTGAGAAGTATTTTTGTTATCCTTTTCACAGCATGTAGCAGTACCTTGTCTTGAAAATCATCTTTCTGCAATGGTGCTATCATATATTTCCCATGAAATAGAGCCATCTGTTTACACAGTTGAGCCAGGACTTGCTGTGCAGCAGAGGGAGTTGGGAAATGTTCTCAGCTGTTGAGTTTTCACCAAAATACATATCTCAAAAATGTACAGAAGGGTTCTTTAGGAGGTTGGGCAGAGAACTCTGATGTTCTTTTACTGGTTCAGTCTATAAAGCTGATTTTCTGACCTCTGCTGTTGGAGTCAGCTGGGATTCATGCAGCTGCCCACGTGCTCTTGGATTCACATATTCTTCAGTGTATTCTTACCTAGAACAAGCGTGGCAGTAGTACCTGTCTCCAGGTCTGTGTTCTTTCCTGTACCCCACTCACACCTCCGTGATTTATTTCCACCAGGGGGATGAACTTGAACAGAAATACCTGTCTTGCCCCACTGCCCTGCCTGTTCAGCTGAGAAAGTACTGTAAAAACAGGTTTTCTCCCTCTAATAAAGCAAATTTTACGTCTGCTGGGGCACTTGCATTAAATGAAAAATTATTTTGAGGTGCTTGTACTGCTGAGAATTCTTTTCATCATCTTTCCTCCTTTCTAAGAGAGTTTTTACTTACACCTTTTGCCAGCAGATCGAGGCATTAAGGTTGTAACAGACCCCCAAGATCATCGAATTAGCCCAGCACTAACGTGTCCCCATATATTCAGTTCCAGTGGGGAACATGCATACCAGAGCAGGTGTTTTTCAGCTGAGGGATGCAGGAAATCTCTCTGTTCATAGAAAACCCCCTCCTGTGCTGACCCTGGGAAGCCTTGGTTGCAGGATCCAGCTTTTCAGGGTGCCTTTAGCACTGAGGGCAGTCGAGCTCTCCCTGTGAGGTGGCCGCCCCACTTGAAGAGAAGGCGGGTTTGAATCTTGTACATTTTTAGAGTAATCTGAAAAAAATGGATTTCTCAGTCAGAGTGAGGGTAGTTGGATAAATCAGCCAGTATCAATTTGCCCATCTGCAGGGTGCCCTGCACAGGCTCTGTTTGAGGGGCAGCCACTGTGGGAGGTGGACATACAGGAGTTCACCCAGGCTGAAACCCCAGTCAGGTACTGAGGTCTTTGTGTTTACAAATCCTTTACACATCTTTCATTTGTTCATTCCTGGTTCCGTTTTTTTGAAGTGGTTTTTCAATTTTTTACCATCCACAACCTCCTTGAGTAAGGAGGACTGTGGAATGTGCAAAGGTTTGTGCAAAGGAACTTCCTTTCTCCTGATTTACTCAATTAGATGTTCCTTAGTGCTCTGTGAGATCCAGGCCATAAGCAGTGGTTATGACACTCAGTTTTTTATACCTCTGACACATTCCTTTCTACATAAGTCCTGTTTTTTGCAAGCTGAAGTGTCTTAGTTGACTCTGTTGTTCCTTGCACAGAGACCCTTTCCCATAAGGATCATTCTGCAGACCCATTTTTGTGTTAGTGAGAGCGGGGCAGTGTCTGATATTCAGGGTAAAGCAGCAGTACCAGTCTAAGTAGTGCCATATATTCTGTTCACTTCCCTGATCCTTCACCAATAATTCCTGACATTCACTTTGATTGCTGTTGCTGATTGACCTGACCTTTTGGTAGAACTGAATATTAGAAACTAAAATCTCATTCCTGAATGCTAATATTGAGCTCCAAGTCCTGCACTCCTTGTGCAAGATTGTTTTGGCTTTTTTCCTAATATTTGTTGCTTTATATTCATCTGCCTTTTATTACCTAGACACCCAATATGTGAGAGTTTTTCTGCTGCCGTTTGTTGTTGCTCCGCTTATTGCTGTTTAAAAATAATTTAGTATCATCAACCATCCTGCCTCAGTTTTTCCCCAACCCACCACATCTCAGGTCTGTCCTGAGCTGGAGGCTCTCCAGCTGTGTTCACTCTTCCCAAAGAGACCATCTTTATCCATGCTTTAACACATTTGTTTTTAAGGCAGACAAAAATAAATCCTTCAGCAGAACCTCTGGTGGTTTTTTGTTTCTTTTTTTAATTTGGCTGTTCCCTTGGTACCTTATCCTCCTGTTCACATTGGTGTTTTTCAGCTATTTATGTCCTTTTTAATGAAGCTTGCTTTAGCTTTCTCCTCAAAGGACTGTCAGACTTCATTATTTGTATAAGCACTGGCACAGAGCTGTGACCTTTGCTTTTGTTGATTAAATCCCTTTGTAATAATTAACAATAAGTTCTGAGCAATGTTCTCTAAATGGCTTTAGTTCTGTTAGTTTTCAAAGAAGAGTGAAATATTTCACTTTCTATCCTTTATTTCTTTTCTGTTTCTAATCTCAGCATATTGTGTTATATTCATGTCTAGATTTTGAGGGGGAAAGTATGAACCACCTAAAGTTTTATCAAATGCTTTGATTGTGAGATGACCTTTATTCCCTGTCCATGTTACTTATGGTTCATTATCAGGGATTCCTTTGACATCTCTCCAGGGTCCTTGCATACAAATAAGCAGCTGAATGGGTTGTTGTTAACTAAATCTATTTGAAGTTCAAAATCTGGGTTGGTTTTGGTGGCTTTTAACATTTATTTTTAATTTAATTGATTCATCAAAACCCAAGGAATGGAATCTCATAATTATAATGGAAATGTAGTGCATACTGGATGGTCAGCTTTCTCATCTTTGATTTGCTTGTGGGTCTGATTGTGATATCACAAATGTTCTGGAGTACTTGATGGCTTCTGACTGAACCCTGTAATTGTTTAATAGTGCATGGAATGAAAGAAAAGGTAGTAGTGTCTATGACATTAAATTAAAGAAAAAAAAGACAAAAAATTGTCATGTGACATCAATTTCTTAGCAGTTTTGCCTCAGTACTTTTGGTAAAACCAACTTCTGTTCCAAATCTCGATTTTTTTCAGCTTATATTTTAAGAAGATGGGAAATAGTAAGTTATTTTCTGTTATTATTCAGTTAATTATTTCTTATCAGGCATAGCGATAAGATAGATCCAAACCAAGGGTGAAAATACAACAGTTTCAGTGGTTTATATTTCAGAGGATTTCTTTGTTTATCAAGTGAGGAATTGATGACAGGAAACAAGCTGAATTTTGAGGAATCATTCTGACCCTGTAGGTCTTTGTAAGCTCTCAGTGCTGGGCCCAGAGGTACCATGAGACTGAGCCAGGTGAGCCAGTCCTGCTCCCAGGTGCTCAGCTTTTAGATTGCATTCCAGATACCAGCCAGAAATGCATCCTGCTGTGTTGTTTGTATTCAATTTCCACAAATTTTTTAGATTTTATTCCATGTAGGACCTGGCCTAACAGTAGAGTAGATTTGAAGTAAGTTCTCGGCGAGAGCTGCTGTAAAGTAAAAGTGGGATTTTTTATTTACTAGAAAGAACAAATTACCCTGGAGCTTTGCTCTCTCCTGGTGAGGTGACTGAGACACCTTAAATGGAGTTTTGCCACCCCTGGAATATCTGAGGAGTCACAGGTGCATGGCAGCAGCTGCTTGACCTTCATTATGTGTTTCCATCTTTAAACACCGGGGTGTTGTGGGGAACAAATCCTGCCCTGCGCAGGCAGCCAGACTCCATTTGCACTTGGGTTGGATCGTGGTGGCTTTGCTTCTCCATCCCTGGAGACAGCCACACTTGGAAGGTGTCACATAATTTAACAATGAGGAAAGTGATTTGAGTCCTGTTTGGAGTCCTGTGGTTCCTCATCTCTGGGCTCAGTGGGTGTGTTAAGTGGGAGTCAGCTGGGACACAGTGGATTTATGGTGGAGCACCCAAATCTCTGCCAGTTCTGCCTTTGTGGAGGGTGCTGAGGATGGGGCTCACTTTCAGTAGAATCATGGGATGGTTTGTGTTGGAAGGGACTGTAAAGCCCATCTCATTCCAGCCCCTGCCATAGCAGGGACACCTTCCACTGTCCCAGGTTGCTCCAAGCCCAGTCCAGCCTGGCCATGAACACTTCCAGGGTTCATAGCTTCACATCCTTTGGAAGTGAGATGAACCCCGTGAACTCCTGGCACAGAACTCTCCAAGGTCTCCTCTGCCCAGGAGGCTGCTCTCCAGCGGTGCACACTTGCCCTGCTGGGAAGGACAGAACTAGAGAGCACTTAGGACAGAATGAGAGTGAGCTGTCCATGGTGTTACCTCTGCGAGTCGCTGAGAAATCTGCAGCAGAATGCCCTCAGCATAAAAGATCTGCATCTAAGACCGTTTACTCCCCAACAAAAACCCAAAAGTCGAGCATTTGTATTTATTGTCATCATTAAACATGACTTTTCTTCCAGGTATCAGCAACGCAGAGGCCCGTCAGCCAGGGAAAGCCCCGAACTTCAGCGTGAACTGGACAGTAGGAGACTCTGGGCTGGAGGTCATTAACGCCACAACGGGCAAGGACGAGATGGGGCGCGCGTCGCGCCTCTGCAAGCACGCCTTCTACAGCCGCTGGATGCGCATCCACGCCAAGGTACGGCTCCCTGAGGGACAAATCTGCTGTTCTGGAGCCTCTCTGAGATCCCTGCGTGTGCCTTCTGAACTCACAAACCACTTCCTCAGCCTGTTGTAAGCTGAGCCTGCTGTTAGAACCGCAGAACCCTTGAGGCTGGAAAAGATCCTTAAGGTCGTCAAGTCTGACCCTCAGTGCAGCAGCACCATGCTCACATTAAATCCTGTCCTCTAGCACCACATCCACACACTTTTTTTGAGATTTCCAGCGATGCTGACCCCACTACTTCCCTTTACAACCTTTTCAGTGAAGTTTTTTTTCCCTAAAATCTAATCTAAACCTCCCCTGTGCAATTTGAGGCCAGGTTGCTGCTGCTCTATGCAGAACAATGTGTTTGTTAACTTACTCATTCTTTAATGTGATGATGTCTGGTCCAAAATGCATATTCCTTTATAGCTGAGTTAGCAAAGGATGCTGTCTCCTTTGAGCTTGCCTTTGCATTGTAATTTATTTGGAAGGATAATCCCATTTTCACTGCTGAGGTTTCACTCTTTACTCACAGAAAGTTTCCAGGAAGCATGTCTGTTGCTTTTTGGCCTCAACATATTTTTTTTGATAGATCCTTACCTTGTTTTAACATTAACTGTTTAAATAACTCAGTACTCTGGTACTGTTTGGCTTAACAGGGTCTTGTCTCTCTGCTTTTGTCTCTCAACCCCACAGCTTTCCTCCAGCTTGCGCTCAAAGATCCTCAAGCCCAACCTGTACCACGACACCAAGCAAGGAGCCACTGAGTATCAAACTGCTAAAGAGTGTTTGTTTAAAGCATTCCTGAAGGCAGGACTTGGAGCCTGGGTGGAGAAGCCCATAGAACAGGATCAGTTTTCTCTCACAGTCTAACTCACAAACTGCACATCCCTTTGGGAAGGGAGTTGTTCTGGAGATTCCTGGTGTCCAGCATTGCTTTCTGGCCTCTCCACAGCCGTCAAAACATCCTTCTGCTCTCCGGAGTTGGGTTTCTTTGGGTTTTTTTTGAAACTTCACAGTAGCTGTTTCTGTTTTGCCTAAGTATTGAAACTCAATGATGATCCAACACATAATTGTATATTTTGTTATAGGAAAGTAATTTCTGGTGTATTTCTAGAAATACTTTTACTGTAGAAAACTTGCAGTAAGGCTGTCCTTACTGTATACAATGACTCATTTTTTCTGGGTTAAAATAATTTCTTTTTTAATTCAATGTCATTGAGTGCATGAAGAAATTAATAGTTTCTCTAGGTTTTACACCACACTTTTAGGAAGTAGCTTAATTTTTAAAAAAGAAAATAGGTGACAAAGCTGATTCTACTCCTCTGTTAACTTGTTTTTCAACTGCAGATATTTTTAGTACATAGACCACAGAGCCAGAATGGAGTCTGGACAGCTAGTTTTTTCCCAATTCCTTGCTCTTTAAAACCAGCTGCTGAAAATTTCATGTCTTTGATGTATGTATTTATTAGTCTGTGAGCCAGTTTTTAACATGCAGCTTTTTATTCTGTTTTTAAAAATACATTTACCTCCCATTTATACCCATTGTGAAGTCTTCATTTTTTTACCATTGTAAACTGGAAACAGCAAAATAATTATTTGTAAGTTAAGAAGTTTAGTCTATCACTTGCAGAAGCCTGTTTAGAAGTAGTTGATTTGTGTGTCCCAGGAACTCATCCGAACACAACCTTAACGTAACAGCAATGTAACAGCTTTAAAAAAATCTGCTCATTTTGAGGGCATCAAGCCTGAGTTGCCAAAACCAGTCACTTGTTGGGTATTAATTGCTCTCCTCTAGAAGCTCTTGTAACAGAGAAACCAGTTCTTAATACTTATTTCCTGTGAGTTATATCTGCTTTCAGCCAAATTGTTGTGTCTGAGATTCCCTTATCTTTGGGCTTCACATGTGTCATGGGCATCATGAAACTAATTAGGTAAGTTGCTCTCCGATGTGTGTCCATCTGTTTTGACTATTCCTTAAAAAAGTGTTTTCCCTGAAGGTGTGGACACTTCTTTAAGTCAAAATGTAAGATGGAAGTGAGAGATTGAGGTTTGATAACTGCTGTGTAAGAGGAGCACCTCAGCCCCAGCACCTCTGGGGTCAGCAAGTCCTCGGAGTGTTGAAGAGTTTGGTGTAAACCACTCTGGCCAGTCATGAATGCTGAGGCATTTCTGCTCGAGTAGGAACATGTTTCAAAACCTGATCAGACCTGAAAATCACTTGTGCTTTAGTTGGAGTGTCTGGGCTCATGTCTGGGGAGGAAGACACTGAGGTGCAAGCAGTACATTTGGGTGGTAGTGTGGATAATAGCAAGCATTCCAGGGAATTTGTGACCCAGGGTCCCCTCAGGGAATCGCTGCTTCTGGAGGTTACTGCCTTGTCCACATTCTGGGGGGAGAAGCTGCAATAGGAGGGCTGGGTTAATTCACTTTTGTGGTGGCTTCAGTCACCCTGTGAGCTTCTCATTAAAGCTGAGAGCGCTCCTGTGGCCTCTGCAGGCGCAGCAAAGCTCTTGGAGTCATCATCCACCTGAGGTGTAGACTGAGCTCTTCAGAACAAAAAAGGAGTTCAGCTGTGCATGGTAAATGCTGCCAGCACTGGGACACCAACCTTTGGGATTGACCTTGTCTTGGTCACGGTGCAGAAGTTCTGTTTGGGGCTGTAGCTGAGTGTGTGAACGTGTTTCTGGGGGTGAGGAAAAGGTGGTCATGCCTTGGAGTCATTCCTGCTCTCAGGTGAAATACACGTTTTTAAGGGACTCATTCAAAAGTTGGTGTCTCTCTGAATTTTTTTTTTTGAGGAGTAGGGAAGTAGTAGCTCAAACTATTTTTTTTATCAAGTCAAAAATATGAACAAAATATTTAAATAGTATTATAGACATAGTTTTTTAGCTGCTGGAATGAGCTATTAACATTAAACTGAAATATGTTCCATGCCAAAATCTTCTGACGAAGGAGTGGTGTCAGGTTATTTATGAGGAAGAGTTCTCTTGTTGGTAATTCTGGGATTTTAAAAAGAAGTTTTCTAGGGTTGTGTGCAATCCATATCTGTCTTCCAGGAGTCAATAAAATATTGCTTGGCTTCCTTCAATCCCTCGTTCCTTTTTGTGCAGCTCACACGTGGAAGGACGTAGGGAGGGTTTCCTGGAAATCACTGTCACTGAGCAAGGAGGGACAGTGATGTGTATAATCTCAAGTGACTGCAAAAGATGAGACAACTCAGCCTCTGGCAGCTGCCAAATTTTGGAGGACACCAGTTTTTGGAGGCTGAGGGCTCTGGAAAGCCTGGGCTGGGTAGGTGGGAGCTGACCTGCACAGGGAAGTTGTACTGCTGCTGTGGGAGCTGCTTCCATTATTTTACTTTTTTTTTTCCCTTATATTTGATTGAATATTTATGTAATTATTTTGATTGAATATTTACATAATTATAATTGAGTATTTGTCTCAGGATCTTCAAAGGACTTAGAGTAACAACTTTAATGTTGATGAGTACTTGAAATTGAATTTAAGGTGTTTTTTCTCCAGATCGCGGTCTGGCTTGTAGAAAAGTTTTATAGGTTAGGTAAATAGATAATTTTAAATATAGATGTTTTAAATATATATATATGTATATGTTCTGCAGGATCATTTTAAGAAGATCTAGGCCTAAAGGTTAACACTTGAAATGTTGCTTATGGCTGTACTCAGGACCTGGTAATAACTGTAGATTATTCTTGCTGATTGTGTGAGTGTTTTACTGTGCAGGAGCTCGTTGGCAGTGGGGATGTCCAGCTGCCTCTCTCCCTGGAACAGCTGGCCATGGGAGCAGTGACTCTGCTGTCTTAGTGGGTTACAACAGTGGAGTTTCAGCAATTCTCATTTTCTCCTTGTCTTGGAGAAATCTTTTCGTGGCTGGTTACTGCATGGGAAGCTTCAGAGGAGAAGGTGTTTGTGTGTGGTTCCTCTAAATCTGGAAGAACTAGCAGCTGAGAGGCTGAGGATCATGGAAGTGGTGTTGCATTTCATCAGTCCTGTGTGGAGACAGGCTGGCAGAGCTGTGGCTGTTCACCAACAGAGAAAGGCTCTGGGAGACCTTAGAGCCCCTTCCCGTGCCCAGAGGGGCTCCAAGAGAGCTGCAGAGTGCCTGCAGTGCCAGGACAAGAGGCATCACCACAAACTTACAGAGCTTGGGTTTTTGGCTGGGTATTGGGAAGAAGTAAGGCCAGGTTGGACACTGGGGCTTGGATCAGCCTGGGACAGTGGGAGGTTTCCTTGTCCATGGCAGGGGACTGGGCCTGGATGAACTTTAAGGTGATTCCAGCCTAAACCATTCCATGATTTTGTGATGTCCAAGAGGGCATGCAGCCAAGGGAAACCCCAAAACTCAGTGCAAAACTGCGCAAGTTAAAGCTGTTGGTTCAGAGTGTTTGGGAGCGTGAGGAAGAGCCTGTGTCATGAAGCAGCGCTGCCTTTGGAAACCAAGCTGTGGTTTTACAAAAATTACCAGTCAGGAATTGAGAATGTGTTCTAAGAACTGCTTAGTCATGGTCACCACATTATTAAAATTTTGGGTTTTTTAAATTTCAGTGGTTTTCAAAATACTTTTATTTCCATTCCTCCTTAAGTTAATGTTTGGAAGGCTCATGCTTGCAGAGAAGCTGCACTTTGAATTCTTTCCAATTTCATCATCATTAACTGTCCACTGTGAAAATGATCCCAAAGTTTACTGAAAGGGAAGGAGAGTTGCAATTCAGGTATAGAGTCAGAACAAAAATGTCTCATGTTATTTAAAACCTAAAACCCCACAGAAATAAAATGTATAAAATGTGACTGTTCTGTCTCAGAATCACTGTGTGGTTTTTGTTGGGTTTCTTTATCCATGTATTTATTTATTTTGTAATACCAAGTGTTTTCAGTTGAGCTTAAATGTTTCTCCCTTCACTTTGTGTGCTGCTGTTGGGAGAGGAGCTCATGTTTATCCTGGGGCTAGAGCTAGCAGAGTCACAGAGGTTTCAATAGTGACACAAGGGGGGATTTTAGAAGGGATTCTGAAATTTGTGGCACAGGGCTGGAAGGGGAAAGTTTTGTGGGCTTGATCCCTGTCCTGCTGGTGGCTCAGTGGGATGGATGTGCTACAGCTCGTGCTGAGTGTCTGCTGGGCAGCAGGAGGAGGGGAGAGATGGAAATCGCTGGTTTCTAATGCAGGAATGATGGCACGGGATGGGGGTTTTGTTGGAGAGGCCCTTGGGCTGCAAGGACCAAAGGAATTGCCCACCTGGCAGCATGTGCTCCCAGGCACTGCTTTTCCCAGGAATGTCACAGCTCAGCTCAGAGGTACCAGCTACGTGTGTACAGCTGAGGCTTTTGAGCTTCGCTGGGCTCGCTGCTCTTCCTTTATGCAAACAGCTGCAGTATTTGCAGCAATTTTGGGTTGATTCCCCGTGGGAGGAAATTGTGTGTGGGTCTCTGGGCAGGCAGGCTTGGTGTTTGGAGCTGCAGGATGGGAGGGGTTCATCCCTAGGCAGGTGTTTGTCCCTAAAACACGGCTGCGGGATGAACTCGGCAGTTTTCCTTCAGTGCATCCACTGGCGTCGCTTGCTGGAGCCCATACGGTGCTTCCAATAAAATTGCTTTTTCCACAGTTTCTGTCTAGCTGGGAATGATGCAAACCAATCACCAGAGTGGCTGCAGGAGCTGAGCTGGGGCTGGAATCCTGGACCTGCCAGGGAGGGCACGCTTTGCTTGTTGGATCATGTCAATGTACCGTGTTTTTCAGAAGCTGTCAGCCAAAGGCCTGTTCCACCCCCATCAATGAATGGGCAGTTAATTGCACCAACAGCATTTGTGTTTGCAGCAATGAGTTCTGTGGGTAGTTGTGTTTTGTTTCCTTCAGTCATTCCAGCAAAGAGGAATTGAGAGCCGTGCTTGCAGCCAGCCTCAGCAGATGGAACAGTTTAGGTAGTATCTGTTCTCTGGAGGGAAAAATCCACAGTTGGTGTCACTGCCGTGTTTTTATGTTTTTAGTATTTTCATCACTGTCATATACCAGTGTAATTTTTGTTGCAGTTTGGCTGAGGTGTCCTCAGTGAGTTTAAGATCCAATGTGTGTGTGTGGAATGTATTTATACGTATGTCTGTACAATACTGCTGTATATTATTTGCATTTAGCAGTTACTCTTCCCCAGGCTCCCTGTGTCATAGTGCAAATACATCAGCTCTGCCTGCCTGGTGTGAGGTTATTGAAGAACACTCAGACACTGTCCTTGACACTTTCTGCATTCATAACCCCAAATTTGAAGAGGAGACCTCGTTGAACCTCTGGTTTGTCGCTTTCCTTCCGGCATTCTTGTCCCTCTCCCAGTGTCACTGCTGAAGCACAACTCCTTGGTTGATTATTTTAAGCAATGACTGTTTTGCATACTACCTTGCTTTGTTTAAGTAATGTTTGTACAGAGATTTCCAAATATAAAGAGCTATATAATTGCTAAGTTTCATTATTATTTTTTTTCATATCGGTGTTGCTAGTGACAGAAGAACAAGAAGTGCAATGTCACAAAATACTCTGTGTGCAGAGGCAGCAAAGGAGAGGGTGGTGGTGGCTGGGGCAGGAAGAGCAGCTGCAGGAGTCCTTCCCCTGCAGGTGAAGCTGTCACAATTTCGCTTGCAACTCTGCAGCTTGTAGTGGAGGGGAAGGTTTTAGAGAGCTGAGCGGTGTGTTATTGGCAGCGCTGGCCTGTGGGAACAGCGGTAAGTTTTCATGGATTTATTTTCACTCATCTCTATCACAATCTCATGGAAAAGCTGGGCTCTGAATTTCAGTTTGGGCCTTTGCAAATGGCCAGAGTCCTGCAGTTTGTCCCTGCCACGGGGTGTGACCTGCTGGTGCTGCTGCTGGTTCAGGTCTTCCCACTGAGAGATCAGCCCAGACGTGAGTGCTTTAGCTGCTGAAAATGTCAATTATCTGAAAAAATCAATTATCTACCAGCCAGAGCCTGTGCTGAAGTGGGGTCTGTAAACCAGGAGATTTGCATGTTAGGCAAAATCCAGTATTTATGAGGACATGGCCATCCACCTGAAGTGATGGCCCAGCTCGTGCTTACACTGAGCTGTTCAAACAAAGCAAGTGCTCTGTAACAACAACAAAAACAGGCAGTTCTTTCAGATGCCACGCAGCCACGAGTGCATGCTTTTGGGAAACAAACCAAAATAGTCCCAGGCGTGAGAGGCACCATCCCAAGCTTGGCACGTGTGTCAGTATTTGAAGAAAACAGCTTGGCAGCGTTACTGCCACAGCCACTGGGACTTCTGCCATGGGGCAAACGGCCTTTGGAGCAGTTTTTGTCAACCTCAAACCACTGAGATGGGAACCTCAGAGCCGACCCCAGAAGGGATGCAAGGGATGTCAGTAAGAGGTAAATGCTTTGAGGGGGGCTATGCCTACAGGAATCAAACTACAGCAATGACACATCACCCTCTTTGAGAGAGAGGACAGCAGAGGGTAAGAGCTGATGCTGCACAGGCACCTCTCAATTAATTCACTGAGGTCTCTCCTCCCATGGCCCCACACCACTGAGCCTTCCTAGAACCCAGCAGGTTTTACTCCTCTTTTTGCATCTCACTCTCTTCAATGGCTTATGTACATGGCTGGAAATAGTTAAATCCCTCATGAGCTGAGTGGTGAACCTCAGGAGCTGTTCTCCCTTGGATGGCTGTGCAGTCAACCAGGGTGCCCACAGCTTTTAAAGGGTAAATGTGATTTTTCCATGGCTGTATCAAATGCTGCAATGGAAATCAGGGCAGTCTTCTGACAGGGGTCACTTCTGGATGTTTGTACCACACAACAGAAGATGAACCATCCAAGAAAGGCAAGTTTCAGCAGCAGGCCTGTGTGGGAGCAGGAGCTGGCTGCTACAGCCCAGAGAGAGGGGGAGCTTGGACCTCTCGGGCAGGACAAATGTTATTTGTATTACAAACCAGGCCCTGATGAGAGGGATCAATTTGATTTTTATTTGTGCCTCAACATATGTTATGAATCAATTTTCTGACATGGGGTGAAGAGTGACCATAGGGGCTGTACACGTGCTGAAAGCCCTAACAGATGCCATGAGAAAATGGAAGGGAGCCCTGTCCCGGGAAGGCTTTACCTGACAGCTGGTCAGGGCAGAGAAAGCTTCCATGATTTTCCCCTTTCTCTCTTTTCTATCCCCTCTTCTGCAGAGACATTTATCAGTAGACAGTTCTCAGGTAAAATATTGCTGTGTTTGCTTTGTTTTTGTCTGAGAAATATCAAAAAGAATCCTCCCTGGTTCCTCTTACAGCAGGACAGGACACCTGATGCAAAGATAATCGTGATCTTTCAGCCTCTATTCCTTCATCATCTAAACAAAGCCACCCACTCCCACCTTATCTGCAGGTGCAGAGTGAGAAACAGAAGGCCTTGATGACAATCCCAGTTAACAGCTGAAGGTATCTATAAAGGTAAATGTTCCGGTTTCAGTTTGAAACCAGGTAGAAACATTTAATTTTGTGTAGTGGTTTGGATTTGTTAATTTTAACTTTCTTAATTTTTGTTGTGAGATAGGATTAGGAGAAGGGAAGGTAAGTTTAAAATTTAAAGGGTGTAAAGAAAACTTCTATTAATAAAGCTTAAAAGCTTAAGATTCAGAATAAAACCTTCAGATCACCTCTCCTCCCCTCTCCCACACCTTTTCTCTTTTTTAATGACAACTCATAGAAACATTTCAGTCAGTTATTAATTTAAGGAATAGGGTTTTTTTCAGTTTACTTTCGGGAGAGGAGCTTCCCCTTGTTAGGCTATAGGGACTTTTCTATAAGAAAGAAAAAACCAGTTTTCTTGTGGCTTCACTTCTCATGGACAGCAGCTGCCTGGGAAAATGCAGTTGTGAAACTCCTCCCATCTCCACAGCCTTCTTAGAGCTGTGCTTCAGGGCCATGTCAAATTCATGGATTCATGGGGTATTATTTTAAGGATGAGCTGTTTAAAAAGTAAAGGTTCTCTTCATTTATCTTTAAAATCATCTTTATTTTTGGGACTAAAGGTTTTTTTCTTCCCTTGGGGTAAAGGGTCTTTATAATTTTTCTCTCTCTGTTCATGCTTATAAAATTACTGCTTTAACATCTGTTTAGTCAGAATGGATTTTTTTGCTTGTGGTCTGTAAGCAGAACATTCTACTCCTCATGTCTTTCTCCACAATTTAGAGGGATCTTTAGTGTATTATAGATGTTTAGTGTATATAGATCATCAGCTTATAAAAGGACTTTTAGCCTAAATTCACGGCCTGACTCCTGCTTCACCGACCTTGGCGTTTTCTTTCTTTTTCCTCTCATTTAAGGGAGGATTGAACTAAGTTTTATTTGTGCACTGGAAGAGTTAAGATCTCATATAGGGAACGTAGAGCTGCGGCCGTGCTGGAAGCGTGCTGAGACCTCAGAGCTGAGGCCGTGCAGGGAAGGGAGGGCCAGGATAACGGGGCAAAAAATGGCAGCGGCCGCTCTGAGGGGAACAGCCAGGATCTCATCAGCCTCCCTGGGCCTCAGCTGCAGCACCCATTGTGGATGGCCACCCCTCCTCCCTGCTGGGACGTGTTGCCATCTTCCCACACACATTTTCCCACAGCTGAGATATGGCTGTTCCCCTCAGAGCGGCCTCACTCCATGAGGTGGAGCAGGCCCGGGCCTGCCAGCCTTGTCACCCGTGCTCAGGCCTGAAGGGAAAAAAAGACACTTCCTGGGGTTTGCTCACTTCAAAGTGTGAATTCACAGAGCAGACCTAGTCCTCCAATTGGTTTTTTAGGCTGTTAATACTTAAACCGGCCTCTGATTGGTCATGTTAAGTCACAGAGGAAGTCCTCAGGAAAAAAACTTCCACGGATGCCCGCTTCCCTCCTTGCTAACATATCAGTTAATATAAAATTAATGCAATAAGGATCCAGAGATTTTCCTTACTAACCTATGGAATAATACAATGGTGCTCTTTTGATCGAACCCACACCTAACTCATGAGGAAAAAGTTCTTTTTCCTCCATTGATAAAGGGGAATCCTGTTGAGCACAAACAGGCCTGGTGTACAGACCCCTCATGGTCCAAGCCCACAACATTTTGCCAGTGACACCATTCTCAGAGCCAGGTATGGATAAACTACTTCCACCTGTTTCTTTTCATGTTATTCTCTACAGCTGGGAGAGTAGAAAAGCTCCTCCCCTCCTAAAGCCTTTAACAATCTCCCCTCAGCCTTGGGCTTCTCACCATGGCTTTGTTGGAACACACAGAAAAATGTTGGTGAATAATAATCCCAAGGCCCTGTGAGGAAACTACTATTTCCTGGTAATGTCTTATCCTGAGCCCTGGGAGACAGGAGCAATCCCTAAAAGAAGGGAATTTAAATTTTTTTTAAATTTATTTTTTTAATTTCCTGGAGGTTGTTATTAGTTACATGAATGTACAGGGTCCACATGTTGACAAGTACACCTGTGAAAAATCTCTGGAATGCCTGGAAGGTCTTCAAGCCAATCTTTTCCAGGACAGCTACTGGTGTCAGGTAGGATTGCATTTAAAAAAATCCAGACTTTGCAGGTTCTTAACAGTGTATTTGCTCCGTAGGAAGGAAGGAAGGAAGGATTCTCTTCTGCCTGTGGCTGGATGTGATTTACATTAAAACCAAACTTAAGGACTTCAGCTCCTGTTTCTTCAGTTTAAAAGAAAAGTTATTTAAAAGTTTTAAATTATATTCAGTTAAAAACTTCATTATTTATTATTTATTTTCTATTGTCTGCCTGTCTCACAAGGATGTTCCTCAGGGATCTAATTCTCTAAGTATATAGATCTGCACAGGTTTTAATTTGAAAAAAGGGTTTGTTCTGTTGGTTTAATGGTAATTTCCCAGCTATTCAAGCCATTTTGGGGATAAAATCTTGGTGTTTATTTTTTTTCCCCTTCCGCCCGCCCTCACTTCAGCTTCCTGGTAACTTTCAAAGTGAGTGATATTTGTTTAGGTAAATAAGGGAGGCAGAATGTTACAGGGACTCGTGTGTGCCTCTCGTCTCAAATTACAGGCTTTTACCTCCACCGTGTGGCAGTTCTTCAGAACTGACTTCCTTTTTGCATAGAAGTAGAAAAAAGGACAAAGATGAGTTTACTAAATAGATTAATTCAGTAATTCAGACTTCTAAATATTGCTTCAATTAGGTCGTTCTTCATTTCAAATCTTATTAGTGTCCACTCATCTCTATTTTGAGATGGGTACATTGAACAAATGATATTTCTACCAACCAAGTGATGTTTTCTACTTTTCCACAAGTAAAACTTGGGCTGAAATCAGGAGCATGGCTGAGAAGCTGTAAATTCTGGTGTCCTGTATGTCAACAGATACCTTGATTTTTCAAGTTTGTCAGCTTTGTAAATGGACTTTCAGCTTCCATAAAAAATTGGTTGCTGATGTATTCAGATGCAGTTAAAGTGACCCCAAAATTCTGATCCCTGTGATCTCTGCAGATGAATTGTGGGGTTTTTTTTCCCTACAGTTCTTTGCCTGAAGCTGGAGTCTCTCTTCTGCTTAGCAGGAAAGTGAGAAATTGTTCTGAACAGCCTTTGTTTTATGGTTTCAATTGTTGATTGCATCAGGTTTTGGTATAGTTTACTGGAGAAATCTATCATTTATTGTAACATAGAATATATCATTTGTTGTAAGGATGAGAAGATTTTTCAGTATGAAAAGCTGCGAAATTTTCAGTATTTTTTTCTTTTCTATTTTGTATCTCAGCCACCTAATTTTTGGGTGCTGGTAAGTTAAATGATGTTGTTCTTTTGCCAAAACTGTTGATCCCTCCTGGTAACTAAACATGTAGTTGGCTTGAAAGAATTGGAATTACGAAGTTGCCTGGAATGACAAAAAAAGCACTGTAAAATCAATTTTTAAAGCTGTTTAGATCTTTTAATATATTAATAACATGCATTATTAATTCAACTAGAGTCAGTTTTGTCTCCTGCTCAAAAATGCTTGTCAATCCAGGCTGTAGTAGAAGGCAGCTCTTACAAGACCATCTTTCTAAAAATCAATCTTGTTCATGAACACGAGCATACTGAAGAATTTAAAATGTCCTTTTAATTATGTTGTTATGGAGACAGCTACCCTAATAGACACACAATGATTAACTGCAATATGGGTGTTTTAGTGACAGTTATCACTGTCCCTTCAGCTAGAGATGGTCAAATTTAGATGTTGCTGGATGTCTTCTTAGCTGGCTCTTGAAATGTTTGGGTTTTTTTCCTTGATCTAAGTAGAGTTGCCACTGGGAAAGGTCCTGAAATGTAGGGAATTATAAATTATCCCGAGCTGGAAGGGGCTCATAAGGATCATGGTGTCCAACTCCTGTCACAACTGTGGCACTGGTACCTGTTTTAATTTACTACTAGTTATACTGCAGTGGTGGCAGCTGGCATTCTGACCCCTGGCAGATAAAAACCAGTTTTCTTAGGTGAATTAAAGCTGTAGCAGCATATCAAATTTCGTGGCAGGAGCAGCTGCAGAGATGCTTTGTTTCTAGAAGGCTTTTGTGGCATCTGGCTCTGGATGGGCATTTAATGAACCTTGAGAAATGTTGTGTGTGTGACAGAGTCAGGGAGTCATCGGTGCAATACACAATGTGACAAAGACCACGTCAAGTAGAATTAATCCAAAATTAAGAGTAAAATCTGCTAGGCATCAGGAAGGGTCTGAAAAAAGTGATTGGCAAACTTCTAGTGTAGAAATATCACCAAACTACTGCAAAATGCAAACAAGAATCAGAAGTACCTCATGTTCTATCTTCTGCTGTCTGAGATGTATTTGAAAAGTTTATGGCCTGGTTTAAAGAACAAAATGTCTACTGGGGAAGGCAGGAACCTCCCCAGAATGGAAAAGAAGATCCTCTCCCTCCCAATTATTGTAAGTTTGAAAATTATGTGTCTCCCAGGCAAAAAATGAAGGAAAGGGAATAAGGGTTTTGGTAGGATATACATGTGTATGTATGTGTATATATATATATATATATATAAATATAGCGCAGAACAAACAACAACACCACAGCAGAAGTTTCCCACCTGCCAAGCACAATGTCATTCTCAGATGAAGAAATTCACTGAGAGACCTACCCCACAACAGTTGAAAATTCTGACTTAAATTTAACTTTGGCATATAACGACGGGGCGCTTATCTCTGAACCTTGACACCTTGCCTGGGGAAAAAATGAGGTTGCATAAATTTATTCACTTTCAGCCTCATCACTGCATATGAAAGAGCAAGAAGTGCCTTAAGAAGATTTTCTCAATGTTTTTCCAGTGCCGTTTTTTGGTGCTGTTAAAGCAGCATGACCAAAATTGCCCTCTGTGCTTCTGCAGGAGCTGCCACCTCTGCCCTAAGGTGGAAGCCGTGGAATGTGGTTGACACAGCAGTGCTGGAAATGCCAGTGTGAAAGAAATGCAGAGAGCTTTCTCCAGCCAGCCTGGTTTTGCTTGGCATTCTGAGCCAGGTGTTTATTTGCTGGATGAAGGAGTTCTTTTTAACACCTAGAAGTGCTTTTGCAGCTTTTGTGCTCTGACCACCTGGAATTGCTGACATTTGAGTCCCAGTAGGACGGAGCTGGAACAATGGTGCCTGTAGTTTGTATGAACTCTTCGGGCTGGAAAAAAAAGGAGCTGTGTAGGGATTTGATTCCACAATCTCTGTGTTGGGTTCTGTTTGGTTTTTATGTTCCCTCTCAAAAGATTTTTATTAAAAACCCAGGGAACACTACCATAAAAGTTAACCAGTAGAAAACTGTTATTCTTAAAAAAAAATTAGGCAAACTCTGATCACAAAACCAATTTTTTCGCATATATAGACTTCAATTTTCGTGTAGGGACTAATGATTGACCAGATAATTTGATATGAACTGCATATGAGGAATGTATTGCTTTTGTTCTCTGATGTCACTAAGAGCCAAAAAATCAATATACTTCAACTGTAAATCTAATTGTTCTTTTCTGAAGCCTTACAGTATTTTATTTCATATTCTGTGGGTTTAATTTTCTCAAACTTCTGTCTCCTGTAGTCAGTGAGAATCTTAAAATTGAAATCTCCAGCTCTGCAATGACAGAACTAAAATAGCTGGTGAGTTTGACAGTGTGTTAAATGAACTGTGGGTATATTTTATTCCCTTAATAATAGCCTCACAGAAACAAATGTACTAATCACATCAAAGAAATTCCAGTAAAAGCAGGGTAAAGTTTTATGCAGCTCAAACTTTACATTCACATCAGACTTGTTTGGGAGGGTGTGCAGGTTTTGTTGGCTTCTTTGGTTTTTTGGGTTTGTATTTAGAGTTTTTTTTGTTGGTGGTGTTGTTATTTATTTTCTTTTCAGCATCCCAACACTGTTAGACCTTGTGATGTAAACATTCTCTGTGTCCAGCAATGCAGAGAGCACAAAAACTAGAAATTGTTGTGGCTTACTGCAGGAAATTAAAGAAAGCAGCAAACTGATCTGGCATATGAGGTTGGAATCCTTGCCCTGGCAGGATCTAGAGTTTCACATATAATGGCTTTTCCTACAACTGGTTGCAAAATAGAAGAGGATCTGCTATCCACCTGCATGCTGTTATTGTGAGTGGCTGATCATGATTCCCTCTTGATTGCCCTTTTCAATCCCATCCCTTACTTTTACCCAACTGTTTTCTTCCCAATTTGTTGCATGCTCAGGAGCAAAGAAATAGCTTTTCTTTCTTGAAATACAAGTAGATGTTCTACAGAGGGAAACACAGCCTACCCCTGCAGGCCTTTGTCCTGCTTTCAAGGACATTTAGTGCTGTGTCACTGTTCAGAGATTCACTGATCAAATCTGCTCCCATTGTACCCCAGGCTGCCTTGGCACAGCAGGAAAAGCTTCCTTTTACCTGGGATAACTGGAATATCTGGAAATTCAGCTGATAAAGCACTGAATTGTTTCTATACATTTTGATTGCCAAGATTCTAGGCAGGAAAAAAGTCACAGATCTTCACCATGCAGGGAAGAAAAGTGGGGGAACAGCACATGTTATAACAGATGATGGCTGAGGAGGTCTAGGTCACCATTAAAACCTGTTTCACTCTTGTGTGGGAAGGATCTTCCTCTTGCAGGAGAAACTCTGTCTAGAACCCAGGTATCTCCTCTCTTATTTGCTGAAGATTGTCTTCAGTAGAAATATTCAAGATCTGAACTTAAACCTTCCAAATCCTGCGTGGAGAACTTGACCTTCTGGAGCACAGAATTGTTTGTTCCAGCACCTGTGGTGTCACGCTGGTTTTAGACTCCCACTCTTGTCACAGTGCCTCTGGCAAGTGCTGCAGAGACACTTTGGGAGGAGGTGCTGCCCTTGAAAACCTGGGAATGTGAGACTGATGGAAACTGGGCTCTTCCTTTCATAGGCATGGAAACGATCGAGCTGAAAGGTTGAGTGTCTGGACTCGGGGTTACAGGGTGGATCTGAAGCAGCAGAACAAGTGTGGATCAGTCTGGTTTAGCACTGTAACAAGAAACATTCTTCCCTTCTTGCTAATGTCGCTATGCAACAAGCAAATTTATTTTACTTGAAGAGAACTTGGTGTTGGGCAGCTTCTGCTGGAAAAGTGTGGGTAAGGCTGTACGTGTGCACCTTTTCTTCTGGAGCACAAGCACACAGAGGTGGAGGTGCCTGCTCTCCTCCTTGGTGCTCTCTCTGATTTTACAAACAGGAGCCCAAGTGTTGTTGAGAGGGGTGGAAATAATATTTTACTTTGTCATCTTCAAATGCAGCAGCAGCTGTAATCAGCTCAAAGTCAAGAGCTCTACACAAGTGTTGTCACTTGGGAGCAGCTGGATTTGTGTCACAATAGCCAAGAGGAGAACAGAAATAGCAAAGAAGGGGCTGGTGTGTTATGGAGTAGCAGCAAGTATTCAATACATGGAGGTTAAGTCCCAGTCTCCTGCAGAAGCAATAGAAATCTCTCAGTAAAAAAGAACAAAGAAATATTGTATTGCACAAAGGAGACAAAGTGAAATCCTCCTGTATCTGAAGTATCAATTGCACGGTGCAGCTTCTCTAGGTGAAGGGAAGAACATCTTGTTTTTTTCCCTCCCAGGAGAGGTCCTGTCAAATTGAGATTTAAATGCCCAGCTACCCTACAAAAACCAGACTCATCCTAATACATTCATAGTTTTCAGATGTGAAAATTTGTTTGCAAATATGCAAAAAAATGCATATGGTGCAGAGATTTTTTTTTGTAGTCTTTAGTCATCAAAAAGTGGTCTGTGTTGGAATTCAAGTGTGTTTTCATTTTTTTTCTCATGTTTTCAAGGTTGTCATACCTCAAGCGTATGGACCAGGATCAGTTCTCAAGGTAACACTTTTTAAAATGCACCCAGCAGTGGTTTAAGCAAAGCAAGGTTAGACTGCAGAAACAAACTCTGTCCTATCATTAGCTCTTTATGTTTCATTAGTTCCAGCATTTGGAATCAGGGTGCCCCCTGGGTGAGCCTGCACAGGATTATTTTCTGCAGTGCTGTCTCTCCTGATGTAGTGCTGACTCTGTCATTCTCCTCCGAGGACTGCAGGCTGGCACCAGTGGGAAACACATCATTCTCATTACATGTGCAAAGCCAGGAGCGAGGGAAGCCAGCTTGACTAAATGCTTGGATTTCAACCAGTGGTGCAGCAAACTAATGCAGGTCCTGAGAATGAAAACTGTTGCTGTGGATTCATCAGCTGAAATCGCTGTGAGCTTTAAGAATCAATATTTGTAAAAAGAAACAGAATATTCTTCAAGTTAGCTCTCTTTGGTTTAAAAGCATCGGGATTAACATTCCCCTGAATAATGCAGGTGCTTGTCACTAGTAACAATTAGTGGTTTTATATTGAAGGACACATGTGGCGCTTTTATTTTGAGTTGACGAGTTCCTTGGCAGCAGCAGCCAATAAAAATGGATAGAAATGTTCAGTACCAGGAGCTGCTGCAAGGACTCCTGTAGGTCAGGTTTTCTGACTGCTTTAAAGCTAAGAAAGTTGCATCAGCAGAGTTCCAGATGTCCTTGAGATCTTGATAGCAGCCCAGAGCCCCTTGCTGTCACCACGGTGTGTAATTGTGCCACTGTTTGTGGGCTGGCAGGACTCCTTTCCAGCCCTGCCCTGTCCTGCAAACAAGCTGTTCCCATTTACACAGCCCAGATTAAAAGCATTTTCATTTATTTTTTTTACTTTTCCAAAATTCCACAGATTGCACAGCTGTTCATTAGTGTGTGTGACAGCCTAAATGGCTCTTGTTGCCCAGTTCAAAAAGTGGCAGTCCTCATTTGTGAATTTGAAACAAAATGATCTCTAAACAAGTCTCATGTACATCTTAAATATAAAGTGATATCTCTGCAGTATATTTTGTTATAGGGCAAAAACAATTCAAAGAATAATTTATGCTCTATAACAGATCAGTATGGAATACAAAATGTTAAGGTTTTTAGAACTTATATTCAGAAGACCAACTTGTTTCTGTTGTCAGGAAAGTTCTGGCCCTGGTATGGTTATACCAACACTGTTTGACAAAAGTAGTCATGATATAAAGGGAGGAACATTAGAAAAAGTAATACGTGTCAAATGTAAAATGAAGGAGAAGAGGAAAAAAAAGAGTCTGATTTCCAACAGTTCCAGCAATATTTATTTCCTGAAATGCTGTCTTTTCTCAAACACTCAGTGTTTTTTAAATAGAGCAAGAAATTTGGCCTCCACTGAAGCTAATCAAGGGTAAAACACTGACTCCTGTGGGGTTTGACCCCTACAGTTCTCAGACACTGCTGGCTATGCTCTGTGGGGAAATCAGGTCTGCAAACTCTGAAAGTGAAAATCCACTATGTTTTTTTTTTTCCCTAAATAGCTTTGTGAATAGCTGTTGAAACCCAGGATGGATATGAGACTGCAAAACATTCACTAAAACAGCGTGTGGAGGGAAGTGAATGGAAAAAGTTTGATAACTTTGGTAAAAGTTGAAGCATCATAAAGGATTCCTTGAACAAAGATTCATCCATCTGCTTTAATGTAAACCTATTTGCTATGTGCAGGTGAAATCAGCCTCAAAACTATTCAAGTTCTCTCACACTTAACCATCCTCTCACTCAACAGTACAACTTTGAGTTGTTTGTAACTAATTCCAGAGCAGAGAAATACTTTGCTTACATGGAGAGTGGGAGCATGCATAAATAGTGTCTGTCTTTTTGAAGAAGATAGACCAATTAAAATCATTATAATTTATGCACATAATTACGTGCATAATATGTGTATAATTTATGTGTAGACAGGGAGGAAAAAAAATTCCTTTAATGGGGAAGTAAGGCTGAGAAAACTGAGAGGTGAGCTGCTGATGTGAGAGATGACTGCAAATTTCAATTTCATGCTTTCCCTTTTCATATTCATTGCTGCTATTTTATGAGCCCACTTCTGTGGAAAAGTTAGTCCTGACCCAGACCTCTTTAGAGAAAAAGCCTGAAAATTAGAGTTGAAGTGGGATGACCTCTGCAGGGAAAGAATTTGAAATGTTCTGCATGTACAGTATGTCCTCCCATATCCTGTGGCTTCCTAGTACCACAGGAGTTACTTGATCTTCCTTTTTTCTGATTTATTTTTCAAAACTTGATGATCCAATTGAGGATTGCTTCAAGAGTAGTTTAGTTTTTAGCAGTTTGCCAACCAAATACATAAATTCATGAGATCAAAAGATCTTACTGCAGCTCTGTAATGGTGTTGCTGTCCTGGAAGTTTCTAGACACAGCTGGAACCACTACTGCCACAAAGCTCTCATGCAAGTCCATAAATTGCCCTGTAAGCCCTTATTGAACTGGAGGAAAGGGTGACCTACTTGATCAATAAGGACTGGGCTGTGCTGAGCAGCCTGGAAACAGGTCAAGGAATTCTATAGCTGTTGTCTTGTGTCATATTAAAATACTGCCCTTCAGCACTTTTGATGCTCATCTGTAGCCAAGAATAAGAGCAGTGTAACATAAACTCTCATCTCATCCCATGCCTTTTGTTCTTTCTTAAGTTTTTTTTGTTTTTTTTTTTTTTTTTTAATTTATTTTTCTGGAACAGCTCTCCCACTTTCCAGGGTATTTCAAACAACAAAAATGTATTTTAGGTGAACTGATGATCCATATGCCATGAACAAAGTCTCTGAGTTAGGAAAATCAAGAGATGAATGTTTTTCATTTCTGTTATTACTTGTCTTTAGGTCGGGACTATGGGTTATGAGGATTGGTATTTATTATGCTTCTTGGTTTTCAAGTAACTTTGTTTTAAAAGAAGGTAATTGTTTTTGCTGTAGCTGTTGTCTAAAGGGCACTGAGTATCCCAGAGTAGCTGCCTCAGGTGCAATAAATACATGCACAGACAAGCAGACCATGAATGTATTTTACCCTTTATCTATGGGAATAGCAAACAGTGACTACGTGGCATGCTAAGACCTAAATTAGTCTTCTGTGCCACTGGAATTCTTTTCTCTAATGAAACATCCATTCACTTGGCATTTTTATGGGCAACCACTGTTTTTCTTTCTTTCTAGTGAAACAAAATCTTACAGTGCTGAACTTTGCCACTTTTTCTCCTTACTGTTTCTGGAGTGTCTTAATGGCTTTGAAAACTAATTTACTTCCCATTCCTCTTCTCTCGCCAGCTTGGGTAAAAATGGCTTGATTGCATACAAAACTAAAACACATCATAAAAAGGAAAAATAAAGGAAAAAAATCATATTAAAGAGCATGCAGGTTAGAGAGTGATACAGCTGAGGGAGCAGAGGCTCTTAGAACTGTAAAACAGCTGTACTGCATTGTATATAATATAATATTATAGTGTAAATATAGCATACTCTAAAGTATGATAGGAAAGCAGAGTGGATGAAACTGGAGGATTTAATCTGTGCCACTCGAGGCAGATCTGTAGTGTTGGATGAAATTATGGTAATTTTAATAAATATCCTTTTGAGGTACTTCTTAAAAATGTGACGAACTTGTCAGCAAAGCTGTAAGGGAGAACTGTGGAAACCAGAAATATCCACTAAAGGCAGCTGGTTACAGCCTTTCTGCAGTGAACAAATGGATTTATTTCCAAAGGAGGGAACAAGTCCCTTAGTTTTGCTTTAGGAGTTTGGGTTAGGGTCTGATTCTGTAAAATTCAGAGCAGCTTCAGGAGTGCTGATAAAACCCAACCCTTGCATGAAGTCTGTGTCTGTATCACCTTCTGACAGTTTTCAAAGAGTTCTGCAGCTTGTGTTGTGAATCCTAAACCCATCAGCCTCCTTCCTGCTTTTGTTTGAGGAAGAATTAAAGATTTAGCTGGGTTCTTATGAGTGTTACTGGTTATTGCACTGCGCTGGGATTACTGATTAGCTGCTGTGTTTGCCAAAGACGAGGTACTTGAACTTCAGAAATGTGGGAACAGTGACCTTCAGGATGCTTTTGGGAAGACCAAAATCTTGCAGGGATAAATGCCAGGAATTATGAGGTACTAAACAGAGAGGAGTAAAAAGTTGTACTGGTGTGACTATTGCTTGTAGAGTAAAATCCTCATTTTGTTGCAATATGAGCCACAAAACCAAGGTGCTCAGTGTATCCATTTAATCTTTCTCTTGGATCATTAGGAACCAGCAGAAAATATGGCACATATAAACAGCCAGTTCAGTCTGAGTTCTGCCAGGGAACACCAAGGGATAACAAGCACTGGATAGATGTTTTTACAACCGAGATGCAATTCAAGCTCTGTAGTTTCTGTCCAGTTTATCTAGACAAAAACAAACCCACCTACTGCTGACTTGGAATTCATGTGGAGTGGTGGTAGATGCAATTCCATAGCCATTCTTCCCAAAACTTATTTTCCCATTTCATGCATGTGAATGCAAATCCAGATGCTTTCTGGATTTTAATTTTAATTAAACTTTAATGAAGTTTTAAATAGATTAATATTATAAGGCATTCTTATTAAAGCTTGACAGCAGATGATTTCATTATTTTCCTTAGGTTAGGAGTAGTTAGTTTATAGCAAGGCCAGGAAAAACAGCCAGCTTTAAAATTGAGGTTATCTAGTCTTTTATCCACTGTTCCACCTACTGTTTGATGAAGATTAATCAGGTCACCCTGTGTTCTGTTCAGCAAATATGGAGGCTACGAAAGCCTCTCAATCTAAGCCTAAAATACTCTTGCTATTCCTGCCATGGAGTCTGCCATGGCTTGTCACCAAGTAGATGCACTGGGCTCGTTCTTTTTCTCCCTAACATCTGAATCAATCATCCAGTCACTCTCAGCAGGATTGGCCAGAGTGTCTGTGGTGTGAATTTGCTTAGTGAGGGCTCTGTGTGTGCCAAGTGAACTCCTCTCCATGCAGACTCTCCCAGCAGTCTGCCCAGGAACTGGGGGTGGGTATTACATAGTTGGTGAAAGAGATGAAAGCTCTGGTGCTGGGCATCTTTCCCTCACAATTTCTCACTGTAATAATCTGTGGCAAACCCCAGCATTCTGGTTTTGAAACGTGAAATATTTTAGCATAAATTCACCTTGAAGGTGGTGGATCCTGCCTCAATTTTAAGCTTTGGGTTGTTGGGGTTTCTTCTTCACGGTATAACTTAATCTCTAAATTCTTAAGAACCATAAAGCCCAAATCCAACATAGTTTACTTTTTCTCTAGGCTAATCAGATAAATAAGAACTTGGGAGTTGCTTGTTTTTTGGGCAGCCTGAAGGCCTTGCAGTGTTTTTATTTTTTTATGGATGGCTGGGTCAGGCATCTACACCCATTTCATCCGTGGCCCTTCTCCACGACACGCTGAAGTGTTTCATACTTGCTGTCCTGTGCAAATGCTCTTCACGACGGGATCTGTAGGCTGCTGCTGAACATTGAACTGAAGGAAAGTGGATAAAATCTCGGTGCTGACACCCTTGTTTTTCACAGAGCACTCAGAGGGAGTATGGCACTGCCCACATCTGTGGTACCACTGGAAAACTCACCAGTCTGCAGCCTCAGGCCTCTGTCAAACAGGAAAGGGGAGCCCTGAACAGCACAGTGTTCCTCTGGCAAGAGGAATTTTTCCAATAGCAATGATGGAGTCTTAAAAACAATATTAAAATATTAGCTTTGAAGACCTTTTTGCTTACACAAAAAGTACTGGGAGTTTGGCATGATGGTGCAGGCTAAAAGGCATTTTGCTGGTTAGAAATAGACTTCTGTGAAGGGAAGACTTGCCACCAGGATTTTGTGTTTGCCAGCCTTTTGAGGCAGCTGACAAGGAGCTCAGGAGAGGGGCTGGTGATGGTGAAACAGGATTCTCCTGTTCCTTTTGATATTTACTGGAGGTTTTGGATCTGCCACTTCCCAGCTGAAGAGCTCACATTTCACTCTTTCCAAAGAGACTGTAATCAGTAGTAGCCCATTGAGCTAATTGTTTGCTTGTTGGTGTGTTTGGAAACAGCAAAATTAAGAGAGAAATGAACAGAGGCAGGCTGCATTCTTAACAGAGTCCCAGAAATAAGAGTAATTTTCTGTGTGTTGAACAAGCCTGCAGCCAAAGTCTCTTTTGTCTGAAAGTGACATATTAGTCTCCGAGTTCCTTGGAAAAGAGGAAAATTACTGGCCACTGGGGCCATTTATTTTTCTTTCTATGTGTTTAAGGAAAAAGAAACACAGTCTGTTGCCTGGATCAAAAGGAGTAGCTCACTCGACTACCCCTCCCCTTCCTGATTCAGAGAACAAATCCCCATGGTGGTATTTCCTCAACCTTGAAATTTTGTTGCCCTTCCAGATAATAAAATAAAATATAAATTTTTGTAACTGCAAAGGAATTTGGTGTATAGAACTCCATGAAATAATGGGTTAGTGGTTGAATATCTCTCTTAGCTGGTTCTCTGTTGCACTCAGGGACTCAGCTGCATATCAAAGAGCAGAAATTCGTACATAGGTTATTCTTTGACCAAATTTCCTCCCTGCAAGTACAACAAATAGATACAATCCATGCTGGGTAATAGAGCAACAGCTAAGAAGGTACTAAGCTCTAAATTTTTAGTTATCAAAATGCATGAGGGGTACAGAAGGGATGGGGTGGAGGGGAAAGATGTAAAGGGGTGAATTAACCTGTCTGGAACAATGCAGAGGTAAAGCTGGACTAATCCTCGAGATCCAGGGGAAAGATTTAGGACTCATGCTCACACAGGGAGCAGCTGGAGCAGTTGGAGATGTTGCTACCCTTGGCAGAGTGTGGGAGGAAAGTGAATTCTGAGATAAGTAAATACATGATTCTGTCTCCGAGACCAGGGCACTTCTGTTCTGGGATGGTTTTGCTGGGCATGACCTTGCAGAACTGTTTCTTCAAGCTGGAGTTTGGGTCCCTCTTCTCTATGGCAATAACAGTCATAAAATGGGTATGGAGTCCCTGAGCTTCTTGCCCTTACAGGTGGAAAGAACAAACTTCTAGATATTGTAGGCTTGAAAAAGTTACAGAGCTCTGCAGCTTCTCAGAGGAGTTAATTTTCTGCTTTGGTACAAGAGGATCAAAATAACTTTGTGAAAGACAATTTTATGCACATTAAAGAGAATAGTATAATGTTATAGTGTCGATATAACACACTCTAAAGTATAATAGGAAAGCAGAGGAGGTGAAACTTGAGAATTTCTTCTGTGCCACTCAAGGCAGCTCAGGCTGCCAAGAGTGTGGTGATGCACACGTGCCCTGCTGATGAAACAGGGTCCAAACCTGTGATCACTCACAGGCACCCAGCACTTGGTATAGATCTCCTTTTGAAACCACTTGGACATTTCTGTCATCATTTCAATGGCCTTTGCATGCCTTTGAGTATAATTTTTTTTTCCTTTGGAAGAATTCAGTTGATGAACAGTATTTTTTCTTCTGCTGAGAATACCAGTCCTGTGTTTCAAACCATATTTGTTTAATCATACATATTTGTGTGTATTACTTATATATTAAAGTCCAATAGACAAAACCAGCTAAATGCAGCCCTATCTTAAGTACATGAAGAATGCAATCTGTGTTTAAATGGGTGTGCTTTGCATGTATTGTGGCCTCTGGGAGTTGGCTTCCATCCCAGTCTGTGCTGATCACACTCCAAACACCTTACTGAGGGCTCTGAGATTTTATATGCATATATATGAACATAAAAAGTCTAGAAAGTCTGGAAATCCATGCAGAAATTGCTTCCAAACTCTTGGCAAGCAGCCAGAGCAAATGTGAGAGAAAATGAGGATTTTTTTTTTTTCCGGTGAGCTCGGCAGTGTTTGGTACCTGGGTCTCTCCTGGGCACTTAGGGATGCACTTGCATGCAGTGGAGCTGTAATTCTGTGTGTTTCCCCATTACCCTCAACTCTAAATCTGTCTCCCAGCAGCAGTGCTGCGTGCTGAGAGTCCAGGGGGCTTTTTACACCTGTGTTCATGATGATGTCTCTTCTACTGAAATACGATGCTTACAATACTAAACAGTTTTGGTTTAGAGCACAATGTCAGGGGCAGGAATAGTGAGTCCAGTTCTCCAGCCTCCCAGCTGAGTACCTAATATCCTAAACTGATGTTTTGTCAGCTCAGAGCAGCCAAAGCCACTTGGTGTTTTATTCTGCCTGGCTGTGGTTTCAACGTGCACCGTGTTAGTGTTGGATCTGTACCTGTGGGTTCTGATAGACACAGAAGGGATGGAAGGTGCTTGAGATGGGAATCACTCATAATTCTTTTATTTTGTGGAGGTCCTGCACTAGGTGACTGCTGACTTGTTGCTATACAATTTTGGATGTTTAAGTCCCTTCTGAGTGCCCTCAGCCTTGTAAATCTGGAAGATGTTTTGTACTTTCGACAGCAGCAGGGGCTCAGCCTCTGGAGACCTCTCATGGATGCTGGCAGTCCTGACACTGAGTTATGGAGAAGCCAATTAGGATCCATACCCAACAAATTCTCCACTGGGATGAAGCAGTCGGCAGAGAGGTCTTGTTTCTGCTTACAGAGGTGTTTCTTAATAAGCTCCAGCAGGTCTAGGAACAATTTGATCACTGGAAAGTTTCTCAAGGAGGCAGTTGAAAGACTGTGGAGACTTGAATTTTCAGGATGATTTTCATGCCTGCTGTGGCTGCATGAGGCAGGGTGAGCTAGGATTTCAGTTTTCTCCTGGATGCTTCTTGTTTTAACTCCCTTTCTCTGCCTGTGAACTTGGTGCAACCCAAGGAGGAGGGGAGGAGAGGGCAAAGACGCTCAGCAGAAATCAGTCAACTACAATGAAAACAGAGAAACGCATTAAAGCTGGTTTTGCTGCTGAGACTGGAGGGAGGAAAGGATGTTAAAGTGTCAGTAGGGCATCTGAGCTGTCGCAGAGTCCAGTCATCCCTGGGTTTTGAATTCCCAAACAGATTTCTGCAACAGTGTGGTATTTCACGTTTGACTTCAGCCATTTTAATCTCTAACAAGGAGGAGGAATCCAGGGCAGCAGTGTCAGAAGAACTGCAGATGAATGCAGGGCTGTAGGAGATCATTGTCAGTGACATCTGCTACAATAGCCTGGAATTGCCAGGCAGGATGCTTTTCTCCTCGTTCAGAAACCTTCTCACCAAGAGCAAATGAAATGTAGCTTTCAGGTCTATTGTCACTGAAAAATGGTGTGAGATGCCCCTTTCACACCGTTCAATCATTTGTTTGGCCAGCACTGTGCAGAGCTTGTGGGTTTTATAGCTGTGCCTTTGATCCAAGAATGACTTCCCATCGCCCAGGAGGGGAATCCCAGGGTGCTGGAGCAGAACTGACTTTATCTGAGCCCCTGACCACTGGCTCAGGGACGAGACAGACAAGTACAAGGAAGAAATGTGGCATCAAATGCCAACCACTGCTGCTTCATCTGGAGCCTCAACTGCTTTGATGCCTAAATTATTTTATAGAGAAATTCAATCTTTGGGAAGTTCTTAAACAGATTTTTCTGCTCCTCATCCTCAGTAATTGTGTGCACTCTACCTGCTCCTCAAAGGTCCAAACTGAAATGTAAAACCTGTGAATATAGAAACTGCTTCCTTCATGTCTTTACAGACTTGCTGACAAAACATTCAGGGTTGAAAAGACACAAAATAAACAAGGAGGTAACAGGCAAGTTTTTATGGAATTCAAAGTGCAATTTTTCCTTCTGTCAGCTGAAAAGTTGTATGTGAAAGGAACTGCTAACCCAAATAGAAGAGCCAGAGAAATTTAAGTGTAAAAGTATCCTACTCCTCTTTCCCTTCTTCTGCTGGGCTTAGTAAAAATCAGATTTTTGGGCATTTTGGATGGATTGATGTGGTGTGTCACTGTGTCAGGACGTGGCGTTTCAAGCCACATACGGATTTGTGGTTAAAACATCAAAATATGGGCTAAAAAAACCTTCATGACAGTAGTGGTTTTATTCCTGAAGGCAGGATATATATCCATATGTCTCATTTAGTATACACATTGAGGATCCTGTGGAGATTCGCATTACCTACAGGGTTTCAGGATTAATTTTTTCTTTTTTCTTTTTTTTCTGCTATACAATTCTACTAAAAATGTATATAAATTCTCCTAAACCTGCTGTTGGACTCATAAAATAGCTTCCCAAACAGTTGCATATGAAGATTTTCAGATTTTCAACCCTTTTTTGACACAGTGCTTGCATCTGAGCTCAGGGATGGAACAAGCAGCCTGTACCTGTGAGCACTGTTGGCTTTTCCAGAACTTGCTTTATAAAGTGCCCAGAAGATGGTGCCATGGCGTTGGTTTTGGCTGCAGGAACGCTGAGATCTTGAGGTTTCCTTTGGGTTTAAATGAAATCAAGTAATTTTGTGTGCTCTGATCAGAAGCTAACACTTTAAGAAATGGAATTTTAAAAATAATTGTAGAGGTTATGTGTATTTTTGCTGAGGAAAGCAGCTGGATTTGATACACATGGCTGAAATACCTCCAGTGTCCTTATAAACAGAATCATTTTCTTAGGGAAGCCATGACTTTGCTGAATCCCTGTTCATGGAGGGGTGCAGTCAGTTCTTAGTAGAGTATGTCTGCTGTTTAAAACCAGATACTTTCAACCCCCTACAGCCATTTCCTGAGATTAATAATCAATGTCAGATGAGATATCTCATTGTTTCTACTTAATAATGATTAATTATGATTAATTAGAAGCTGCATTTTGGAAAGATAGGTGAACAAGTCTATTTGTTCTTGGTGTTGCCCATCTCATACAAAACCAAAAGGTTCTGGAAATTTCAGGCTGGAAATGCTGCAGGCTAAGATAACATTTCTGGGTATGAGAAGAGTTGATTGCATCCCTTGTACAACTCTCAGGCAAAACCCCTAACCAATCAAACTAAGAATCCCTACAAATGTGTGTAAATATATATGTGCACATATATAAGAATGTGTTGAGGTCACAATTAGCAGAAATCCCAGTAACAGAAATCCTTATTGCTAGAGCAGTGAAAAGGTGATACAAATTATTTTTCCTTCCCTGATCCCTTAAAATGTGCCCAGCAATTTGTCCAAGCTTCTGGGAGGCTATGATGTTGAAAAATGCTTGCTGAGGAATGGAGAGAAGTTGTACAGCCCTGCAGAGACTCGAGTCCTTTGCAGCAGAAGCTGCTTCTATGTTCTCTTTTACTCCATTTCTGAGTAAGCTACACAAATTTATCTTTAGAGCCAGAAGCAGTGGGTAAGGAGAAAATCATGTCCTCTTTGGAGACAAGATTCAGTATCTAGAAGAGCACACACAAATTCCTTCCAGGGTTATACAGACTTGCTTCAACAATTTGCCCATAGTGTTTAAAAAAAAACCATTAAACTACTTATCAACCTCCTGTTAATAATGGAGAAGTCCTCATAGAACTTGAAGATCTCAACAATGGAGATGCCCCAAATTGTAATAGGTTTTATTATAATCATGAAACCACCATCTATAAACATTTTAAATCTCTCAAAATTGTGTTTCTAACTCTCCCTTTTGTGGGCTCCTGAATGCAGTGTTAATGTGAGCAAAATGCTTCTGGGAAACCCAGGGAACTGCAATAAAATTCAATTTAATATTGACCTACCCACATTCCTGTGCCTGCTATTGCTGCTGGATTTTGGTGGCCATGGGCCACTTAGTGTTTAATTTAGCAAACATGAGCACTGGAATCCAGGTTCACATCTGGAGTTCAAACACTAACTTCTTTTAAGCTCTTCTGCAGTGGTGATGCTGTAAGTTTTAGCTTTTCTATTTTTCAGATTCTGTGCTGTTGGTTAATTACATTGGATTAATGTAACTTTAATCTGTTCTGTGTGGTTCTGGGTTTCATATGAAGGGTTGGTGAGCTCTCTTCACAGAGTGGGTTGATAAACCAATTCCTTTCAGGCTTGGGTCCAAGGACAAATTTTAGGCCCAAGAGTGGAAACAGCAGTGAAGGAAGAGAGGGAACAAAGAGGATGGAGCTTCATAACCTGAAGCTGGAATTGGACAATGAACTCCAATGTGCTGATGGACCAAAACCTATCAAAGTGTGAGCCCTCATAACCGGGCGGCCATTTTGTGCCCATTTTGGGTTTGACTTGGGTGCAGCCCCAGGCTCTCACATTGCCCAAGCTGGATCCTTTCAATAAATACCTGTTTTATTCCTTTTGCTCTCTCTAGCCTCAGTTGCAGGTCAGCCTTTCCAGGCATCAGTGGAAGCATGGAAAAGCGGTGTGCCTGGTTCTTAGAGGAGGAAATGGAGCCGTTGTTGTTTTACTGGTATTTTTAAATTTAGCACTGTCACAAGTCCTGGCTGAGTGACACTCACACAGTGGCACAGACCTTGTGAGGGAGCAGAGCAGGACCCCTGCCTCATCTTGTGGGCTGGTACAGAATGGGTGATGCCCCTGGTTTTTGAATTGTTCTTTAGCATTTGATTTCCACTTTTGAGTGAGAGAAAGAGTGAGAGAGCTTCTTGCTTGTGGTACAAGGGGTTAATTTGCAACATAACATCAACTGGCCTTTCACTGAGAGGCAGTGTCAGATTTGCTGACTGATGTGCTTTCTGAAAGTGCTCCCCTGCTAAGCTAGCTCTGATTAATAAAATATATGAATGCAAAGAAAAATTAGTCCTTCCTAGCTGAACTTTTTTTTGTTTTGTACTTATGACTAATTTACATGTGCAAGACCTTAAAGACCTGTGTGTTCAGGTTGTTATGCTTGCATTTTAAGCCTTCAGGAACAGAACTGGTCTAAACTGGAAACTTTGTAGTTGCTTTGGCACAGGGCTTTGTTTGAAATAATCATCTTTGGTGAGAGACGGAGGGCTACAAATATACAGTTGAATGACTTTTAGAATGGATAGGTTGAATTTCTGGTGGGTTTTCAGGCTAAGCTTTTCCCCAGTTGTGGCCAAGAGGCATTAGTCCATAATGCTGGAATTTTTACAAAGCAATGAAAAAACTTAAAAACCCCCATCTTGCCCTGTGTGGGTTGATAAGGAATATGAAGGTGATGGCTCACTTGGCATTCAGAGCATACAAAGGTCTGAATGAGCCTGCCCCCATTCCTTTCTTGGTCCTTGGGATACAAGTCCCTTCTTTCCTTGCCATTTTGCCCCTTGGCTGGCAGTCCCCATGTTTCTGCTCTAGGCCAGCACGACTCTGAGATGCAGTTGCTGCAGATTCCTCTTTGGGGAAGGATTATTCAGGGAATTGCTTTATTTCATGCTCTCCCTCAGAATGTGAGCAAAGTGTGTTTGGGGCAGTCAGCACAGAGCAATTAGTTTGAACAGCTCTGCTTTTCAACTCGTGTGCTGCAGTCTTGCTGAATTTCTGCTTTTTAAGCCCACTGGATGTTTATGGATTCCTCTACTGCACAGGCTCTTTTCTCACACTTTGAGTGAGGCAAAAGGCCCTTGCTGTTTTACCCAAGTGCAGCATTCATGGATCAGTGACTGCAGGGGTTGATTAAAGTTAGTCAGGAGGAGTAAAATCGAGTCAGAGGCTTGCAGACTTGTCCTACTTATTTGATACTCTCCTAATGCTCAGAAATCAAGCCTTTTAATCTCACATATTAAAGCCTCAGGCATTACTAAATTAAACAGATTATTTACTTATTTGATTTTCCTGTTAGGAACAGCACAGCTGATGTATCTGGTGAGAACAGGGGAGAGAGAGGTGTATACAGCCCACTATTTCCTGAAAAATGCATCAACTGCTTGCATACACTGCATCTTATGTTTGTAGTTATAAGCCTGTCATTGTCATTCAAGCTCAACTTTCTACCCATCACAGTTATGGCTAGGAAAGCACATTCACTATAAAAAAGAAGTAACTTAAGAGATAATGGAATACTAGAGTTTTAAGTAGATTTTAAATCTGTCGAGCAAAGCTGAAGCAGTGAACAAAAGTCGTCGCTGTGTGTTATTCTTTATCTTTTTGCTTTTAATGGTTTGATTTGAGTTTTGAATTCTTTGGCTAAGCAGCAGTACTGCAGGACTCAGTAAGACCCTTCTGTGTCTTTTATTGAAATAAATTGGAACTAACTTTTTCAGGGTAAATATTCTAAGATTTCACTTTCTGAAACCCTGTATTTTTAAAGTATACCTGATTAATCCCAACTGCAATATCTACTTTCCTCTTTCCTAGGCAACAGGAAACTGATGTTCCCCTTACATTTGAGAGTGGTAAGTGATTAATGATCTCTGTAGGCTTTTCACAGCTGGTTGTTGCTCCCTTGGCTCAGGGCCTTTTCCTTGCTGTCGTTTGCATGGCCTTCACCACAGGTGAGAATGTGGGTCCTTGACTCCACCACAGCTGGAACTGGGATGGGATGGGATGGGATGGGATGGGATGGGATGGGCAAAGTGACCCCACAGGCTGGGGCTTGCCCGAGACTGTCCTCTCCTGCACGTCCTGAAGCCACTACAGAACCTGGCAGAAACAAAGCAGAAAAGATTTATTGAGGAGGCTTTTCTACAGTTAGGGCTACACAGATTATAGCAATCATCGTAATGAATTTAGGATAATATGGAACAGGGAGAAAAGGGCAAGTATTTAATCAAACAGCATTGAGTCCCAAAGGAAGGATAAAATCAGTGAGATAGGAGTTGCAGCACCCAATTTATTCACTTTATTTCAGGCAGATTAAATCTTAAAAACCCAGCTATCACCATGCAAATATCAACAGGATTAAGCCTAGAATCTTTGGAGACAAGTATTTAAGTGAGGCAATTTAGCCAGCCAGCCAGAACCTTTTCTTCTGAGCCATGCCTTTCACCTCCTTTTTCTGCACTGCAGATCCCTTGTGTGCAGTTTGGCCTGCATGGATGATTTCCAGTATTTCAGGATGTGAAACCAGCTGAGAATGCCTGCAGTGGGCAGAGGGAGCTGGACACATCTGTGTTTTGAAGAAGTACCTGCAGTAGTCCTAGATACAAAAATAACCCTCCTGTATCTGTGTCCCCTGTTCCCTGAGGTGTTGATCTCACCTGTTCCCAGTATTTGTTGGTTTGGAAGGCAGTCGACCACTTCTTTCCAAATTCAGGAAAGGCTGTCTCTGGCTGTTTCAGCCTGAAGAGAGAAGTACCAAAAACGTCCTGCCTGATCAATAGTTGATTAAAACCTTTGCCAAAGTCAGAATGGAAAATGTTCCTGCAGTAACCTGGGGGATCAGTGAAGCCTTTATGACCATCTGTGGTGCACTAAGTCCCTCCTTGTGGTTTTTGCTTAAGGGTCGTGGAACAGAATGGCATGGAAACAATAAGGCTGGAAAAGCCTTCTGAGGTCATTGAATCCAGCAGTTAACACAACACTGTCAGTGCCACTGCTAATCCAAGTCCCCAGGTGTCACATTCACGTGGTTTTGAACACTGCCAGCGAGCAGCTTCACCTTTTCAGCCCAGAACTGATGTGGGGAGGCAGCTCTTCTGGGTCCTGCCTGTCTACTTCTTTATCCCTGAATAACCAACTTGCACTTTTCTGAAGAAACCAGCTCCTTTGAATTGTTTTCCTAGTGTTGCCATTTGTTCTTGTTTCTTCTGTTGTCATTCACATTGCAGCTGCTGGATTTGCTTTTGTTATTACAGCTGTTAATATTGCATGATCAAATGAATTTTAATTGCCAGGCCTCTGAAGAGCAGACACGGGCTGCTCACTGCCTCCAGTACACGTGGGAGGCTGCCAGGGACAGCTGGGACCTGCTGTCAGATCAATCATGCAATGCAGGCTTGCATCAGAAGGTGGGTTTGGAAGTGAGGAAGCAGATCCAGTGCTGAGAATATTCCTCAAACGGATGCATTCCTCCCTGTTGCTGAAAGGTCCCCTTTGAAGTGTCAGCCTGGCTTAGCTGGAGTTACCTGACAGGTAGAAGTGCTACCAGCTCATGTTTCTCCTGGCATGGGGAAATAATTTCCTATCATAGATCAGTCTAAACCGGTGTCCTGCACTGTAGGACCTGTTTAGAGATGTTTACAATGTGCAAAATGACTCATACCAGTGCTCAGGAGTGCTCAGGAATTTGGTTTTTGTCTCTCTCCCCTCCTTTTCCAACAAGGCCCAGCTGTCTCTGAGCACTGCTCCCTGCCTTGGCACCCTGCTGCTATTTAAGGAAAGCTGATGCAGATTTGTTGTATTGACTTATTTTTTTATGAACATTGAAGATATTTTGCCTCCTAGGCAACACACTTCCCCTCCAACCCCATTTTTAGCTCTCCCAACAGTATTAGGAATACTACTTAAAAGCACAGAAGGGAAAAACTGGAGAGCAGCTTGATGAGTGCTGCTCTTGTTTGAGCCCAGACAAATCATTCCATATGAAATTGATGTGATATGACAGCATAAAGAGCAAATGTAATTTCATCTTGCATTATTATTTATTAGATTTATAGCAAAATTGCAGTGACGGTGTAGCCTTGCTCATTCAAATATGCTGAGACAGGATCAGTTTGCACACAAGTAGAAGTTAATAGCATTGCAGTGAAGCTGCTGCTAACACAAAAATGCATTCATTAGAGATAGTGGTGAGGTTTTATTTTGAAATAATGAATCTGTGACTTAAAAGCATGTCCATGAAGTTCCAAAGCCCACTTGTGGTGCCAGTGGATCCAGAACAGCAGAGGTGGCAAAAGGAGTTCAGCACAGTGACATTCCTTAAATCTCTTCAAGTCACTTCTGTTAAGGAAGCTCTGTCTACAGATGGATGTCCTATCTATTGTTTCTGCTGATAAATAGAGTTGGTGAAATATCAGACCCTTTTCTAGCTTTGCCAAAAACCCCTGAACCCTTTAAATATCTCTGTGCTGGTGTCAGTTAGCAGAAAGGTGAAATAGCAGCAGCCCAGTACAGAGCTGAGATGAATTAGTTTGCTTTCCCTGATTCTCTTCAAGTATGTCCACCTGTTTTACAAGAACTGAGAGGCTGCAATGTTAAAAAATGAAACAAACCCCCTTATTTTGGAAATACAAATTTCCATTTTTCCCTTGAATCTTGCACCTTAGTCAATAGACAACACGAGTGGAGGATGGAGAGAGCTGTGAAGAAGGATCCTGGAGAGGATCAGCCTGCCTGCCTTTAATCTGCATGGATTCTATTTCAATTGCAATCATTTCATTTATAGAAGTGAAAATTGCACTGATGAAATGCAACAGTGCTCTCTGACGACTGGCTTTTGGGGAGACACTCATTCACACCGAGGCATGACTGCTGTAAAGAGAAATCCTTGCTGGTCTGCTTACTTTACTTCAAAAGAGGTGCAAGGAAAGGTGATGATATGCTCTGGTGTTTGGGGGTTTGCTTTTTTTATTGAGAAATTGCACCTTAAGAATGTTTGTGCTTAGAAGTAAAGATGGCAGGAATCTAAAAGGAGCTTGCAGAAGGATAACAAGAGGCTTCCAACATTCCAATCAAAAAGTTGATTTTTCCTTTTCTCACAGCATGAGATGGGTAAAATGTGGACAAACACCATGGACAGCAGATGTGTGGGTTCGTTTCTTTGTTCCACTCACACCTGGCTGCCAGAGAATGGGTGCTCCTGGGTGCAGCTTGCCACGGCTGGGTCTGGTGGAGAATGCTGGGAATGCTGATTTGTCCTTCCAGGCCCGAGTGGATTCACATCCCCACGGCTCAGTGTGGCTCAAGGCTGCAGCCAGAGCAGATAACACTCTCTGGCTCTCATTCTCTGCTGCTTTGTTCCTGCTAAAAAATCAGGATGTGTTGGGAAAGAAACATGTCAGCGTGGAGGAAGAGTGAGTAGACTGCTGGAGCTGCTCCATACTTGTAAGTATAAATTAATGATCAAATGTGATCATAGGGAAACTCATTTTCTTGAGAGCATACGTTTAAAAAGAGATATTAACACTGTAGTGTGGTAATCAGACACTGCAATATCCATGGTGGAATGCCAATGTTCCAGAGATCTGACAAATCCAGCATTTGTTATTTACCTATCCAAAATGCTTTGCTTTGAAAAAGCAGTGCTGAGTGCCAGGCAGGAGATTCATTACAAATTCAATGCAACATGCAGTCAGCTCCAGGCCAGAGCTGACTGTGGCTCCACTTATAAGGTAGAAAGTATATTAATTGGTTCATAATTCAAGCTGAAATAAGGAAAAGAGAGAGATAAGATGAGCTGTCAAGGGAAGCATCTACATTCACTGGTGAATTTTGGGGAGTGAGTTGAGGGAAAGGAGCACTTACCCTTGAGAACTGCATAAGATCATTTGTAAAGTCATTAGTCTTATAAATTATTTTGACTGTTATTGTTATTAATTATTTGTACTGAAGTAGCACTTGGAGAAAAGAGTTCTGCTAGAAATCTTCCTGACTTCTGCTAAAGCACACAATAAAAAAGGCAATCTTTCCCCTGAAGAGCTTTCAGTCTTAATGCCACTCTATATTCACTGTGTTCATAATTTCTTCTGGTATTTCCATCCTCTTTTATTCTGGTACATAGCACCTAAACTTCTTCCTCAGAACTGTGTTGGTGTTTGGCAAATCTGAAATTCACGCATCTGCACGTTTATGTCTGACTATTGTTCGGTTTTCCTCTCCTCAGTGGTTCTTTTTCTCACAGTCAACATTCCCCTTCTCATACTTCCTTCTCTCATTTTCTGCAATTTCTTGTATTGTCTCAGTCTCCATTTTTAAACCTTTGTCACAATTCTCTCATATTTTCCATGGATGCTTTTTTGTCTGACATTTTCCCTCTTGGTTTTTTCGCAGTTTTCGGGGAGATCTGTGAACAGACATCTCCTGCCATCCTCTCTCCAAAAGAATTTTTTTCTGGCAAATTGTTCTATCCCTCTTCACTTTCCATATCCACCAAGAGGAAAAGGTCATGTGGAGAAAGCATAGCTTTTAATAAAGAAGGTGACTGGATTGCATTAGGGACAGCAGCAGTGCCAGCAGGTTGAGGGAAGGATCCTGCTGATCCTGCCCCTCATGATTTCTGGGAAGATGATTTCGGTACAACTACACTGAATTTACTTAGGATAAAACCTGGATATTACAGACTTTTATAAATAATAAACATTGGGTGCTCCCTGGCAAAGTCCCAATGTTGTCTATTGGATCAGTGTGAAGAAAAAGAAATTTGGCCAAAGGACCAAGTGAAGTGTCAGCAGCTTGTCCCTCAGCTCTGCTGGCAATTGTGGTGCCTCGCTGTAGTTGTTTGCAATAATTCCAGCTGTACTGCCAGGGTAGCCTTTAAACAGAATTGCTGCTGTTTTCACAACTGTTATTATTCAAGAACTGCATTTTTCAATTAGGGGGAATATATGAGATACATTATCTGTAACAATCTCTCTTAATGATAACAACAGATACGATAATTAGTCCAGTGTATGAAATTAAAGATATTTAAATAATTATAGTGTAATCAAGTCAAAATTACTGATGTCTTTATTTGAGGCTAGATTATGTGGAAAACACCACAGGAAAAGAAGTGCTTTGTAATCTAAAAGGCACCAGTATTTGATAGCACATTTGTATATATAGCATCAAGTAAGTTTGGTTCGTGCCTTCCAAAGATTTAAAATATAAATAACAGTCATTAGGCCAGGTTTCAGAGGCTCGGGTATGACTCCTTTGTGGTTCAGTTTTCTGGTGTGTCTCTGATCGTTTGGTATGGTGGATTTGCTGCATAAAGGTGAATTTAATGGTGCTCAACAGGGTGGCCCAGAAATATCTGCGTTCTAAATGCCTGTTTATTGGATTTTCTTGGGAAAGTTTGACGTTTTTCAGTTCCCTTCTCCCCTTTCTTATCTGATGCTGCACATAGTCTTTAATCAAAGATAAATAAACAAAAAGACCAGGGAGCCCAGAGACATCAGTTCAGGGAAAAATATTAATTTTGTAGTATGTGGGAAAAAATCCAACAACGACCCCCTGCAAAGCAAGCAGACAAAACCAAATTAAACATAGGCAAAATTAAAAAACCACCACACATGAACCCAGAATTCACAGCCACCCCCTCACTTCATGTTCTTTTCAGACTTTGAAGAAAACAGCGTCTTGTGTAATTCTTTACCTTCATTAGCAGGTGCTGACTCACCGAGGCAGAGGAGGGCACAGTTCAGAGGTCTGGCAGAATTACAGCTGGTGGGTTTCAGGCACTGCCTGTGTCAAAGGAGAACTGGAAATAGCTCTTTATTTATGTGTGTCAAAAGGATGGTAAGGAAATATTTTTATCATTTGACTTTACTGCAGAAGCATATAAAGGCTATGTTTAGATTTAATTTTCTTGAGGGGTGTAATTCCCCAAAGTAATGTAAAATATTGGTGGCAAAACCTCAGTTTTCGAGTTGGGCTCTGAATTTTGAAGGGGGCTCCTGAGAGATGGTGCTGATATCTTTGGTTGGCGAGTTGAACACCGAGCCCGTGCTGGTGGTGCAGGTGAGGGGCTACAGAGATGCATTTAAAATTAAAACTTCTTTCCAGCATGCCCATACAAACAGAAACACTTGACCCTCGGGAAGGTAACAGGCTTCTCATGATTTATTGTACACTAAAGTTCATCCTTTTACCTGACAGAAAAACATTTGCAAGTGCAAAGGGACGGATTCAGGGGGAACTGACTCCATTAACTGCAATTTTTCATCCGCTTTTCCACATCAGCAGCGAATTTACCTTTTCTCTGGGTTTGATGTGGAGTATCTTGCGTGTGCTGAAGGTCACAAGGGTTTCTCCAGCCCCATGAGTGCAATAACCAACAAGAAGAATAATCCATGCAGGATTACCTTTCCATTACATAGGTGATGCTGGGAAAACAAGACTTTTTTACTTCCAGTGTGGTTATTTAATGTGCAATTTATTTTATAGTTAGTTATTACTAAAAAATTGTGAGACAGAACAAATACTAGCTTTACAGTAAAGACAATGAAAACAAACAGGAAAGTAATTTTAGGAATTGAGAAGGTTTTAAAACAGGATGTTTCTGTGTTTGGACAATTTAGTTTGTTTTACATGAGAGCTCTCTGATGCACACCCCCCATGCCACCACCAGTCCTTTGAAAGCAAGATAAATAACTAGATTTCTCACAGAGAGACATTCTGCAGCTTTGACTAGATGCAAGCATATACTTTCAGAAAGCTTTGAATTGCTAAGGGGAAAATTGACTAAATTTATTCTAAATGCCCCTTTCAGCAGGTTAGGAAATGGATCCCTGGTTTTGGTGTGTCACATAGAATGATTTGAGGCTTGAACTTTTAATGGGTTTTATCAATACAGTTGAATAATTTCTACTCAGAATTTATTTACTTCTTCAGTGTCTTACTTAATTTGATTTGTGAATCTATTATTTTTTGTTGCTTTTGCCTTAAAGTCATGGGTTTTTATGTTCAGTTTTTCAAATGCTTCAGTAGTAACTTCTGTTATCCTTGACATTTCTGTGTCACCATAATATGAACTGCTGCCGCGGGAAACTTAATCCTCTAATCTGTCTAGCTCAGATGCATTGTTCATATAGAGATATTTCCTAATTCAGAGCATTTATTAACAGCTCTGAGCACTGTTCACGCTGGCATCTGCAATAGGAGCAGTTTTATTAATGGAAACTGTGTTCAGAGAGTGGTCTGATGTCTGGTTCCACTGGCTGGAATGGCAGTGCTGGTCCCTATGGTTGCAGGATTCAGCCTCTGCCTTTTGTGGGAGAAGCTGTAAGATGTACAAAAATGTACATAAATACAGGTGTGTGTGTGTAGGTGTGCAGTTTATCAACTCCTTTATTGGAAGGCAGATCTGAATATTAACCCAAATTTCCCTACGTTTTCCTAGGAATGCTAAAAAATCATTTGACAGCTGTTCAAGGAAACAAACCCTTCTGGCAGTTCTGGCCTTTCAGATGAGTGTTCAGTTTTCTGTAGAAACAGTTTTTTCTGTGATGCTTTTCCAGAACCTCAGGTTTAGGGCATGGAACATTTGGTGACCACTGGTATTATTTACTTTATTTCTCATCTGTTTGGTCTCAAAACCAAGTTGGTGGTGACAAATAATTGGCTACTGTAGAGGTTGTAAAATAGGATGAGTTTGCAGGGTAACTGATCTGCCACTTTCATCTGAATGCTGGAAAAGACACACAGCAAAAGGTAAATATAAAATATATAGAAATACTCGCATAAACCTGTTATTCTTCTTAATAAATATTAAAAATAAATATTAAATTAATATTATTAACTTAATAAAATAATACCTGGATCTGCAGGTGCTTTTAATCAAGTCAAAATAAACTGCTTTATTGTAGGTAGAAAATCACAGGATGGGGTGGAAGGTCATCAGTGATATGATGTAGTTTATGCAGTTCAACTGTATAATGGCAAACAGCATCATGATGTTTAGAAAGGGGATGGAATAAAATAGGAAATAAATACTGCACCCCCGTGAAACTAGGATTCATCCTGCTTATGATTATTCCATGCTGGAAGCATGATAGAAAAATGCCCCTCTTCCTGGTGTAACAAAACTTTCTTCACTCTCTCTTTCCCATCAAAAAAAAGCCCAAGGAAAAAAGTGGTTTACATTCAGTCTCCCAGGAAGAAACAGGATGAAAACATCCCTCAAGCTGCAAATCAAAAAGGTCCACAGCACTAATAATGTTTTCTATTTCCAAAAGCTCTGTAATCTGAAAACTAAAAACAAGAGTAAATATTATTTCTATTTATCTGTCTTTATGTGCTATATTAGAAAAACATGCTCAAAGGTTTAATTTTTTTGTTTTTGTTTCAGAAATACTGATTAATGACTGTGATTCATTGTCAAGATAATATAAACTGATTGGGAAAAACATAAGTTTACAACATGCAATCGTTTTGAATAATGGAAATTCATTTTTCTAAGGAGTTGGCACATTTATTAGGAAGCCCTTTGATGTTTCTTGGAGAAACAAATCAGTGCTAGTTGGTTTCATCCTTTATTGACAATGGCATTTTGGATTTGGCAGTGTCTAGAAAACTGTTTTCAGCTGAAGCTGTTGGCATAGTCACGGAATGATGCTATTGGGAAGAAAAAATAATTTCATTTTAAGGCTACTTAAAGCTGCAGTGAAATCACAGAAGAAATAACTGCTCACGTTGCAACTTAACATGCTAAAAACCACCAGGAGATTGCTGCAAACAGGTATATTTTGACAATCTTGGAAAGAAAGTGTTTCTGTTTCACTGTTATCAGATGCTTTGGTTCCCCAGTAACTTCAAGACTTCTATTTTGTATCATCAAGTGAAATTATTTGTCACTCCCATGCCTTCTTTCTTCAGATTTCCCATAAATGTGTTACTCAGTTCACCCACCTTTGTTTCTTCCTGTATCTCTGTGCTATTCCTTCCAAATGCTGAAGAGTGTCAATGCAAACCTTCCACATTCATATTTGTAACCATCTCTGGCATCTCCCCTACTTCAGCCTTTAATAAAAATGGTTGTTTGAGAGTCCTGTGGCACCTGTAAGAACCAGAAATATGTGGCTCTACATCTATACATCTTCCACTTACTAATGTTTTGGGTAGTTTTGTGCAAAATTAAAAGCCAAAAACTACTGAAGGTACAAAGAGAGATTTTGGCAAATCTGTTGGTGTTCAGATATTTCCTGGTAGCAAGCAGATATTTCCTTTTGCAAATTAACACAAAATACAGATGAGGTGTGAAATTCACTGGACCTGAGTACTCTGCACTTGTCCATTACGTTCATCATTTCTGTTCTCACTGACCCTTACTCGGGAGTCACTGAGCCCAGTGCCATAATTTGCAGCAAATAGCCCTTAAAAAATGAGGAATTGCTTGTGAGAATGATGAATTCATATAGTGATATCTTTCACAAGATCTGATCTAATAAAAGGTCAGCTGGTACAATTTCTTATGTAAATGAGTTTTCCAGATTGTTTCTCTTTCTACTTGTGCTATTGCCTAGGCTGTCATCGGACTTCAAAGAAATTCATTATTCTTCCAGCTCTTGACTTTAAAGGAAATGCTTGCTGAACCTAATTGATGCTGCAAAACGTCTCTTTGCAGGGCAAAGAGAATTGTGCAAGAGTAATTCAGTCTATTGAGCTACTCACAGCCATTGTGTTTGACTGTGCCCTACTGACATTGTATTTTTTTTCTGAAAAATATTGGAAATCATTTTCACTGATGGAACTGATGGGAAATAATGAGTCAATCACATGAGAGAGAGTGGATTCAGTACGCTCAATGCAAACTATTGTGAAAAGTTTTAAGAGTCTCTTTGTCCACAAAATGTCAGTGTTTTTTGTTTTTTTTCCTTTTTTTCCTCCTCAAGGTTATTTTGAAAGTAAATATTTGAGGCTGGCATTCAGTCTTGACTATTCTGGGAGCTAGTGAAGAAAGAAACAAAAATATCTACAAGAGGAATGAGTAAGGATTGGTGAAGGCAGGTGCATCCAGTTGTGTGGGTTCCAGGTAAGCTGGTGTAAGGTTTTTACATCTGCTCCTGTAAGATGGCAACTTTGGGTCTTAGACACCCTCATGGGTCTTTTGGAAAAATTGGGGAGACAGAATTGTTTCCATCTTCTTTCTCTTCCAGCCTGGCAATCCACGGGAGCTAACACTAACAGCAATTCCTGCAAATAGTTAAATGTAAGTGCATAAGTGAGTCCAGTGGCTACCTGACCATCCTGTGGAGGTTTTACAAACAATGCTTGCTGTGTCCTGAAGCAGTGCCTAAATGCAATTAGAATTTGGATCCTGACTTCTGGCTGGGAAGAATGCATTTGAAACTTATGATTCCTTGTCAGCAAGTTCTTCTGAGGACTTCATTTATGGTAAAGAGGAGTGAAAGTCTTTCTAACAGCAATTCCTGCAAAGTGTTCTTGTGCTATTTAAAATAAGTGCCATTGTGAAAGGAATGCAATCTTTAGAGTGTTTATAAAGAGTCAGACCTTTGGTCAAAACAAAACAACCCTGAAATTACACGACATAGGATTTGGTTACTGCCAGCAGTTTTGGCAGCACCTAGTAGTTCATGGTGAATTCTCCTTTAAGAAGATAAAACTAGTCCAGATTCTCTTCTTGTATCAAACTGAAGGTTTCCTGAGTGACTTGGCCCATCACGGATTTTAAACAGCCTTACTAAAATGTCTATGTTTATATATCTGCTAAAACACAGGGATTTTATTAGACCAGTGAGGATTTTCAAAATAGTAAAAATAAATTATGTTCCTGAGGGTCTAGCTCATTCCTCCTTCTTGAAGATATTATCTCAGTGGTCTTAAGTTTCTTGCATAAAGTACAGTTTTCACAAGTCACCAGAAATTCTGTTCTGGCTGGATTAATGAGGGACACCCCACTGAAAAAAATTCAGCATTTTCTTATATCCAGTGCTCAGTGTAGCAAGTTTCACTGCCTGATTCTGCAGTAGGAGAAACAGAGGTAATTTTGATTTTTCACAAATTAGGTCCAGTTCTGGACACTGCACCATTCAGCTGAACTCACATTTGAGCTTGATGCAGCCAGGAGTCCCTTGTAGTTCAGCTGAGACCTTTGCTGTACCTACCTGGGAACTGGGACTGCTGCCCCACCTGCAGCTGCTTGTATCTGAGAGCTGTGAATCTTGGAAATACCTCATGGCATTAAAATTGTCCCAACTCAATTAATTGTAATCATGGCGAAACGAAACTCCAGGAAAAAAAGCAAGGAGATCAGATAGCTCGGAGAGCACAGAAATTTTGGAGCACTTCATCCTTTTTATAGCACTGTAAAGGTTTCCCTTCTCTCCTTCAGAGCTGACACTCAGGTGTCTGTTCTGCTTTGGTTTGTAATACATCTTCTGCAGCAAGGTGTGCCAAAGAACTCCTCCTGATGCAGAGATCAAAGCCAGGACCGATCAAACGTGCTGATGAAAACACCTCAAACCCAGTTCAATACATAAAAGAGAAAAGCCTCTCAGCCAACAATTGTTTTCATGTAGAATGCAATTCAGGGTTGTTGTATCTACAGGACAAATTAATGCATTTTCTCAGCTGGGCTGAGTTCAGGAACACCAAAAGAAATGCACTGTGCTGCTGCAGTGCAGAATTTTTAACAGTCCTTTCTAATAACTTTCAATTTAGTCCTCCATAGAATGTGAGATGCTCCTTTTGCTCAGTTACATTTAACATGGCAAATAAGTTTAGGCATTCAATTCTAAAGTTAACTTTTCATAGAGTATCAAAGTGCTGCCAGTAAATCCAAACTACTCAATCTAGTGCATAATGAAGAGCTGTAATGCTCTGAATAAATCCATTACTCAAATGTACTCTAATGAAGGTATAAGTCATTAGTGTTTGCCTGACTTTTTTAATATGGTTGAGATTAATAGCAATGTAAGCAACATTGCAAACACTAAAAAAGAAAAAAAATCCCAAACATTTTTGAATGAGGATTGAGAAAATATTAGCTGTGAAGTACACCCTGGATAATCTGTGTGGATAAAATGTTATGTGCAAGTGGAAAATGTAGCTTCTTTCAATTTTTTTTTTGTAGGCAGCAGAGAAATAGAAAACCTCCTAAAAGCTCTTCCTAAAAGATCATATTGCACTAGTTGGAATTTAGTCTATCAAATGTGCTTCTCATGGTACATAAGGAAGTGTGATATCCCATTAAAACAGGAGAGAATATTATTAATCTCTATTAAAAAGACTAATGAAATGGAGTATGATATCCTGCCAGCTGTGGCTTTGAACTCTCTCTTCTTTCATTTGAATTAGAAACAGGAAAACCCATAATCAGAGCAGGGCATGGAAGTGGTGGAGAAGGAAGTAATTTAGAAGTGCTTTATTTCATTTTTCAAATCTGAAGGACCTGAGGGATTCAGCTCTTGGTTTCAACAAGAGCAGCCATCTGACATTCTGTAGATCTCCAGAAAATGCAAGTCAGAAAAGTCTGGGCCATGGGAATAAAAAGCACGGCTGTTTTTTATCCCCTTTTGTCTCATTTTGATTTTAACACATAGGAATTTACTGATGCAGGGAGAATTCTTCCATACTCTGTGGCAGATGGAATATGGACACACCAAAAGGCTGATCCTGAATCTGTGAGTCTGGGTGTTCAGCAGGAATAGTTTTTACACATTTTGGTCAGGGCACTTCATGGCTCTTGCCATCTTCCATGGCATTAGAACAGGTATTTCAGTGACTTTGGGCCTCAACTGGCGGCCAGGATGAGATGCTGATGTAGAAACTGTTCCCTCACAAAGAGTCCCAACATCCTGAGCATACCCACATCGTGCATTTTGAAGTCCACAGACCAAACATCCCAAAGGGAAAGGCCACATGTTGTTGCAGTCCTGTGTGAGATTTACTTTGGTTGTCCAATTTTGTTTGTTTGGTATTTATTCAAGTACTCTGGAATAAGCATATAATTTCTGTGCAAAGCCTCAGTATGCCATATCTCAAAATATACCTCAGTGTATAGTGCTCAAAACAAAGATATAACACCACAGGTCCACTCAACCTATGAAAAGACAAACAAAAAAAAAAAAGCATTGGGGTTCCTGAACCCAATTGTGTGAGAGTTTGTTGGGTTTCACACGTTGTTACTTTTGAAGTTTAGTGGCTGTATTTCTACACCTATGCCGCTTTATGTGTTCAATATTTTTTTTATTTATATTTATATGCACCTGCCAGCTTTCCTGCTGCCAGGAATATAAATATCTGAATATAAATATCTGGCTAATGCCCGTCAGTGGAGCTCAGGTCCGGGCTGGGTGAGTGCTGTGACAGGGAACTTCACAACAGCACCCAACAGCTGCACAGGGCTCATCTTGGGAAGCACTTCCAGACCAAGGCCAAAAATTAATCAAATATTAATTAATTGTTATATAATTTGGTGGCAGAACCCTGGGGAGGGTGGGAGCTGGGGAAGGATGAGCGAGGGGTGACCTTGTAAATGTGCTTAATGGTATTTGCACATATCCAGTAGTCGATAAAGAATAGCAAAGGTCGCTCATGTTCTAATATCCTGTTACAGATGATCCCAGTAGCTGTGCTTGTTTGAAGGTGTAAATCTGTGGGCTTTTCAAGCTCTGTTAGAAGCACCTTTCTACCAAGACTCCAGAACTGCTATTGCCGAGGGATGCAAGTACCTCATGAAAAAAAGAAAAAAACACAGGTAGTGTTCCCCTTCCATAATAAGCTGATGATGAAAATTTTTTTCACTTTATTATTGCAACAGAACACCAAATTAAGATTTGGGGATAAATTATTTATTTATATGTAATAGTAAGTAATCCCAGACTAAAATGTGTTTGCGAAGACATTTATTTTGTAAGCATTCAAAAAGAGAATGTGTTTCACTGAAAGGTTGTTTCAAGTTAAGTTTGGTGTCTCACCTTTTATCTAAAGTATGATTAGGAAAGCCAAGAGCAATCCCCTCCTTTCCAAAAAACCAACCAACCGTCTCTACAGCTATATAAATGTAGAGATCTTTGTCTTGAGCAAAATGCTTTCCTCTGATGAATAACCAACATAATAATTTGTATTTCATTTTAGTGGTTTTTAATTCCACTCAAATCTGAGCTTCTGATACAAATTGTGTAGATCAAGAAGAAAACTTGTATTTCTAAGGGATTACTTGTGGACAAGAGCAGGCAATAAAATGAATAATGGAGGGGAATCTTTAAAAGTTGCAAACTGACCTTTGAAATGTCAGAATTTGGATGTTTCCTGTAATCAGCATTCTGTGATAAATGAGAGCAGTAAATGTAAAGATCCTTGGTTCAAAGTGTGTGTAATCGAAATCCAATGAGGGATCAATGGCCTTTTGGTGACCTTTTCTGAAAAGGTCAAATGACAACATTTATGGGAAACTTTTCATGTGCTTGGAGGATGATTATAAATGGGTTTATTGCATTTCAGTGTTCTAGTTCTAGAAGAGAATTCTGCCTATTTGTCTGAGATCTGGATATTTGTATGCAGCTGTATGTCATTGCCAGTCATTCACCCTTGTAGCTGTGTCAATTTTATACATAAAAATTGTATACAAATACCCTGACCTATTTGTATTATTTGAGTTTTTAAGTTAATGCTGTTATAAAATAACATAAATGAGAGAAATGCTACTGTATGCATACACAATATTACCTATCTTTTTTAAGGAAGACAACAAGAGGATCTAAGGTGACTTCAGTGGAAAATTGGTTCCATTCTGCCCACAGTGACAACAGTTTGGAAATGAAATCACAGAAGCTCCTATCACATCATCACAATCCAGAAGACAGTGTAGTAAGTGCTGAAAGAGTAAGACTCCCTCTCAGAGACACTTTTCAGGAATAATTCAACTAACACATTTTTTCTGAGTAGCTGTGGGAGAACGTTTTCATGCTCATTGTACACACCAAAATGTATAAAAGGATCCAAAGTCACCTCCAGGTCACCAGCTTTTTGATGTCTGCCTCACAGTTTTGTATTTCAAATTATGAAAAAATGCTATTTATTTGTCTGAATGATTGATGTATTTTTTTTTTCTGAAATTATATATATATTCAACTTTCTGTGAAGGCCTGCACTTACCTGATTTTCTTTTTATAGCTGTAAAAATTTGGCCTTAAAGTAGAGATATTTTCCACCCTTCTGTGGAAAAGAATTGGTTATGAGCTCTTACATTTCATTACAAAAGCTTCATATGCTTGCAGCTTAAGCATAATTGCTTAAAAAGAGTCAGTTATTACATCAGTCTTATCATTAATTACTGGGAAATCATGCAGACACCAGATCAGCCCCACAGAAATACTCTGTTATCACTGAGGAATGAGAATTTGCACTTTTGGGCAACTGGTAGTTGAAGCACAGAACATAAATCCACAGGAACACGGTTTTAGGGGTTTTACTGGCCATGGAACCGTTTGCTTCCTTGATGGAAATTCAAATGGAGAGCTGAGAGTCCAGCTCAGTTCTTCTCTCCTTTTGCCTCATTCATCATTAATGAACCAACACGGATAATGATATAATTATTCTGATCACAGTAAACAGGTCTGATGGCTCTGGTGACAAGTAACCTGCACAAATGCTCCTTGCTCTGCTGGTTCTGTCCTTGCTGAAAGAGTGAAAATGGGTGAAGAGGGAAAAAGAAGAGATTTAGCAGCGTGACGTATCAGCTATCCATGGACATAGAAATAAATCTGTGGAAAGGTAAGCGCTTTTTACTGTGACCCCATTCAGAGCTGAACTGGAGTTTAAATTAACTGAAAAAGGCTCTTTCCATATGAGAAAATAGAACTAAATCTAGACCTATCTAACTATAGATGACATATTTCATTGATATGCAAGTATATGATGCCAAATCACAGTGATAAAAGCACAGGGTCTCTGATCTGTAACTGGCCCGTTCTATTAATATTTCTTTACAGTACGCAGCACTAGCTATTTCTGGAACTGTCCTAAACTTTAATATGCCAGCTATTATTTCACACCATTATTCTGTAACCCGAAGCTGGGGCTGCAAGCTGTGATGTGCTGTGTTTTTATCTGCATTACCAGATAATTTGATATTGCAGGAAATGGGGAGCTGGAGTCTCATTTTTCCGACATGGCTGAGTGATGCATTTTCTATTAAATACAGTCAGGTGAAACAGGCCAGGAATATCCTATCTCATGATTATTATAACTTGTGATTAAAAGATGGGTTCTGTTGAGACAGCTTTGTCACAACCTTCCTTTGAAAGAAAAACTAAATAGCTTTAAATTCAGGCAGTATACGCAGCCCGTCAAGCTGTTGTCTTTCAAAGTGGTGGAAGGAATTGCTTCCTTTCTTAATAGTTTTGGGCTTCACAATGAAATGAGCTTTCAGTAAACAACTCCTCTGGTAATAGTGTGGATGAGGAAAATAAATAAGAAGAGCAGAAGTCAGTGAACAGGTAGGATTGCAACCATTTATTCAATTATTTTTGTACTTTAGGTAAATTTTCAGCCCTGAGTATAAAATGCCTTCATTGTGCTAAAGAGATTTGCATTTTAATTCACTGCACATGACAAACATCTATAAACCTTTGTGTTTTGCCAAAAATAACAAATGTCAGAACCTTGCAAGCTCCAGTCCATTGTTTAAATAAAAAGGGATGAATATATTAAGACCTTAAATCTATCACAGAATTAGGTACTTTGGCATTAACACAGGAGTTAATATTAGCAGTTATATATAAGATGGCATGCTGTTTGGGCATTAAATCCTTGGACTGCCATGTCAAGTAAGGAGTAGATGTTCAGAAGAATAATCACTTTCTCCATGTGAACGTGTGTTTTGCCCACACTTTTGTGCTTGTCTTTACAAATCTTTGTTTCTAAATATCAAAGTGTGAATTGGGCACGTGGAGATGCAGATGGTGAATTTTGCTTTCAGAATTTAGTTTGCAAATATTCACTACATTTGTGGATCCCAAGGTCAGGTCTCAGCTTTAAAAATACCTGCCATGGTAAAATGTTTGTCCTTGCAACATAACAGAAATTGTTCAGCTGCCAATAGAAAAGATTAATTCAAAGACGTTTTTTGGCTGGCGTGTTGAAATCAGGATAATGTTTACCTGAGGAGATGCTCCAGCAGGGATATATTTTGAAGTGAAGTGGAAACAAAGAATTCTAAGACTACTTAAGGAGTGATAATGTTGGAAAACAGGTTTGAAAATCCTCAGGAATTTGCCTCCATCTATGCAGGAGAGAACCTGATCTAACTTAGGTAAGTTTTTATGTTCATTTCTTGTTCTCTTCTGTTCTCCTCTACCTCAGTGAACTCAAACTGTTCACCATGCCCCACATAAAACTTTGGTCTGTACTGGAATAAGCTTCAGCTGCTTCATCAGCTGTGTGAGGCTGTCCTGGATTTATGAACAAATCTATTCTGCTCAATAAGGTTTCTCTTGGGCTATCAGAAGCTGCCTAGTGTAGCAATAACATGAAATTTTCTCTTTATTTTTTTAAAAGGACATGTACATGCCTTGAGTTAAGATTTCCCTCATACAATTAGAGGCCCCAGGCGCTATCAGAAATTGTTTGGTGAAAATTCACCTGAAGAGACAAACACCAGCGAGCTGTCTGTCACAGCAAATATATCTGAAATATCACCAAATGCCACCACCTTCCCTCCTGACATGTGTGTGTCTCTCCACTGTGTTTGGCCAAAAATTATTATTATGGTAGGCTACAAGTTATGGTTGTTTTGGGAAGATGGTAAAGATCTGCCAACTACTATAAATAGAAAGTTTTTCTGCAGCTTTACCTGATAAAATTGTTCCAGTAGAAGAAAAAAATGCTGTGGTAGTTTGTAAAGGAAACTTTCTACTATCATTATATTTTCAATTGCTGAAAAGATGTAGGGCGTTTATAAATACCTCTTTCCAAAGAGAAAGGTAGCTCCAGGGCTTTTTTTCTTCCCAGTAGTTCTTTAGATACTTCCATAAAAAGAATTTGTCATTATCATTTTCCTTTCATGAACAAAATTCAAAATGCTGATGCTACCAAATTTCAGCTTTGTAGAAATAAAAAAATTTGTGTTCATTCAGCACAGTCCTTGCTGTAGAAAGTGCGGACACCTACAGGTATGTGATGACTTGCTCTTTGGAAGGATATTTGGAAAAAAGTATTCAGGAGATGCACTGAATTCTCTCAGGACCACTTCTTAAATTTGACTCAAAGAAGAATTCCAAAAAAAGAAAATAAATACTTCCTGGATGTTTTTGTACTTTTTCCTTTTTAAGCACCAGATTCAGCTCGTCTTAGGATGGGAATATCAGCCTGATGTACAACTTTGCTATTAGTGCAGAGCAGCTGAAGAAACCCTTGAACAACTTTTTACAGGTCATTTAGCACATGGAAAAGGCAAGGCCAGCACCAAGGGAAAATGGCCAAACACATCAATGCCACAAAAAGGTGCTGCTGCTTTCTGGCCATCTCTGTTCAGCTCATGTTACTGTATACATGCATCTCTGCGTGGGTTTTTGTCAGCTCAGGAGGGTGAGAGAAGGCTTGGATTTTATTGTGATGAAAGGCAAAAGGAAATTCTGTGAAAACTGTTAAACCCACAAGCTCTGTGCTTGGCTAACAGCAGGTGAAAACTCAGCACAATTAGAACCAGTGCAAGAGAACACACCCCTCTCTAATCAGAATTTAGCACAGTCAATATACTTGAGTGTGCAAGGAACTGCAGCTGTTCTTCTACGTTTTAATCTCCATTCCTGAGCCACCAGTGTCCAAACAGGTAATAAAAGTGACCTTCCCTAGCTTGTGCTTCTCGTTACAGAAGGTGAAAAATGACCAGGCAAACAAAACAAGTGGTTAGAAAGCATGCTGTCACGACTGATACAACTGATTCATTTGACACTTTTGCTGGAATCTGATTCAGAAGAGACAGCTACAGAGAACTAGGAAACATGGACAGAGTTAGGAGACGCTGTACAGCTTTAGGATGAGAAAAGTGGGTTTCTTAACACATTTATCTTTCCTTGGACAGGTCATAAGCAATGCCTCTGCTTACAGGCACGTTTTGCTGAGGCAGGTTGCCATGCAGGTCAGGCTGCTGAGGGGCTGCCAGCAGAAATCACAAGGATTAAGCTCGGTGGACTGTGGGCTGCTGCAGTCTGATCAGTGACTAGTGGAGGCTGATAAAACGCTGCAAATTACTGTGTGTGAGATTTATAATGGCTTACTTCAAGTACCCCAAGTTCAGAGCTGGCAGCCGAGTGCAGGAGGCAGATGTTTGACTGCTCCTGTGCTTTGAGAGCGGGGTGGTGATAAACAGCCTGACATGAAACAGCCTGGATTCAAACAGGGTGCATGGCAGACACAGATACAGAAGCATATTATATGGGGGCTGAGCAATTTATTGAAGATCCAGAGCTTGAGTCCTGACATTGAGATATCAATCACATGAGATTAGTATGGAGAGGTGTTTGCTTTCTGCCTACAGATAAACATCTCCCCTGAACAAGTTGAGAGATTTGCATATAAACCTGCTCTGCACCTTAAATGGGAGTCACAGGCTTTTCTTTTCTGTTCTGTCATGAAAAGCATATTTCAAATATACTTGTGTATACTTTATAAAAAGTATATTTGTGTTTACTTTATGGGTACATGAGTAGCTACAGTGGTCTTGTACAAAACATACTGAGAAAGTTTTTCCTGCTCTTTCAAGTCTGCCCTTTCTTTAAGTACTCTATCCCTGAGAGAATCTGTATAAGGATCTCAGACAGTAGACTGAAAAGTGCATGATCTTCTCCCACCTAGTTCAGTAAGTTGAATTATGAAAGCCAAAGAAAATCGTGTGGCTTATTTGAAATGAAGATTTCTACACCTCCTCCTGATCCTTCTCTTCTTCTCTCTGTTTGTCTGGCTATCCCGACTGCCTGTGTTCTCTCACACACTCAATGAACAGGTAACTTTTGGTTCTCTACTTCTCTGTCATCTTCTGAGGACTTTGAACTGCAGCCCTCTGGGCACTGCCAAGGACTTGGGACTCCAAAGTCCTTTTTATGGCTGTTTGCATCTCCCTTTGGTTTTAGTTTAATCTGGTCTGTTTCTGTAATTCACACAGAACCTTTATTTCCTCTTGTGCCCAAGAGATGCCTAATGGATATAATTTTTCTGCAGCCTCCAATCCCACCCACCCTCTCATCTCTTTAAGACCCGGAGGATTTTATTCTTAATTCTCTTTTCATGATCTTGGCTTCATACCATAAATTACTATCATATCTTTATTGCACGTTGTCATCTGAAAAGGAAATGCAGAAAACTGTTGTGGGCCTGCTCACAAATACCCTTATTTAAATGTAATCTTTCCATTTGATTTTCAGTGGATTTAGAATTACAAGGGATCTTTTCCCTTCAAAATAACTTTACCACTAAGAAACTCTAGCTAGGATTCCTGGGAAAGTTATTACGTTATTTTCTGGATCAGTCTTGAAGTTCTTTGTTCCAGTAAATCCCTGGAGGCTGGATAACTAAAGGAGCTTTGGATTAGCTGTCTGAAACTAATGGCATTAAATCAATTGCTACAGGAATATATTTAGGCTGAGCATTAATAGTATGGGAGGCTGGATGACATAATGATGGAGCACTGGCCTGGGATTTGGGAGGTCTGGACTCAGTTCTTGGCTCAGCCCATAACGTGATGGGCGACCTCTGCAAAGTCACTTTACTTCCTTTTGCTTTATTAAAAAGTTTCATGTGGAAAGTGCTTTGAACTCTTCTGATGGCAAGTGTTATGCCAGTGCCACACATTTTGTAACCACGTAAGTGAAATCTGCTAAATGCCAGGCAGAATGAAAGTGGTGAGTGCTCGTGGTTAAAGAGCCTTTCATGACACTGCTCAAACCTTCAGTCAAACCTGCATTTCTAAAACAATCTTGCAGGAGAAGTGGAAGGAGCAGGAAAATGCCTAAATAGCCCTTTATACTTACATACATATATATATATATAATTAGTTTAATAAAGATATATTGTACTTTATAGATACAATGAGAAGGATGTATCAAGTGGGATTCTGCAGGAGTTATTCTGGTTATTGGAGCAGTCATCTTTTTCATTAGGGCACAGAATATGACACTCCAGGAAAGAACAGAGAGATTATCAGTGATGGAGAGTGCTGGGACACTGTTTGAGACAGCAATTTTCCTGATATGTACCACTGAGAAAGCCAACATACTTCATACTACTTTTTTTTCCGTACAGATCAGAGTTCAGCTCTCAGTAGGAAGATCAGCTGCACATGAAAAGCAGCAGAGAAGGAGGATTTGGAGCTGCAGCAGGAGAAGAATTCATCACAGGGAGCTGAGAAACTTCTGACTTGTGAAATTGGGTGGACTTGGTCTCTCTTCACTGGGAGCTATGAATGAGGTGAATCAAATAGAGGCTTCAAAAATTATCTTTGAGAAAGTATGAAGGGTTTATGAAGTCCTAGATCCTGGAAATGAGTAAATGAAGTACTTATATTTAAAAAGAGGGAAAAAGAAAGATCAGAGGAATTACAGATCAGTCAGCCTTCCCAGAAAAAAATACTGAAGAATCAAATCATTTGCGAGGAAAAAAATCCAAACACAGCACAGAACAAAATGAACCCAAGGAAGTGTGAAACAACAAAGATCTTTCAAAAGCAAATTATCCAAGTTTCAAACCTGCTTTTTTTTATTTTATTTTTTTTTTCTGTGAGAAAATACAGTGGCTGCAGTAGAACTGGCCAGCGTGGGATACTTTGAGCTTTGTAGGCATAACATGGCAGCTTCCAAAGCAGGCTGGGAAAAGCGTGTCTGTAATTCTACTGCCCTGGGGTTGACACAGGACTGGCTGGAAAGCCTCCTCCACAGAGAGGTTATTACTAACTCACTGCCAAACTCTCAAGCAGGATCCTGTGTACTCTGGGTTTAGCAGTAACTTCTTCATCAATAACTTGGGTGATGAAAAAAAGGTTATGCTTGGTAAATACACAGACCATATCATCCTAGGCAGATTCAGGCACCTTGGGAAAATAAGAAAATGTTTTTCCAATAACTTTATAATTTAGAGAAATGGTCTGAAATATAGAGTAGAGTTGAATTAAGGACAAATATGAACTACGATGCTGACCAAAAATATGATCGTACAAGGCTAGCCAGCTGTGCCAGTTCAGAATTCACTGGGTGATGAAAGATCTGGCCTATTTCTGGGCATCACCAGTGGAACAAACCACTGCCAAGCTGTTGTGCAGAACACAAGCACTCCCTGGGTATGTGAGATCAGGCAATGATCTCTTCTCTCTGGTGGCCAGTGACAGGACCCAAGGGAACAGCTGGAGCTGTGTCTGGGAGGTTTGGGTTGGACAGCAGGAAAAGGTTCTTCTGGATATCAGGAGAAGGGGCACTGAACAGGCTCCCCAGGGAATGGTGATGGCTCCAGGGCTGGCAGAGCTCCAGGAACATTTGGACACTGCTCTCAGGCACAGCGTGGGATTGTTGAGGTGTCTGTGCAGGCCAGGAGTTGGGCTGGATGATTCCTGTGGATCTGTTCCAAGTGGAAATATTCCATAAGAAGAATCAAGCCCTGCAGGGTAAGTGATTGTGCTCTGGTGAAATCTGGTGTCCGTTTCCAACACTAGGCTCCACTGAAGATAACACTGGAGAGCTGGCAATGAGAATGCCTTCTAGTGAAGATTTAATGAACTCCTGTTATTTCATCCAAAGAGGGGAAAAGACACAGGTGCTACAGGATAATTGCCTTTAAACTGACAAGAGACTGCTGCAAAGGTAAGGAGCGATTTTTCTCTGTGTCCAAGTGAATGAGACACGGAGTAATAAGCTAAACCTGAAGCAACTGATTTAGATTAGACATTGGGAAGAAGTTTCCAACAGCACAGGTAGTTCAGGGTGAGAACAGAGTCTGTGCTCTCCACAGACAATTTCTGTAATAGGAAATTTTTAAGAACAGGTTAACCCAATGTCTGAGTGACCTCTGTGCAGCTGGCTCAGCCCCAAAGCTGAGGTACTATCCACTTCTCCTTGTCAAGGGCAGCCCAGAAGGTGGAATAGCCACCTGGGATGTGGCATTTTGAGCTTTTGTTTCAGTAATTGTAATTTTTTTCCCCGTCTGGTACATGTTCTGCCTTCTGCTTCTCTCGCTCTCGGTGTAATTTATATACAGCAAGTCTATGATAGTTTCATTAGAAGGGGAATGTAAATAAAAGGGGTGAGAAAAATATATTAATGTTTTTAAAGTACCTTATGAGCCCAAGTGAAAGGCAGTATATAAGCACAAGCATTATTATGGGAAATCAATGAATAAGGTAATAAACCAAATTGAATAAAAAATTTAAAAAAACCCCAAAAAGTGCCATACTCTGCACATAAACCCCATAAAATATATATTAACCTTAAATAATAACAGCCCATTTTCAGGAGTTGCTGGTTTTGGTTGGCTCGTGCCTTT